>CABEGB010001362.1:0-82938 GCA_901521435.1 Crematogaster levior
AACAAGTTACCTTTCCAGAATGGCTGATTATAGTCCTAATGAGATTGTTGATATTATATTAGTTTTAGGGGAGTGTCATAGCAATTACAATGCAGCATCAAGGCTTTATGCTCAACGTTTTCCTGAAAGGCGACATCCAACTGATATGACAATACGTAGTTTAGTCCAAAGAGCTCGCAATGGACATTTTGTTCGTCAACGTCAACATCATGAATATGACGAAAATGATGCGCGAGCTGTAACTATTTTAGCAATACTTCACCTTAATCCTCATGTTAGTACTCGCCAGATTGAAAGGGAAATAGGTATACCACAAAGAACTGTTGTTAGAATTTTAAGAGCTCTAAATTACCACCCTTTCCACATCACTCTTACGCAGGCTTTACAGCCTAATCATCATCTGATGCGTATTGCTTTTTGCCAGTGGGCTTTACAAATGTTACACGATGATCCTAATTTTTTTAGGTATGTGCTTTTCTCAGATGAGGCTAAATTTTATAGTGACGGACAACTTAATAGACACAACTGCCATTATTGGTCAGATGTTAATCCCCACTGGTATAGGCCAATAGATCATCAAAATCGATGGAGTATTATGGTGTGGTGCGGCATTGTAAATGGTTATTTGATTGGACCTTATTTTTTTGAAGAGAACGTTGATAGACACAGTTACTTATCGTTGCTAAGAGATCACTTACCAGGCTTATTAGAAGATGTTGACTTAGCAACAAGAGCAAGAATGTGGCTTCAACAAGATGGTGCTGCACCGCATTATGCACTCATTGTACGTGCCTTTTTAAATGCCAGTTACAATGACAGATGGATTGGACGAAGGGGTCCAGTTGAATGGCCTCCTTGCTCACCAGATCTGACGTCGCCGGATTTCTTTTTATGGGGATACTTGAAAAATGTTGTTTTTGCTGAACGACCAACCACAAGAGATGATTTTATGGACCGCATTCGTAGAGCTTGTGCAGCCACTCCTAGAACTACCCTGCTTAGAACTGTGGATAGTTTTCAAAACAGATTGCAGTTATGCCTCGAAGCCAACGGAGGTAATTTTGAACAATTACTCCGTGGGTAATTCATTTAAATTACAGTGTCAGTGAGAGGCAAGGGGACTCACGATAATCAAGCACCCCGACGTGAGAGGCAAGGGGACTCACGATAATCAAGCACCTCGACGTGAGAGGCAAGGGGACTCACGATAATCAAGCACCCCGACGTGAGAGGCAAGGGGACTCACGATAATCAAGCACCCTAAAGGAAACAAAACTTACTACGTCCACGTCGTTGTTTCCGGGTAACGCTAAAAGTAAGATGAAAGTGCTTTTGACCTTGATATGACCTTCAAAAGGTCAGGTCGAAAAACTAAAAAATCCCTATGCTCATGTAAAAAGTGCCATTGTTTAAGAGCCCATTGTCAAGAAACAGGTTCTGCGGTCAAAAATAGGGTTTACTAATCAAAAAATGCGTTATGAGCCTCAAACAACCTTGAAAATTGACCTCAAGGTCAAGCTAGTCAAAGTGATTTACACTTTTACAATTCATTGACTTTGTTTAAGCATTATGCACATTTGTGTTACCCAGAAAACCACGTCATTTCAGAAAAAGTACACCAGATCGTTTTTCAGGCATTTCACCTTCATTTTTGACCTTTCCAAGGTCGCAAAAACAATTTTTCATAAGACAAGTTTGATGTAAAATTTTCCGCTCTTTCGAAATCCGCAGTCAAAAATAGGGTGTCCCGTTTAAAAAAACCATTGTGACCTTGAAATAACCTTCAAAATTGACCTCAAGGTCAAAACCAATGGTACAATTTAACGACCCCCTCTGTCCTGGTCAACTTTTATCTAAACCATTTTTTTGTAGATACCGTAATTTGGAAGATATTCGGGTCCATAGATTAAAATGACTCACCCTGTATATATTTGAATCAGTAAAATATATATTGTCTATTTTACTAATCAACAATACATTTTATTACTAATCAACAATACATTTTACTGATTTAAATAATTTTGCTTAATTTTAAATGACAAATATCTTGCTCTGAAATATATTGAACTAAACATTTTTTTTAGATTAAGTAAATTCTTTTCAGTGTAGTGCTATTATATAGAATACTGCTGTTACAGGATATCATATGACTTTGAATACGTAATTTCCAGACTGTGCGCAGAGCGTTTTGCGCAGCATATATACTGCTGCACTTGCGCACACTAAACCAAATTTCGCGCCTTTGGTTCTACGGCCCTCACGCGGGAAAGAATAACTCAGAGAAATATTCTAGCGAACGATTTATTAACGCACAAGAAAATGCGCAAGCGTCCATCTGAACCACAAACCCATAAACAACCTCCTGCAACGCAACAAGTCCAGGGGCGTCAGGGGACGAGATTCATTCTCCGGTATCTTCACTGCGTACTGGGTGACTAGACGCGGGCGCACACTGCCCCTCTTCCAGATTTCGTCGCCGCCCCTGATAATCCTAGAGGGGCAGAAGAAGATCTTCTCCCCCAACCAGCTCCAGGGGCATTTGCAGCTCAGTGCAACCTTTCTCTAAATTCGGCTCCAGGCTTCAACCTCCTCCTTTGTGTATCGGAAAGGTCCAACCGCTTCTAGGAAGATGCTGGAGTCTCTTTCAACGCTGCCTCGTCTCCACGGTAGTTTGAATCCTTTTCGACTTGGAGCTTTGACTCTTCTTAGATCTGAGCTTGAGTCTCTTTGATCTGATCTATCTTGATCTTGATCTTGATCTTTGGATCTGATCTTTGAGTCTTCTTTCTTCTGTGACAAGGTGAATTTCTGCCCTGTGGTACCAATGCCCTGCAGGACTCCAAGTCTCTGCCTGACATTCCGCTCCTAAGTCCTAGAAGAACGCACAGGACAAAAAACTGTGGACGAGGTGCAGTCTTCTTTCAAAAGAAGATAACGGGAAAAGGGAAGAAAGGGACAGCCTGAGCTCCGGGAACAACTTCTCTCCCTCAGCTGGTCCCTTCAGCCTGAGCCTCGCACCTTCCTTTCCTAAAAGAAAACACGGAACGCAACTTCGTAAACACAAACTTACTACTAAACGAGAAGTTTGACGGATTCCGATCTAACTGTTCGGATAGATTCGCCCTCATGACTCCACTCCCCCAAATAACTCCTCTACGGCCTTTGCCCTCTCAATCGCCAGCTTTAAGGGAGGAAATTCCTTCTTGACGTTCTCCTCTAGTGGGACTTTGAGAGCGCGGAAATAAAATTGCGCAAGCCACTCTCTCGCGCACGAACGAACACGGATAGGCGAGCCGAGCTGAGCCTCCTCCAACTCCTCCCAAACGTGGCAAATCCTCCCGCACCTTGTCTCCGGTCCGTAAATTGAGTATAGCAACTCTGCGCTGTATGCATTTCCTGAAACACAACCCAGTTTGACCTTAGCTCCGTGAACCCTAAGTAAGCTGTCCAAGTCCTGGACGGTTTCAGCATTGAGCGCGCTCTTCCCCGTAAGCTGACGCGAGGGCGATCACTGGAAGGAATCGCCTCACTGATCTGCAAAGGAGCGACTAAATCGAACTGCGAAAGAAACTCGTAACGAAACTGACCCTAACAAAAGTGTTAGACTCTGGAGCTTGTATCCGGTACCGCTCAAGCCGCTATCGCACGCTGGAAATACGCCCCTGAATCCAGCGCCCCCGCGTCACCACTCCGTAAATTGGTGTCTTTAAATTGAGGGACTTAGCTGGTTCCCAGGGGCAGCGTCCGCAGTTCCGTCCTGCTGCCGCAACTGTTCGCAAGCACCTCCCTCCCTGCGCACCTGCTCTCCAACAAGCGCATCCATGAAGATCTCCCGGAAGGTCGTCGCCTCGCTGACATGGACTCGTGGCAGTCTCTCTGGTCTCTTCCTCATCTGCACGGGCAACATCGCGTTGGAGAACGGAGGCGCGTCCGAAGAGAGCCGTCTCTTGTCATCCAATCCTTCCGGACGAGCCTCCCCAAAACAAGTTGCACTCGCACACACCAAAAGTCGCACTCGCGCCTCGGTTTCAAGCGGCACTACGCGGGAAAGAACAACTCAGAAATAGTACACTACAACACGAGCCTCACCGTTTCTGCTGGACCCTCTACACATTGCGTATTTTCGTCCTCGTAAAACAATGAATATGAAAGTTAAACTCGTCGCTCCGTCGCCTGCAGTTATAATGTGTTGAAAAATTGACAGTTTCAAGTTAAGGAAACGTCATACTGACGATGTGGCAGACTGTCTGAGCATGCGCAGTGTACTGCAGATCAGCTTGGGACTATGCCAGCGTCAAAGTGCGCGAAAATGGATACAAATTATGTCAAACGCGTGGGGTCCCAAGAAGCCCCTGGTTGGAGGTTGGGAGGCGAATTTCCCACTATCACGAAACGAGTTCATCACAAAGAATGGCCGTCAGTGATTTATCACGGATATCTTGTCTCACTTTGTATCGTTGAAATCGATACGTCGTCCGATTGAAAGGTACCAAATAGATCGGCGAGATTTCTGTACGAGGTAAGGGACGTTTCTACTGCGACGTTCTCACCACGCGTCCCCCCTCATCTTGCGCCAGGGTCCAGCAACTAATCTTTCTGGTTTCAATCATCTTTAGTGCATGACGTAGACTCGTCGATCTAGTAAGGCGAAGATCATTCTCACAAATCATCCAAATTCCTTGTAATCATAAAATATACTGATTAAAAATGTGGTGTAAAAAAGAAAGAAGAAAATGTCCTGGAGGCTACTTAAAAAATACCTTAAGTTTAATTTAAATTTACTAAACTCATGTAATCAACTTTCACACTTATCTTAAAGGTACACTGTTTCTTTCCACATATCTTTTATATTCTTCCTTACAAAACATCTAGTTGACAGTGAAATAGATTTTATTACTCTCTTATTAACTTTTAAATTTGTTTCTTGCACTCCTTGGGATTGGCCCTACCAAGCATTAAAGAATCCCTCTCTTGATTAAAAAACCTAATCAATTTTTTATTTAATATTTCTTTATTTAATATGTATTTTATTATTTTATGTATTTTATATGTTGATGTTTTATATTGATTTTATATGACGTAATATGTTTTATGATCTTTATTATTTAATAACTATGTGCATAAAATTTGAATGACGGTGAAATAAATCTTCGCCTTACTAAATCGATGAGTCTACGTTATACTAAAAATGATTGAAAACTGAAAAAGATTAGCACAGACCCCCCTGACGCAAGGTGAGGGACGCGTGGTGAAAACGCGAGTAGAAACGTCTTTACTCGTATAGAAATCTCTCGCTGATCTATCTGTACCTTTCAATCGAACGACGTAATGTATGGATTTCAACGATACAAAGTAACTTCTTCGAGACAAGAGATATCCGTGATAAATCGTACGCGACGGCAAATTTCTTTTGTATAGAACTCGTTTCAGGATAGTGGGGGGCCGCCTCCCCACCTTTCCCAAACTAGGGGCTTCGCCCTGACTCGACTACAGGGGCTTCGCCCCTGGGACCCTACGCTGATTGGATCAACTCTGTATCCTCTTGCATTTTACCCCATGTACTTTACGCTGGTAGCTGGCTAGCTGGATCTGCACAGCATCACTGCGTGCATGCTCAGACAGTCTGTACATCGTCAGTATGACAGGCTCATAACCGAAACTGTCACCAACACGCTTTGGCACTGCGAACGACGATTAGAGCGACGATTTTAACTTCATATTCGTACATGGACCAAAATATGCAATACGTGAAGTTTCAACGAAAACGGTGAGGAGGCCTGTATTGAGCCAACTGAGAGGGTTTCCGATTTGATGCCACGCGTGTGTTGGGCACTTTGCCGACGTTTCGCAACATTGCAGCTTGCATCATCAAGGCTAGAGCCTGGATTCTTGAGCCTCTCGGCTGCGGTAGTCCTTATATACCCACGTTCCTGGTGGGGAGGTGGGGGTTTGATGACGGTTAGCCAATCAGAATAAAGTTTTAATTCGATTGGCCGGTCAATTAAAAAACCCGAGGACGCAGCGCCAAATAGATTTACTTGGAAGAATTCTGTCACGGCTGAGTCAGGATGTTTCAAAATTTGACTCACACGATATTTCGGCGAAATAGCTTCATGAAGGCCAGTCTGGTGACTTATCACCAGTAATGGAATGTCCAGTCTCCATCCAGTTTGTTCAAAGAACTCTGGAAACTGGCAGTGGTCGAGGTTAGCACGTTCTATTAATGGAAAGAGGTTGGCAGCCCATCGGACTTTTAATAATGTCCAATGGTCCTGACTGGGACATTTAACAATGAGTGGTTCACATCAAACTTTTTTACCAGGATGTCAGTTTTGGTTTTGATTTTGCACTCCATCACAAAATCGATAGCGTTTTTTGATGTGAGAATCATTAAGATCAGTGAGTTCTTGGAGAGGCGGTGAGTGCAGCGAGCCAATTGGTAGTAATCCACTGATACGGGTTGATACAATGGGACGTAGGGCACTACTCCTTATGAATCTTAGGAAGACCGTAGAGTCTGGGGAACTGAGGGGATTAAATATTTCCAGAAGTTTCAAGAGGGAGACCTGCATTTTGAGGAGAGAGGATGTTTTCTCTATGGTGGAGGTCGGGCTGCGTTTAAGTTTCTTTTATGAAACGCTGCAACTAGAGGCCTGCATTCTTAAGCACAATGGTAAAAATACTCTGTGCCAACACCTATTGTACACAAATAAGCAAGCGTCCATTCAACCGCCGCTCAAAAACAAATCTCCCGGGCAACAGCACAACGCCTGCATCTGGCCTCCGGTACGCATTCACTGCATGTCAAGTAGGCACGCGCAACAACACGCAGCCGCGTTTGCACGTGCCGTCTTCCACTACCGCCGTCTCTGCAGCCCTTTCCCAAATTCTCTTACTGCCCGTGCATTTGACCCACTATAAGGCCCGCAATGGGCTTCAAAATGCTTGGCTCGCGCCCGTCATGCCGCAAAATGCGCCTCTCTCGCCGCCCGTACCTTTATATATTTATTGTGCTTTAATAAATTGTTCGCTAGAATATTTCTCGGTAATACTTAAGAATACGGGCCTCGGATTGCAACGTTTATAAAAAACTTAAACGCAACCCGACCTCCACCATAGAGAAAAAAACATCCTCTCTCCTCAAGAATGCAGGTCTCCCTCTTGAAACTATGAAATATTTAATCCCCCTCGGTTCCCAGACTCTACGGTCTTCCTAAGATTCATAAAGAATCAGTGCCCCTACGTCCCATTGTCAGCAATATCGATGGACCCACCTACCAATTAGCTCGCTACCTCACCAAACCTCTCCAAGAACTCACTGATCTTAATGATTCTCACATCAAAAACGCTATCGATTTTGTGAGTAAAATTGCAAAATCAAAACAAAACCCAATGACATCCTGGTAAGTTTTGATGTGGTTTCATTGTTCACAAATGTCCCAGTCCAGGATACATTGGACATTATTAAAAAGTCCGATAGACTCCCTGCCAACCTCTTTCCATTAATAGAACATTGCCTAACCTCGACCTACTTCCAGTTTCAAGGAGAGTTCTTTGAACAAACTTCTTTGGATGGAGACTGGACATTCCGTGCAGTACGATAAGTCCACCAGACTGGCCCCTTCGCAAAGCTATTTCGCCAGAAAATATCGTGAAGGTCTGGAAATTTTGAAACATCCTGACAACCTCAACCGTGACAGGGGTCTTCAAGTAAATCCTATTTGGCATACCGTCCTCCCGGGTTTTTTAATTGACCGGCCAATCAATTAAAACATTCTGATTGGCTAACCAAATCATCAAACCCCACCTCCCCCCACCAGGAACAACGTGGGTATATAAGGACTACCGCAACCGAAGAGAGCTCAGAATCGGAGCTCCTAGCCTTGATGATGCAAGCTGCAATGTTTGCGAAACGTCGGCAAAGTGCCCAACACGCACGTGGCATCCATCCGGAAACCCTCTCGGTTAACAATACGGGCCTCCTCACCGTTTTCGTTGAAACTTCACAATATTGCATATTTTGGTCCGTAAAACACGAATATGAAAGTTAAAATCGTCGCTCTAATCGTCGTTCGCAATTATAACGTGTTGAAAATTGACAGTTTCGGGGTTATGAAACCTGTCATACTGACGATGTACAGACTGTCTGAGCATGCGCAGTGATGTAATGCAGATCAGCTGACCATGCCAGCGTCAAAAGTACGCGGAATTGAAAATGTAAAAAGGATACAAGTTAGGTCAATCGCGTAGGGGGTCCCGGGGGCGAAGCCCCCTGGTCGGGGTCCAGGGAGCGAAGCCCCCTGGTTGGGAGGTTGGGGAGGCGAAGCCCCCCCACTATCACGAAACGAGTTCTATTACAAAAAGAAATTTGCCGTCGCGTACGATTTATCACGGATATCTCTTGTCTCGAGATTACTTTGTATCGTTGAAATCGATACGTCGTTCGATTGAAAGGTACCGAATAGATCGGCGAGATTTCTATACGAGGTAAGACGTTTCTACTCGCGACGTTTCACCACGCGTCCCCTCACCTTGCGTCAGGGGTCTGTGCTAATCTTTTCGGTTTCAATCATTTTTAGTATAACGTAGACTCATCGATTTAGTAAGGCGAAGATTTATTTCACAAATCATTCAAATTTTGTGCACATAGTTTATTAAATAATAAAATCATAAAACATATTAAATATCATATAAAATCAATATAAAACATCAACATATAAAATACATAAAATATTAAATAAAATACATATTAAATAAAAATATTAAATAAAAATTGATTGAGTTTTTAATCGAAAATTCTTTAATACTTGGTGAAATTTATTGTCCAAAATGCAAAAACAAATTAAAAGTTAATAAAAGTAGCCTTCTATTTCACTGTCAACAAATGTTTTATGAGAAGAATAAACATAAAAAATATGTGAAAAAACAATGTACCTTTAAAATAAGTGTGAAAGTTGATACATGATTTGGTAAATTTAAATTAAACTTAAAATTATTTTTTAAGTAGCCTCCGAGACATTTTCTTCTTTCTTTTACACCACATTTTTAATCTGATATATTTTATGATTACAAAATTTGAATGATTTGTGAAATAAATCTTCGCCTTACTAAATCGACGAGTCTACGTCATACTAAAAATGATTGAAACCGAAAAGATTAGCACAGACCCCTGACGCAAGATGAGGGGACGCGTGGTGAAACGTCGCGAGTAGAAACGTCCTACCTCGTACAGAAATCTCGCCGATCTATTTGGTACCTTTCAATCGGACGACGTATCGATTTCAACGATACAAAGTAATCCCGAGACAAGAGATATCCGTGATAAATCGTACGCGACGGCAAATTTCTTTTTGTGATAGAACTCGTTTCGTGATAGTGGGGGGGGGGGGCTTCGCCTCCCCAACCTCCCAACCAGGGGGCTTCGCCCCCGGGACCCCCCACGCGTTTGACATAATTTGTATCCATTTTCAATTTCGCGCACTTTTGACGCTGGCATGGTCAGCTGATCTGCAGTACACTGCGCATGCTCAGACAGTCTGTACATCGTCGGTATGACAGGTTTCATAACCCCGAAACTGTCAATTTTCAACACGTTATAACTGCGAGCGACGAATAGAGCGACGATTTTAACTTTCATATTCGTGTTTTACGGACGAAAATACGCAATATTGTGAAGTTTCAACGAAAACGGTGAGGAGGCTCGTATTCTTAAGTATTACCTATTTCTCTGAGTTGTTCTTTCCCGCGTGAGTGCCGCGAAACCGAGAGCGCGAGTGCGACTTTGGTGTGTGCGAGTGCAACATTTTGGGGGCTCGTCCGGGATTGGATGACAAGAGACATCTCTTCGGACGCGCCTCCGTTCTCCAACGCGATGTTTGCCCGTGCAGATGAGGAAGAGGGCCAGAGAGACTGCCACGGAGTCCATGTCCGAGGCGACGACCCTTCAGGAGATCTTCGCCGAGATGCGCTTGATGCGGGAGGAGCAGGTGCGCAGGGAGGAGGTGCTTGCGGAGCAGTTGCGGCAGCGGGACGAGGAACTGCGGACGCTGCGCTTACAGAACCAGCTAAGTCCCTCCAATTTAAAAGACACCAATTTACGCGAGAGTGGTGACGCGGGGCGCGCGGATTCGGGGCGTGTTCCGGCGTGCGATAGCGGCGAGCGTGCCGAACTCGGATACAAGCTCAAGTCTAACACTTTTGACGGGTCGGTTTCGTTACGAGAGTTTCTTTCGCAGTTCGATTTAGTCGCGCGTGCGAATCGATGAGGCGATTCCTTCAAGGCGATCGCCCTCGCGTCAAGCTTGCGGGGAAGAGCGCGCTCCGTACTGGAAACCGTCCAGGACTTGGACAGCTTGGGGTTCACGGAGCTAAGGTCCAAACTGGAGTTGTGTTTCGGGGAAATGCATACAGCGCAGAGTTGCTATACTCAATTTACGGACCGGAGACAAAGGTACGGGGAGGATTTCGCCACGTTTGGGGAGGAGTTGGAGAGGCTCGCTCGGCTCGCCTATCCGTGTTCGTTCACGTTGCGCGAGAAAGTGGCTTGCGCGCAATTTATTTCCGCGCTCTCCAAAAGTCCCACTAGGAGAACGCTGTAACTCGAAGGAATTTCCTCCCTTAAAGCAGCGATTGAGAGGGCAAAGGCCGTAGAGGTTATTTGGGGGTGGAGTCGCGAAGGGGCGAATCTATCCGAACGAAGTTAGATCGGAATCCGTCGAAAAAAAAACTGCTCGTTTAGTATTAAGTTTGTGTTTACGAAGTTACTGCGTTCCGTGTTTTCTTTTAGGAAAGGAAGGTGCGAGGCTCGGAGCTGAAGGGGACCGGCTGAGGAGAGAAGTTGTTCCCGGAGCTCGGAGCTGTCCTTTCTTCCTGCTTTTCCGTTATCTTCTTTTTTTGAAAAGAAGACTGCCTCGTCCACGGTTTTTGTCCTGTGGTTCTTCCGTGGGACTTAGGGCGAATGTCGAGGCAGAGACTTGGGGAGTCCTGCGGAACGTTGGTGCCACAGGGCGAAATTCACCCCCCCCCTTGTCTGAAGAAAGAAGACTCAAGATCAGATCAAGATCAAGATCAAGATCAAGACTCAAGATCAGATCAAAGAAGACTCAAGCTCAGATCTAAGAAGAGTCAAGCTCAAGTCGAAAGGGATTCAAGCTTCAAGTGAGACGAGGGCGGCGTTGAAGAGGACTCCGCAGCATCTTCCTGGAAGCCGGTTAGGGACCAACTCGATACCTGAGAGGAGGGTTGAGCCCTGGAGCCGGTTGGGAGAAGGTTGCTAGGCTGCGTCTCCCTGGAGCTGGTTGGGAGAAGATCTTCTTCTGCCCCTCTAGGATTGTCGGGGCGACAATCTGGAAGAAGGGGGGCAGTGTTGCGCCCGCGTCTGGTCACCCGGTACGCAGTGAAGATGCGTACCGGAGAATGAATCTCGTCCCCTGACGCCCCCTGGACTTGTTTACGCGTTGCCAGGAGAGTTGTTTATGGGCTGACAGTTCGAATGGACGCTTGCATTTCTTGTGCGTTAATAAATCGTTCGCTAGAATATTTCTCTGAGTTGTTCTTTCCCGCGTGAGGGCCGTGAAACCAAGAGCGCGAGTGCGGTTTTGGTGTGCGCAAGTGCAACAGTATATATGCTGCGCAAAACGCTCTGCGCACAGTCTGGAAATTACACGTATTCAAAATGCATATGATATCCTGTAACAACTATAACAGTGTCCTATATAATAACACTACACTGAAAAAAAATTTACTTAATCTAAAAAAATATTTAGTTCAATATATTCAAACAGATATTTATTTAAATTAAGCAAAATTATATTTAAATCAGTAAAATGTATTGTTGATTAGTAAAATAGACAATATATATTTTACTGATTCAAATATATACAGGGTGAGTCATTTTAATCTATGGACCCGAATATCTTCCAAATTACGGTATCTACAAAAAAATGGTTTAGATAAAAGTTGACCAGGACAGAGGGGGTCGTTAAATTGTACCATTGGTTTTGACCTTGAGGTCAATTTTGAAGGTTATTTCAAGGTCACAATGGTTTTTTTAAACGGGACACCCTATTTTTGACTGCGGATTTCGAAAGAGCGGAAAATTTTACATCAAACTTGTCTTATGAAAAAATTGTTTTTGCGACCTTGGAAAGGTCAAAAATGAAGGTGAAATGCCTGAAAAACGATCTGGTGTACTTTTTCTGAAATGACGTGGTTTTCTGGGTAACACAAATGTGCATAATGCTTAAACAAAGTCAATGAATTGTAAAAGTGTAAATCACTTTGACTAGCTTGACCTTGAGGTCAATTTTCAAGGTTGTTTGAGGCTCATAACGCATTTTTTGATTAGTAAACCCTATTTTTGACCGCAGAACCTGTTTCTTGACAATGGGCTCTTAAACAATGGCACTTTTTACATGAGCATAGGGATTTTTTAGTTTTTCGACCTGACCTTTTGAAGGTCATATCAAGGTCAAAAGCACTTTCATCTTACTTTTAGCGTTACCCGGAAACAACGACGTGGACGTAGTAAGTTTTGTTTCCTTTAGGGTGCTTGATTATCGTGAGTCCCCTTGCCTCTCACGTCGGGGTGCTTGATTATCGTGAGTCCCCTTGCCTCTCACGTCGAGGTGCTTGATTATCGTGAGTCCCCTTGCCTCTCACGTCGGGGTGCTTGATTATCGTGAGTCCCCTTGCCTCTCACTGACACTGTAATTTAAATGAATTACCCACGGAGTAATTGTTCAAAATTACCTCCGTTGGCTTCGAGGCATAACTGCAATCTGTTTTGAAAACTATCCACAGTTCTAAGCAGGGTAGTTCTAGGAGTGGCTGCACAAGCTCTACGAATGCGGTCCATAAAATCATCTCTTGTGGTTGGTCGTTCAGCAAAAACAACATTTTTCAAGTATCCCCATAAAAAGAAATCCGGCGACGTCAGATCTGGTGAGCAAGGAGGCCATTCAACTGGACCCCTTCGTCCAATCCATCTGTCATTGTAACTGGCATTTAAAAAGGCACGTACAATGAGTGCATAATGCGGTGCAGCACCATCTTGTTGAAGCCACATTCTTGCTCTTGTTGCTAAGTCAACATCTTCTAATAAGCCTGGTAAGTGATCTCTTAGCAACGATAAGTAACTGTGTCTATCAACGTTCTCTTCAAAAAAATAAGGTCCAATCAAATAACCATTTACAATGCCGCACCACACCATAATACTCCATCGATTTTGATGATCTATTGGCCTATACCAGTGGGGATTAACATCTGACCAATAATGGCAGTTGTGTCTATTAAGTTGTCCGTCACTATAAAATTTAGCCTCATCTGAGAAAAGCACATACCTAAAAAAATTAGGATCATCGTGTAACATTTGTAAAGCCCACTGGCAAAAAGCAATACGCATCAGATGATGATTAGGCTGTAAAGCCTGCGTAAGAGTGATGTGGAAAGGGTGGTAATTTAGAGCTCTTAAAATTCTAACAACAGTTCTTTGTGGTATACCTATTTCCCTTTCAATCTGGCGAGTACTAACATGAGGATTAAGGTGAAGTATTGCTAAAATAGTTACAGCTCGCGCATCATTTTCGTCATATTCATGATGTTGACGTTGACGAACAAAATGTCCATTGCGAGCTCTTTGGACTAAACTACGTATTGTCATATCAGTTGGATGTCGCCTTTCAGGAAAACGTTGAGCATAAAGCCTTGATGCTGCATTGTAATTGCTATGACACTCCCCTAAAACTAATATAATATCAACAATCTCATTAGGACTATAATCAGCCATTCTGGAAAGGTAACTTGTTAATGTAATTACCTACAGCAGGCCTGCGCAACTCAGGCGGGCCGACAAGCCAAGTAGTAACGCCGCGATATTTCCGACGTCCCCACCACTGACCGTGCGCCTCTTCCCGCGCGCCTCTCCCGCGCGCCTCTCCCGCGCGCCTTTGCTATAGTTCTCGTATAGCAAAGCGTACTTCCCCCACTCTTGCTTACCGCGCTGGCGAGGAGACTTCTCCGCCAGCGCGGTAAGCAAGAGTGGGGGAAGTACGCTTTGCTATACGAGAACTATAGCAAAGGCGCGCGGGAGAGGCGCGCGGGAAGAGGCGCACGGTCAGTGGTGGGGACGTCGGAAATATCGCGGCGTTACTACTTGGCTTGTCGGCCCGCCTGAGTTGCGCAGGCCTGCTGTAGGTAATTACATTAACAAGTTACCTTTCCAGAATGGCTGATTATAGTCCTAATGAGATTGTTGATATTATATTAGTTTTAGGGGAGTGTCATAGCAATTACAATGCAGCATCAAGGCTTTATGCTCAACGTTTTCCTGAAAGGCGACATCCAACTGATATGACAATACGTAGTTTAGTCCAAAGAGCTCGCAATGGACATTTTGTTCGTCAACGTCAACATCATGAATATGACGAAAATGATGCGCGAGCTGTAACTATTTTAGCAATACTTCACCTTAATCCTCATGTTAGTACTCGCCAGATTGAAAGGGAAATAGGTATACCACAAAGAACTGTTGTTAGAATTTTAAGAGCTCTAAATTACCACCCTTTCCACATCACTCTTACGCAGGCTTTACAGCCTAATCATCATCTGATGCGTATTGCTTTTTGCCAGTGGGCTTTACAAATGTTACACGATGATCCTAATTTTTTTAGGTATGTGCTTTTCTCAGATGAGGCTAAATTTTATAGTGACGGACAACTTAATAGACACAACTGCCATTATTGGTCAGATGTTAATCCCCACTGGTATAGGCCAATAGATCATCAAAATCGATGGAGTATTATGGTGTGGTGCGGCATTGTAAATGGTTATTTGATTGGACCTTATTTTTTTGAAGAGAACGTTGATAGACACAGTTACTTATCGTTGCTAAGAGATCACTTACCAGGCTTATTAGAAGATGTTGACTTAGCAACAAGAGCAAGAATGTGGCTTCAACAAGATGGTGCTGCACCGCATTATGCACTCATTGTACGTGCCTTTTTAAATGCCAGTTACAATGACAGATGGATTGGACGAAGGGGTCCAGTTGAATGGCCTCCTTGCTCACCAGATCTGACGTCGCCGGATTTCTTTTTATGGGGATACTTGAAAAATGTTGTTTTTGCTGAACGACCAACCACAAGAGATGATTTTATGGACCGCATTCGTAGAGCTTGTGCAGCCACTCCTAGAACTACCCTGCTTAGAACTGTGGATAGTTTTCAAAACAGATTGCAGTTATGCCTCGAAGCCAACGGAGGTAATTTTGAACAATTACTCCGTGGGTAATTCATTTAAATTACAGTGTCAGTGAGAGGCAAGGGGACTCACGATAATCAAGCACCCCGACGTGAGAGGCAAGGGGACTCACGATAATCAAGCACCCCGACGTGAGAGGCAAGGGGACTCACGATAATCAAGCACCCCGACGTGAGAGGCAAGGGGACTCACGATAATCAAGCACCCTAAAGGAAACAAAACTTACTACGTCCACGTCGTTGTTTCCGGGTAACGCTAAAAGTAAGATGAAAGTGCTTTTGACCTTGATATGACCTTCAAAAGGTCAGGTCGAAAAACTAAAAAATCCCTATGCTCATGTAAAAAGTGCCATTGTTTAAGAGCCCATTGTCAAGAAACAGGTTCTGCGGTCAAAAATAGGGTTTACTAATCAAAAAATGCGTTATGAGCCTCAAACAACCTTGAAAATTGACCTCAAGGTCAAGCTAGTCAAAGTGATTTACACTTTTACAATTCATTGACTTTGTTTAAGCATTATGCACATTTGTGTTACCCAGAAAACCACGTCATTTCAGAAAAAGTACACCAGATCGTTTTTCAGGCATTTCACCTTCATTTTTGACCTTTCCAAGGTCGCAAAAACAATTTTTTCATAAGACAAGTTTGATGTAAAATTTTCCGCTCTTTCGAAATCCGCAGTCAAAAATAGGGTGTCCCGTTTAAAAAAACCATTGTGACCTTGAAATAACCTTCAAAATTGACCTCAAGGTCAAAACCAATGGTACAATTTAACGACCCCCTCTGTCCTGGTCAACTTTTATCTAAACCATTTTTTTGTAGATACCGTAATTTGGAAGATATTCGGGTCCATAGATTAAAATGACTCACCCTGTATATTTTTTATATATAAATATCTGACACACACACAACACACATAATTGTAAAACTTGGAATAAAGTTTATATCATATATCTATAAAATTCATATATAATATTACTAAATATATACAGGGTGTTCCCGGGTTAAACAGCCAGACAAAAATATGAATTCAGGACCTCAAAACAAACAAAAATTTTCCTCTGGACGTATGTTCGCAAACGCTTCGTTCAAGAGATATTTACTTTTGAAGTTACAGAACTGTATGTTATGAATAATTGAAATTCTTGTTTTGAAGCTCCAAGGTCATTGATAGGTTTTTTTTGTTCGCAAAGCTCGTAGTTCGTAGCTCGTAGCAGTTAGTTCGTTGAACGCTGTTGTAAATTATAAGAAATACTTATAATCATGCCTCGTATGTAAACTGATAGAATATGCCGATATGGTATCAAAATTTTATATGGGTTTTGTGACGGAAATGCTAACGCTGCTCGTCGTGAATACGCCATGCGATTTCTGAACAGAAGATTGCCGAATAAATCAAATTCTCTTCAACATTTCAGACGACTGAAGGAAACTGGATCATTTAACATAGTTCCTCGGGCCGACGGAATTTTTGCCCCACTGCAAAATGAAAGAAGAACAGCCGGAGATTGCAACATTTCGATTAAAATCCATCAACTAGTAGTGTCCGAAGATCTGGTTCTGTGTTAAGAATTTCAACGCTTTGCTATCTGGGATCATAACCTTACTTTACGGGATCATAACCCTACTTTTCGAAAGACTGAATTTACAAGTGCACGGAAAATATTATGAAAAATATATGAAAAAATATGTACGCTAATTAATTTATAATTTTATAGATTTTATTAATAAATATAATAATGAAATAACTGTAAGGATGAATACCTTCTAGTATATGCGCAACATCTTCTTCGAGAAGGCGAAGGCGGAAAGGATAAGGAAAAATTGAATATCACATACACGTTTAGAGGTGCGTTCGAGGAGAACGTTATTAGCGCTGAAAGCGTCGTTCTATCTTCCTTTAACGTGCAATGAATAACAAAGATAGTATGATGCTTTGAGCGCGAATAGCGTCTCCCCGAACGCACCCTAGAAAACATCATAAACAAATGAATGCTCACACGATGCTTGAAAGAACATTAACAGGCCTGCGTTCGGGAGCCACGCTCTTAGTCTCGGTTTGCAATAAGTATTTTAAGCCCTAAGCTTTTTAAGAAATTGACTAATCATAGTCAAGTATAAGGAGAATACTCAACTGTGATTAATCAATTTCTTCAAGTTTAAAGCTTAAATCTCCCATTGTAGACCGGGACTTATTAGCACTCTAAATGAGTGTCCTTGTTCATCTTTTCATAAATAACAAAGATAGAACGACACTCTGACACTAAGAGCGTGGTTCCCGAACCCAACCAAAAGATTAAACGAAATTTCGACGAAATTTTTTTATATATACATAAAACATTTTTAAAACGTCTAAATATAAATATACTTTTAACGTCCAATAATAAATATTTTTAAAACGTCTAAATATTAATATACTTTGAATGTCCAATAATGGATATTCTTAAAACGTTCATATTATGTTCATGGACGTTTGGACTAAATAAAAACCAAAACTGGACGTCCATTGGACATTGTGTGCTAATGGGATATTAATAATAAGATTAATGACATTATTTAAAATAAATATTAATGAGAAAAGCAAAAAAAATTAGAATTAATCTAAAAAAATAAATAGTATATATCACATTTGTAACAATAAAACTTAAAAATAAGAAACTTATTAACACAAATTGCTATCAATAATACACAGTTTGTACTATTATTGTTAAAGCAGAGTTATTCGTAAAAAAACTAGCATTTATTAGTTGAAGATCATTGGACTAACTGGGAAATTAGCAGCAGAAATGACCATGACATAATACATTTTTGGTATGTAAGTTAATGAAATACTAATAAGAGACTCTAATAAAATGATTCAAAAATTGCATGTATAAAATAAATAACAAAAATACAATTAGAAATTATAATAGAGACTACAAAGAAAGTATATATAAATAATGTTCACAATGAAATAAATCTAAAGAATAAGTCTGTTTATCAATTTAAGATTAATTTGAAGTTTTAAAATATATCTTATTGTAAAATTGAATTATCAAATATAGAATAAAATAATATATTACACAAAAATATCTTTCATAACTTTATATTTAATGATAAATTTTGAAAGAGGTAAAAAGGATTACTTACGAAAAATCACATAATATATCATATATCATATTACATTGTTATGCGACAAGAAGCAAGATCTGTAGATGAACGATGGGGAGGGGAAGGAAGGTCTTCTCATTCATATTTACATATTTGGCCCCAAAATGGCGGCTGCTATCTTCCAGATGTTTAACCTAAGTTTTTTAGTCAGAACTGTCAATGTATCAATATACATATAAAAAAGGTTAAGGGTAGACAAGAGTGCTTTAAAAAATTAATATAATTGAAATTACATCAAGAAGTGGTAAAATAAAAGGAAAGAAAGTGTATTGATAAATAAAGCCTGGATGACTATTATATCTTACTTAATTCAATAAAATTAATACTAAATAAATAATTTTTGATATTTTGTTACAGTTCTGTATTATGTATTAAAATCGAACAGTCGTATTACAAAATTATTTACTCAGATTCCATAATACCTCACATAACTTCGAACCTCCTTTTGGATGTTTAGCACACTGTTTAATGCAAATTTGTTTACGTTTTTCATCAGCAGGAAATCTAAAAAGAAGAAATTGTTCTGTCCTTGTTCTGTACGATTTCGACAATTTTTCACACAACATCCTAGGGCATTATTACATATATTTTTTAATACTATATATTAATTTTACTTTCCACTTTTACTAGTAGTACTCACTCACTCTTCTCGTACAACACACACTCACACATACTTCGTCGCCCCAAAATGGCGCTCATACAAAGATTTTGACACGAGTCTTGATCAAGTAATGCCTCCAATTCTGCATCTTCGAAAACCTTCTCTTTTCCACCGCTATGCCGGTCTTCGACGTCAAAATCACCGTTCTTGAAGCGTTGAAACCACTCACGATACGTTCTTTCACTAATAGCGGCCTCACCATAAGTATTTGAGAGCATTCGACGAGCCTCAGCCGCAGATTTCTTCATATTGAAGCAGAAAATTAAAACCTCCCACAAATGACGAGAATTTGGCTCGTAAACTGACATTTTCAATCGAGAATAACTTTATGATGCAGACACAAATCGACTAATGTTTCTATGGGATTATGTTGACAGATGCTCAAGTTTATTGTATGATATCTATGATCTATTTATTTCGACCACCACTACCGCTAAAGCCATCTATAGGAAAACGGCGGAAGCAAAGTTGTACACCTAATACCTTTTTAGTAGTATACAAGGTGAGCCATTTTAACTTGGACACCAAAATAACTCGAAAAATAAGCATTTTTCGAAAAAATGCTACAGACTAAATTTCTTTGGTTTCAAGGGGGCTACATGATGGTGACCTTGGATTTGACCTTGAGCTCATTTTTCAAGGTCATTTAAAGGTCAACTTAATTTTTTATAATGGGAATCTCCTATTTTAACCCCGAATTCGAAAAGAGCAGAAAATTTTACGTTCGGATATGTAAATATGTTGAGGGTCAAAGTGACCCTCAGAGATCACGACTAATACTACAATTAATCCTAAATTGTTCCTTGTATCAAGAGACACGGTAGTGTCTTGTGCTAAGTCCGCGTAAGCAACAAGATGCTCCCGTGTCTCTTTACGCGAATCGACAGTTGAGAGCACTCTATTTCTAGTTTTCATATATCCGCTTAACGGATTGAGTTCTAAGTAATCTCAATCGATAGAGCGGGGTCGAATTATATAATAAAAGTGTTTTTATTTTAATGCTGTACATGCTACATGCTCTATAAATCGAGTTATTACGACGCAAAGTCAAAATGTGAAAAATATCAATTAAGAAACGTCGTCGTCGTCGTCGTCGACCACTCAGATTTTACTGTTGTGGCATTCGACATCAGATCGCGCTAGTGACGCTCTGGAAATGTTGGCAAGAGGGGCTGCGGTGAAGGGCGAAGAAATGTGCTAAAGTGTCGGCAAGGGGGGCCGCGGTCAGGGACGAAGAAATGTGCTAAAGTGATAGCAAGGAGAGCAGCGGTGAGAGGTGAAAAAATGTGTTATACAGGACGTCGTTTTAAGACACGTTTACTATAACGTCTTCAAGATCAAACCAATAGTATTATCTTATGGGCCCCTCGAAACCAAATAACTTTTGTCTGAAGAATTTTTCTCTCCCGGGCTTGGTTTTCAAAATATTCGACTGGATGTTTTATAATGGAACACCCTGTATATCGCGATTGTCAACTCAAGCGTTGGAAAACGTAGCGGCATCTCCCACCGCAGCGAAGAAGAAACAAAAGTAAAAGGATCGTTCTTCTTTTGTCGTCGGGCCCATGATCACATCGGCGAGAGACCGCAGTCGACGACAGTGAGCCGAAGAATAAAGACCATTATACAGGGTGCATCTGACCACCCGTCCACCCCTTTTCTTTAAAAAACTAAACATTTTAGAGAAAAACATTTTACACGAAAATTGTATGGTTTTTGAGGAAACATAAGATGGTATCATTGGTTTGACCTTGGGTGGCATTGTTAAGGTCAGGTCAAGGACCTTCAATTTTTTAAATGAAACCCCCTGTTTTTTATTACATATTCTTGTAACATATTACATATTCTTGTTTATTACATATTCTGACCTCGAGAGCTTTCCAAAACTATAATAAAGTATTTTTTCATTAAGTATTTTTCGAGTTATAAGACTTGAAATAATTTTTTAATTTTACATAAACTATAAAATATCTCGTAAAATATTCACTTTTCAATGACTTTACCTCAATACTTTTATGCACAGAATAATGAGAGGAATCAATTGGTGTAAAGAAAACACATAGTTGTTTTTAACAAAAATTATGCAATTTGCAACTAACAATTACATTTTTTTTAACCTTTATCTAACCTTAAGTAGACGTCTCAAGATCAAGTGAAGGTCACCATTGTACATCCCCTTCTATACCATACAACTTTTATTTTGAAAGTTTTTTTGTAAAATTGCATATTTTCGAAATATTTCTCTGTTAAGATTAAAATGAATCACCCTGTATATATGTACATATATATATATATATATATCTAAAAATTATATCTCGAAAATATAATTTCCAAAAAAGACTGACATCTGAAATGATATATATTAAGGAACCAAAAGAACGACATTAACTTGCATAAAGACTCGGAACTTTTAAACGAGATATACCTGGAAGTAATATCAGAGCTTGCCAAATAAGTCTACTCTTTCCCTTTCTAGTCCATCTCTCTTTCTTTTTCTCTTCCTTCCCTCTTTTTCCTTTGTTCTTTTTTCCCTTTTCCTCTGTTTCCTTGTCTCTGTATTGAGATATTATTTATATTTGCGTTGTCATCCTCCCTCCGAGACGATTGGTTTAGTGACGAAGATGTGGTGGCCGGATTGTTCTGGCTTTTAGTTGTGCTTACACCTTTAAACAGGTTAAACGTCTCTATTGCACAATGCTACTATCACTTAATAGCACTCAAGCTTATAGATTCACATTTTATAATAACGGTTTTACCTAGTAAGAAATACATTTCAAATAGCTATAGTTTTATCAAACAATTTTATATGGACAAAGATTTTCATTTTATTTTATTCCATTTGACTTTAGTGACATATATATGTAAAATTATTTTACGAAGAGTACTTGTTCCACCACATCGACTGTCACTTCACGGATATTTGCAATCCGGGGGAGGAGGACGTTGCTAATCAATTAAGGGGAACCAATATATGACCATGGACTTCGTGGGACCAGAATGCGAACTCCAGCGATATGTATTTTTAGATTAGTAATATGTATTTTATGTTGAATTATGTTTTCGTCAATGTCACTGAAGAAGACTTCCCAGACAGCACACAATGTCCAATGGACGTCCAGTTTTGGTTTTTATTTAGTCCAAACGTCCATGAACATAATATGAACGTTTTAAGAATATCCATTATTGGACATTCAAAGTATATTAATATTTAGACGTTTTAAAAATATTTATTATTGGACGTTAAAAGTATATTTATATTTAGACGTTTTAAAAATGTTTTATGTATATATAAAAAAATTTCGTCGAAATTTCGTTTAATCTTTTGGTTGGGTTCGGGAACCACGCTCTTAGTGTCAGAGTGTCGTTCTATCTTTGTTATTTATGAAAAGATGAACAAGGACACTCATTTAGAGTGCTAATAAGTCCCGGTCTACAATGGGAGATTTAAGCTTTAAACTTGAAGAAATTGATTAATCACAGTTGAGTATTCTCCTTATACTTGACTATGATTAGTCAATTTCTTAAAAAGCTTAGGGCTTAAAATACTTATTGCAAACCGAGACTAAGAGCGTGGCTCCCGAACGCAGGCCTGTTAATGTTCTTTCAAGCATCGTGTGAGCATTCATTTGTTTATGATGTTTTCTAGGGTGCGTTCGGGGAGACGCTATTCGCGCTCAAAGCATCATACTATCTTTGTTATTCATTGCACGTTAAAGGAAGATAGAACGACGCTTTCAGCGCTAATAACGTTCTCCTCGAACGCACCTCTAAACGTGTATGTGATATTCAATTTTTCCTTATCCTTTCCGCCTTCGCCTTCTCGAAGAAGATGTTGCGCATATACTAGAAGGTAATCCTTACAGTTATTTCATTATTATATTTATTAATAAAATCTATAAAATTATAAATTAATTAGCGTACATATTTTTTCATATATTTTTCATAATATTTTCCGTGCACTTGTAAATTCAGTCTTTCGAAAAGTAGGGTTATGATCCCGTAAAGTAAGGTTA
This sequence comes from Crematogaster levior, assembly GCA_901521435.1. Classification (NCBI taxonomy): domain Eukaryota; kingdom Metazoa; phylum Arthropoda; class Insecta; order Hymenoptera; family Formicidae; genus Crematogaster; species Crematogaster levior. The sequence continues at coordinate 23,080 of CABEGB010001362.1, forward strand.
TGATCCCAGATAGCAAAGCGTTCCTTGGCAACTGAAGGAAAACTTGTGCCAAGCAACGATTTCCTTTCTTATGTCAAGGAACGCTTTGCTATCTCCGGGATAACAAAATTCCAAATAAAATAAAAAATATAACTAATCCTAAGACATATCATTTTATATGACATTCTGAAATGCATCATCTGAATTCTTTAATCGTTTTTAACAATTCACATTGATTTTTATTTCATATATGTATATCCCATCCATGCATAAAGACACTCTAAAATTTTATCGCAAAACATTTATTTAAAATTTTGAATATAGTACAATATAATTCTGCATTTTCCTATATCGTATCTTTTTCTTATAATTTAATCAAGTTTTATATTGCAGACCATCTGTTACATACAGTGGAGGAGGAACATTTTACAAAAAACATCTAACACAACATTTTGTTTTATCTGGAAGTCAACATTGGTAACATACTGTTTTGTCTCTGGAAGTCAACATTGAATATAAGGTAAAATATTATATAATTATATGTTTATAATCTTTGTGCTCTTGAAGCAATTTTTGCTTTTTTATATATACAATGTCTCATTTAGTAATATGTATATGTATACATATATATACATATATATTTTGTGTGTTATGTATATTGTATATACAGGGTGAGTCATTTTAATCTATGGACCCGAATATCTTCCAAATTACGGTATCTACAAAAAAATGGTTTAGATAAAAGTTGACCAGGACAGAGGGGGTCGTTAAATTGTACCATTGGTTTTGACCTTGAGGTCAATTTTGAAGGTTATTTCAAGGTCACAATGGTTTTTTTAAACGGGACACCCTATTTTTGACTGCGGATTTCGAAAGAGCGGAAAATTTTACATCAAACTTGTCTTATGAAAAAATTGTTTTTGCGACCTTGGAAAGGTCAAAAATGAAGGTGAAATGCCTGAAAAACGATCTGGTGTACTTTTTCTGAAATGACGTGGTTTTCTGGGTAACACAAATGTGCATAATGCTTAAACAAAGTCAATGAATTGTAAAAGTGTAAATCACTTTGACTAGCTTGACCTTGAGGTCAATTTTCAAGGTTGTTTGAGGCTCATAACGCATTTTTTGATTAGTAAACCCTATTTTTGACCGCAGAACCTGTTTCTTGACAATGGGCTCTTAAACAATGGCACTTTTTACATGAGCATAGGGATTTTTTAGTTTTTCGACCTGACCTTTTGAAGGTCATATCAAGGTCAAAAGCACTTTCATCTTACTTTTAGCGTTACCCGGAAACAACGACGTGGACGTAGTAAGTTTTGTTTCCTTTAGGGTGCTTGATTATCGTGAGTCCCCTTGCCTCTCACTGACACTGTAATTTAAATGAATTACCCACGGAGTAATTGTTCAAAATTACCTCCGTTGGCTTCGAGGCATAACTGCAATCTGTTTTGAAAACTATCCACAGTTCTAAGCAGGGTAGTTCTAGGAGTGGCTGCACAAGCTCTACGAATGCGGTCCATAAAATCATCTCTTGTGGTTGGTCGTTCAGCAAAAACAACATTTTTCAAGTATCCCCATAAAAAGAAATCCGGCGACGTCAGATCTGGTGAGCAAGGAGGCCATTCAACTGGACCCCTTCGTCCAATCCATCTGTCATTGTAACTGGCATTTAAAAAGGCACGTACAATGAGTGCATAATGCGGTGCAGCACCATCTTGTTGAAGCCACATTCTTGCTCTTGTTGCTAAGTCAACATCTTCTAATAAGCCTGGTAAGTGATCTCTTAGCAACGATAAGTAACTGTGTCTATCAACGTTCTCTTCAAAAAAATAAGGTCCAATCAAATAACCATTTACAATGCCGCACCACACCATAATACTCCATCGATTTTGATGATCTATTGGCCTATACCAGTGGGGATTAACATCTGACCAATAATGGCAGTTGTGTCTATTAAGTTGTCCGTCACTATAAAATTTAGCCTCATCTGAGAAAAGCACATACCTAAAAAAATTAGGATCATCGTGTAACATTTGTAAAGCCCACTGGCAAAAAGCAATACGCATCAGATGATGATTAGGCTGTAAAGCCTGCGTAAGAGTGATGTGGAAAGGGTGGTAATTTAGAGCTCTTAAAATTCTAACAACAGTTCTTTGTGGTATACCTATTTCCCTTTCAATCTGGCGAGTACTAACATGAGGATTAAGGTGAAGTATTGCTAAAATAGTTACAGCTCGCGCATCATTTTCGTCATATTCATGATGTTGACGTTGACGAACAAAATGTCCATTGCGAGCTCTTTGGACTAAACTACGTATTGTCATATCAGTTGGATGTCGCCTTTCAGGAAAACGTTGAGCATAAAGCCTTGATGCTGCATTGTAATTGCTATGACACTCCCCTAAAACTAATATAATATCAACAATCTCATTAGGACTATAATCAGCCATTCTGGAAAGGTAACTTGTTAATGTAATTACCTACAGCAGGCCTGCGCAACTCAGGCGGGCCGACAAGCCAAGTAGTAACGCCGCGATATTTCCGACGTCCCCACCACTGACCGTGCGCCTCTTCCCGCGCGCCTCTCCCGCGCGCCTTTGCTATAGTTCTCGTATAGCAAAGCGTACGTAAATTTGAAAAAGCTGTATCAAGCTAAATCTCAAGCGAAAAAAGCAAAACGATCGATGCACGGCTCGATATTATTGCTACAATTCTTTGACGCTTGACTATCACGTTTATTCGACTTCCTTCATTCGTACCTAGCGAGAAGACTTCCCCCACTCTTGCTTACCGCGCTGGCGGAGAAGTCTCCTCGCCAGCGCGGTAAGCAAGAGTGGGGGAAGTACGCTTTGCTATACGAGAACTATAGCAAAGGCGCGCGGGAGAGGCGCGCGGGAAGAGGCGCACGGTCAGTGGTGGGGACGTCGGAAATATCGCGGCGTTACTACTTGGCTTGTCGGCCCGCCTGAGTTGCGCAGGCCTGCTGTAGGTAATTACATTAACAAGTTACCTTTCCAGAATGGCTGATTATAGTCCTAATGAGATTGTTGATATTATATTAGTTTTAGGGGAGTGTCATAGCAATTACAATGCAGCATCAAGGCTTTATGCTCAACGTTTTCCTGAAAGGCGACATCCAACTGATATGACAATACGTAGTTTAGTCCAAAGAGCTCGCAATGGACATTTTGTTCGTCAACGTCAACATCATGAATATGACGAAAATGATGCGCGAGCTGTAACTATTTTAGCAATACTTCACCTTAATCCTCATGTTAGTACTCGCCAGATTGAAAGGGAAATAGGTATACCACAAAGAACGGTTGTTAGAATTTTAAGAGCTCTAAATTACCACCCTTTCCACATCACTCTTACGCAGGCTTTACAGCCTAATCATCATCTGATGCGTATTGCTTTTTGCCAGTGGGCTTTACAAATGTTACACGATGATCCTAATTTTTTTAGGTATGTGCTTTTCTCAGATGAGGCTAAATTTTATAGTGACGGACAACTTAATAGACACAACTGCCATTATTGGTCAGATGTTAATCCCCACTGGTATAGGCCAATAGATCATCAAAATCGATGGAGTATTATGGTGTGGTGCGGCATTGTAAATGGTTATTTGATTGGACCTTATTTTTTTGAAGAGAACGTTGATAGACACAGTTACTTATCGTTGCTAAGAGATCACTTACCAGGCTTATTAGAAGATGTTGACTTAGCAACAAGAGCAAGAATGTGGCTTCAACAAGATGGTGCTGCACCGCATTATGCACTCATTGTACGTGCCTTTTTAAATGCCAGTTACAATGACAGATGGATTGGACGAAGGGGTCCAGTTGAATGGCCTCCTTGCTCACCAGATCTGACGTCGCCGGATTTCTTTTTATGGGGATACTTGAAAAATGTTGTTTTTGCTGAACGACCAACCACAAGAGATGATTTTATGGACCGCATTCGTAGAGCTTGTGCAGCCACTCCTAGAACTACCCTGCTTAGAACTGTGGATAGTTTTCAAAACAGATTGCAGTTATGCCTCGAAGCCAACGGAGGTAATTTTGAACAATTACTCCGTGGGTAATTCATTTAAATTACAGTATCAGTGAGAGGCAAGGGGACTCACGATAATCAAGCACCCTAAAGGAAACAAAACTTACTACGTCCACGTCGTTGTTTCCGGGTAACGCTAAAAGTAAGATGAAAGTGCTTTTGACCTTGATATGACCTTCAAAAGGTCAGGTCGAAAAACTAAAAAATCCCTATGCTCATGTAAAAAGTGCCATTGTTTAAGAGCCCATTGTCAAGAAACAGGTTCTGCGGTCAAAAATAGGGTTTACTAATCAAAAAATGCGTTATGAGCCTCAAACAACCTTGAAAATTGACCTCAAGGTCAAGCTAGTCAAAGTGATTTACACTTTTACAATTCATTGACTTTGTTTAAGCATTATGCACATTTGTGTTACCCAGAAAACCACGTCATTTCAGAAAAAGTACACCAGATCGTTTTTCAGGCATTTCACCTTCATTTTTGACCTTTCCAAGGTCGCAAAAACAATTTTTTCATAAGACAAGTTTGATGTAAAATTTTCCGCTCTTTCGAAATCCGCAGTCAAAAATAGGGTGTCCCGTTTAAAAAAACCATTGTGACCTTGAAATAACCTTCAAAATTGACCTCAAGGTCAAAACCAATGGTACAATTTAACGACCCCCTCTGTCCTGGTCAACTTTTATCTAAACCATTTTTTTGTAGATACCGTAATTTGGAAGATATTCGGGTCCATAGATTAAAATGACTCACCCTGTATATATATATATATATATAAAAGTTATTATATTATATATGCATGTATATGTATATATATATTGTACATATAAGTTATACAGCATCTCAGAAGTAATCTGTATTAAGTTATATTTTTCGAAAGGTATGCAGTAAAACATTTTTCAATTTAAATGTAACTAAAATTTACCCATAATCCATAATAATGTCACTTATTGAAATATTTTTGTAAGATTTGAAAATTAGCATTGATCTGAAACTAACAAAAATTTTAAACAGTCTACTAAAAATTTACAAAGTGACTTAATATAGTTTATCTCTAAGATGCTGATGTATGCTGATATATTTCATATACATTCATATATATACATTCATATAATACATACATTCATATACATACATATTCATATACATACATTCATATTGCTATTGAAAAAATTTTAAATTTTAAATAAAACTTAAAAAATAAATTTGTTTGTATTAAATTTAATTACAAAATTAGTTACAAAATTAACCGAATAAAATATTTTTTATATAAATGTAGATTTTATTTTTAGCTCTGTGAATCTGTTGTTCCATCAGCATCTATTTTCTCATCTGTAAGTTGAGAATTTAATAATGTCCGAAATTAAGAAATATTATATGAGAGCAAAGAGAAAGCGTCTCCAAGAAGAAGTCTTTTCTGAGCCTAATTCTTCTAAAATTATTACAAGATCCTCTGAACCAACAAATATAAGTATCCTACCAACAAATATTTTTAGCAATGACACACAACTAGAACCGCAACCAGAACTTTCTGAAAACATTTTAGAATCAGATTTGTTCTTTTATGAATCTGATAAATCAAGTGAATATCTTCCACTTTTCTCCCATTCACCTTCAGATTCAAGCAATTTTGATATATACAAGTATTTTCCTTATGATGGTACTAAAGAAAATAATTTCGAAGAAAATATACAATTAAATTTAAGACAGTGGTCATTGACGCATAATATTTCGCATGCAGCATTAAGTGATTTATTAAAATTATTAAAAATTCGTATTCCTGAATTACCCACTAATGCTCGAAGTCTTTTAAATACTTGTCGTACAATTATAAATAAAGTTATTGAACCTGGGCAATATTATCATTTCGGTGTAGAGAATTGTATAAAAAATCTTATAAATTATTCTAATGATTTTTTTAAGAATACTGGAATTATAGAACTTGCAATTAATATAGATGGTCTGCCTTTGGCAAAAAGTTCTGGAAGTCAAGTTTATCCCATTTTATGTTGACTTGTCAAACATCATAGTAATGTAGATATGATTGGCATTTATCATGGCTATGAAAAACCTAAAAATGCTAACTGTTACTTAAGCGATTTTGTTGAAGATATATCAAATGTTATTAATAATGGAATTGTCATCGATACTAAACATTATTCTGTCAAAATTTCTCATTTTATTTGTGATGCAGTAGCGAAAGCTTATATCACCTATACAGTTGGTCATATGGGTTATTATTCGTGTACTAAATGTTGTGAGGAGGGTACTTATATTAATAATCGTGTGTGCTTTCCTAATACTAATCATTTACGTTTAAGAACAGATACAGATTTCAGATTAAAAGTTCAAGAAGATCATCATAAAGGCACTAGCTTATTAGAACAGATTCCTGGTCTTGATATGATTAAATCTTTCCCCTTAGATTATATGCATTTAATTTGCCTTGGAGTCGTAAAAAAATTAGTAGTAAATTTATGGTGTTTTGGAAAACCTTCTGTAAAATTATCATATCGGGATATTGCAAATATATCTTCTAATTTAATTAATCAAGCTAAAAATATACCAATAGAATTTAACCGTAAACCTCGATCATTACTTGAAGCAAAAAGATGGAAAGCTACTGAGTTTAGGCAATTTTTGTTTTATACTGGTCCTGTTGTACTTCGAAAAATATTAAATAATGATAGATATATAAATTTTCTTTGTTTACATGTTGCAATAATTATATTAACGTCATCAAAATATTCATGCTTTATTGATTATGCTTCTAAACTTCTATCGTATTTTGTGAACACATTTAAAATTTTATATGGTGCAGAAAATATATCTCATAATGTTCATAATTTGTTGCATCTTTCTGAAGATGTAAAAATTCATGGCCCATTAGACAATTTCAGCGCTTTCCCATTTGAAAATTATTTACAAAGTATTTTAAAATCTATTCGCAAAGGTGAAAAACCGTTAGCTCAGATAATTAAAAGGAAAAGCGAACAAAATTTTCATCAAGTTCAAATAGTAGAAAGGACAAAGAAAAAATATCCTATTTATGAAAACATTTGCTGGTCCGGAACATTTTGCTGGTCCGATTCTTAATCTTAACATTTGTAAACAATTTAAAAAAATTATTTTACAAGACTTTGTGTTGCGTATAGATCATCCTAATAATTGTTGTACTCTTATCAATGGAGACATAATTTTAATTGAAAATATTGTGCATTGGAATAATGACTTTAAATTAATTGGCAGAAAGTTTTTGATCGTTGAAAATTTCTATACGCGTCCCTGCGAATCAAAAGATATTGGAATTTGTTCTGTTGACAATATTGGCCCTCTTGAAATATTTAATGTAGCAGATATTTCATTTAAATGTGTGATATTAAATTGGGAAGAAAAACATGTAATATTTCCATTAATACACTAATGCAAACATTAATTGCTAATGTTATCATCAACGATTACTATGTATTATCTTTTTTACTGCAGAAAAACGTTTTCAAATTTATGAAAAATAGTTTTGTTCTTTTTTCAATTTTTTTAAAACTGATTTAAACATTATATTGACTTCTTTAAACTGATTTTAAACTGATTTTTAAATTTAATTAATTTTAAAGATTTAAGATTTTCCTGATCTTATATGTATATATTTCGCAATTACCTTCTATTAACAAATTGTTTTATATATATTTACTATTATATATGCTATTAACAAATGTTTTTTTTATAAAATTGAAATAAAAAGATGTTGCATTGCTTATAATTTGTTAAGAAAAAAAGTCAATGAATGGTTATTCTTTACTTTTCATTTTTTTAAACCATTAAAGTTATTGAAATGGTTACATTCTTGATTACGAGTTGTTTACATTTAAATTGTTTATATTTTAGTTGTTTATGTAGAAGATGTGTGAACAAACGTGGACTGTTATTCAATTCGAAGAAGATTGTTCTGTGGAAGCGGTACCCTCAACATGGATACAAGGGCAGTTTTGCCATTGGCCTACATATTCACGGGAAAAATTAATGACTGCAATAAGAAAGCATGAATCTTTAAATACATGCTGGCCCAGCTATAAAATTAGAAATTTCAGAAATTCTACTTTTGGTGAGTTCTTATATTTAAAATAAATGTTATAGTTTGAAAGGAAAGGCTCAGATAAAATATCATTGATGTAGTAAAACGCGCTGCATGAGACTTTTGCGCGGTAAATAATGCGCGAAGTGTATATAATAGATATTTACTTTTTATTATTTGTGTTTCAGCTCTTGTTCGAGTCTTCTTTAGCAACAATTAAACAATCAAACTCTACACGCATTATTTACGCGTCAGGCTCTCATATAACCTGCTTTACTTTATCTAAAATGTATTTACTAGTTTTTATATGATTACATAAAATAAATGCAAAATCTAACAAATATATTTTTTAATTTTTATAGAAGACTATTCCAAAGCTCGCTCAAAAGCACGTACCGCTGAAGTGACAAGTGATTTAAATTCTGAAATAGAAGAGAACCCTAAAAGAAAAAGAATTCAGAAAACGTTTACTTCATCAGAAGAGGATAATAATGAGGATTTAGAAACCTCATTATTATCACAACCACCAATATTACAAACGAAAACTAAAATAAAGCAGAAAAACTTTAGTTCTTTAAATAAAGAAAGTTCTACATCACTTAACGTAAATCAGTCTACATATGATGAGTCTTCATACAATACAGAAAATAGTAAGTTTTTATATTTATATATTAATTCATATATTGATTAATTGTATATTTTAATTAATATTTGTGCATTGTATAAATATTATTGTGTATATATAAACATAAATATAAATATAAATATATATATATATATATATATATATATATATATATATATATATACATTTGTTTGTGACGCATGCAGTTATCTCGTAAGGTTAGCAATATAGAAAAAAAATGTTGTATACAAAAGTTGTAGAGGTTAGAAGTCTTGTGTCGTAAGCATGATCTTATTCTAGGTGGAGGCATTTTTAAGATTTCGAGGTAATCATCATTACTTTTTTAATATTTGGCAAAAAAATTGTTAAAGTTGAATAGTCGTACAAAACTGAATGGTTTACGAGATATTTTATACTTCATTCTGACATATTTTAACAAAAAATATGAAATATGTAATATACTCATTTTTTGATAAATCTTACCTTAATAATTTTCTGCATAGAATAATGAGATAAATCAATTGGTATAAAAAAATAGTTATTTAAAAAAAGTGCAGTTACACATTGCAAACTGCAATTTTTTTTAAATACAAGAGTGTTTTTCATAAAATATCTTGTAAACCATTCAGTTTTCGACTATTCAATTTCAACAATTTTTACGTCAAATATTACGAGGAATCGATTTATGTAAGAAAATTATAGTAGTTCCGTTTAAAAAAGTAATGACTTAGAAATCTCAAACATGCTTCCACCTGGAATAAGATTATGGTTACGACAAAACGTCCCTCTCTTAATCCTACAACTTTTGTATACATTTTTTGCTAACGTTACGAGATAACTGTGTGCGTCATTTAAAATGGGCCACTCTGTATAAATCTTTGAGGGACAATTTCTTTCTGTATACATTACATACCGTACAATCAATGTGCCGCAATACTATAACAAACGACAAATATTTATTACATATAATTTCTTATTCAAAATTCTATATGCTTATTATAAATCTAATTTCTAGAATTAGATTTATAATAAGCATATAGAATTTTCTACATTTTTTTCTTTTTTGTTTACATATATATATATATATATTATGTATATATATATATATATATATATATATATATATCTTATATTTTAAAAATACTTTTTACAGATAATTCAATTCTTAGTGAAAATGTTGATTCATCACGACATTATGGAACAACGCCAGTTAGTAAGTGTATTTTATATACAATTTTATTTTCCTTTTATAGTCTTATACATATTTATAGAAATAATTTCGAGAAACACTATATCGACAGTGTTTAAGAAATAATAGAAAATTAAATATTTTTATTTAAAAAATTAATTTTTTTACAAGAATTGGTTAATATACATACAAATTTTTCTGTAGGTACGCCATGCAGTTCAGCTTGCTCTAGTAAGAGAAAGAAACTTGATGGTAATAAACATTATTTACTAGTCATTACATACATATACATGCACGCACGCGCGTGCGTATGTGTAATGACTAGTAAATTTAAATATAAATTGAAATGACTTTTTCAGAGAAGACTGCTAAGAATTTAGTGGCTCAAAATTATTTAATACGAAGTATTGTTATTGACATATTGTCTGAGGTTAAAGAAATTAAACTGCAACTAAAAACTAACTCTCAAAAAACAAGTACCAAAGAAAAGGAAGAAATAATTTCAATATTCAATAATAAAGATGTACATTTTCCGCTTAAAACTGAGAAAGATCTTCAGACAGTTGAACTCATTCTAGAGAATGATGATGAAATTACTAAAGCGGTAATTAAAGTTAAGCTTATATTTATTTATTTTAAAAATAATTTATATTATATAGTATATGCATATAATGTAAATATGTATATAATGTAAATTATTTTTAAGTTAATCATGTAGTGAAATAAATTAAATGAAATAAATATTTCTATTAAGACTTTTTATATGTAAAATGTTCTTTTTTTAAAATTATATTTAGTTTGTAAGCAACATTTATTTATTTTTTAGATGAATAAGTTGATACAAATAGGAGGGAATAATGGATATGAATTTATTAGAAGAGCTTTATCCATGATGCTAACTAATGAGATTGCAGATAAATATAGTTTTTTTGGAAGAAAAAAGAAAAAATCCTTTTGTAATCTCAACATTTGCAAACTTTTAATAAGTGAGTATTACATTCTAGAAAAGTTTCATATAAAAATTTCAAACAAAAATAAATTCAATGAAAACTAATATATGGATATTCATCTCTCATTTTGTTGTAAATTAAATAATTTTGTTTGATTTTAATAATAATATATTATTTTAAATAGGTGCATCACAAAAAGGACGATATTGTGAAACAACCAAAGAAGCGGAAAAATTTATTCAGGGGTGGTTAAGAAGAGCTGCTGAAAGGGGAAAATTAAAGAAATAATTTTATTGCTTATATTGGCATTTTTCCGTGAAGATTTATTCCAAGATAAATAATTTGCATCAGCTGTAGTGCATTGGGAACTCATAATCGCTGAAACATCCTTTAATATCGCAACATACGAAGCAAAAAAGAAAAACGAATAACTGATTTAATTTTTGATATTTTAAAGAGATAATTTTCATTTTTTAGTTAATTTTATTTATACTTATACACGATGTCCGATGTCGATTGCTCCACCCATCGTATGCAGGTAGAGACAGTTAACAAATAAGAAAGTTATCTACCGTTTTGTGATCTTCTTTCTCGCGTTTATTTTTCTTATGTTTTTCTCTTTTTCTTGCGTTTTTCTTATCTCTTTCGCAAGAAATTATATAATATATATTTTAGATGTAACAAAGCTTATGCGGAATAATGTATTATAATGTGTTGATAAAAATTAGATGTTTTATTTTATGTTGCATTATTTGAAGATATTGATAAAAATTAGATGTTTTATTTTATGTTGCATTATTTGAAGATTATTGTTTTATATAATAATATACTAACAAACAATAATAAAACTTAAAATATAATAAAATTAAGCTACTAAATTTGTTCTTTCTTTACTAAAGTTCAATTTTAATGCATTTTTAAGAATTTAATTTGTTTTAACAGTTACAATTTTTTGCGCAATTAATAAGTTGCTAACAAGTTAACTCCAATTTACATTAAAAATGAACAATACTTTACCTATACCTATACCTAATACTATAATAAAAAATGCAGACGTTCGAAAAACATTCAGAAAATATCCAGAGGATGAAAATTCGTCCTCTGGATGTCTTCTGAGCGTCTTTCGAACATGTGTGCTGTTAGGAATAATAAAATATTCCTTTAATGTTCGAAACAGGTCCAATTTTAGTCCGTTCAGTTCTTAAAATGGACATTTTTTGATTGTCCAAATTAGTAACACTGGACATATTTAAGAAGTCCTAAACATGTCTGTGGCTCTAATCTGGATGTTTTAAATATGTACGAAACGTCCAATATGTATATATTTAATACGTTTTTAAAATATTATTGTGCTGTCTGGGTTAGTATCTATGTCATAAAACAGATTGTATCATAAATAATGAATATGCCAAAGATTTATTAATTTATTTTGTAAAAACAAGTCAACATTTGTATGGAGAAGAATTCATGATTTATAATGTTCACAACTTAATCCATTTATCTAATGATGTTGCAAAATTTGGCAATTTAGATTCTTTTAGCAGTTTTCCTTTCGAAAGTTTCTTATTTAATATAAAGAAACAATTAAAAAAAGGTGATAAACCATTACAACAATTGTTTAACAGAATAGTTGAACGGGCTAATTGCAACTTTGTTAAAAAAATAGACACAATTTTAAAACCACAAGTAAAAAATTTTAATGCCAAAGTCTGCAAAAGCAAAAATAAATTCATATGACAATATTGTTTATAAAGACTTCATACTTTCAGCTAAGAAAATTAATAACAGATTTTGTTATTTAAAAAATAATAAAATTCTGTCTATAACAAAAATATTTGTATTTCTAATAACAACATGACATTAAAAGGAAAAACATTATTAAACCCAGCTGAGCTTGAGCATTATCCTATAAGTTCATTACAGTTTAACATTGTTGTAGAAAATACATGGTCAAATATACAAATTTTCAAATCTGATGATGTTTGTACAAAAGCTGTATGTATTCTATATGGAAAATTATTTTGTTTTTTACCTCTTATACATACAATAGTATAAAAAAATGTAACGTATATAAATATATCTCTAAATATCAAAAATAGAAAAAAATATTATAATGTACATATTATTATAATGCATAATTATTAATAATAAATATTTTGTTGCCTTGAACATTTTTAATATTTTTGTTTCTTTTTTAAATTTATATAAGACAAATTGTTCAAAATACGCTCTCTAAAATCGGATTTTACTTCTTTCTTTTCTCACAAGGATGCGCTTTTTGGTTCTTTTTGGTTATTCAAGGTGCCTTTTCATGGGCGTCAGTTGACGTCTATGAAAATACACCTTCAGTTGTCGCCAAATTGCCTCTGTGCCATTTTGTCGAATTCTTTCTAAGAATACGTCGTTGGTGTGTAAAATTGCGCATCGATAGTCTCAAATTAGCACATTTCAAAGGAAGAGAAAAGACTACAAAGGAAGGACTCAACGGATTGCTAAAGAAGCATACGAGTTAAACATCTTGCTCGACTGATTGTGAGAAGACTGAAAATTTCAAGGGATCTCTCCCCGCAGGAGGGCGAGGGTCTCCTCTTTCTTTCTCTTTCTAAAGAAAGAACATTCAAAGAACTTCAAAATCTCTCAAGGTTAGTGTTCGTCTGTGGATTAAGGCATATTCGTGCATTAATCTGACAGACACTTGAAGTTACAAATTTTCTAACCTTTGAATTGCTAATCTCATTCATATATGCTAACTCTTTTTCTCTCTCTCTCAGAAAGATTCTTGTTGTATGTCTTTGTAACGTTTTGAGTATTGTTTGAGTCTGCAAAGAGATTAGTAAGTTACTCAAAGGTCTTTCTTTCAGAAAGACATTCTCGTCCTTGTAAGGTCTCACTCTTGAGCTTTCAGTTGAAGCCTACAAAGACTTTAATAAAATACTTTCTTTTCTTTAATATTCAGTTTCTAAGTACTTAATTCTTTACAAAAATATTTCTTTTGTTTTAGATCTTATCTTTTTGAATAAATCTTTGCTAAATAAGGAAATCGACTGTGTCAAAATCTTTCTCTTAGCCATCCTGTCTCTACTAAATTACGAGCTATTGAACACAAATAAAACTAATTTATACCTAATTAATAATTTAAGTATTATTTACATATAAAACATTTAATTTTCAGACATGTATTTTGTTGTTTTTTGGGATGAATGGTGTGCTACAATACCAGCTTGTTGGCTTATTTTGAAGTCCCAAGTTTTCAAATGGCCACCCAAAAATAGGAATGCAACAAAAGAAAGTAAAAAAGAAACGAAGCCTCAAGAAAACTGGACAACAGTTCGATATTCAAAATTGTGTATCCATTTCCTATTTCTTTTTCTGGAAATATGTCAAAATTAAACTAATTTTACACTTTATTTTTACAATCAATGACAATTTTCTAAAATTATTTCAGTTTATATTCTATTAAAACGCACATTTGATTTGTGAAAATAAGAAAAAATTTGTTATAACTCCAATATAAAAAAATTTAATTTGACATATTTTTATTTTAAAAATGCGAAAATCTTCTCTTTGCCAGTGATAAAAAATAAAAGTAGAAGGTAATGACTGACTCACAAACTGGCACCAGTGATATATAAAATGACGTTTATTACGTTTCGACCTGTGATTTAGGTCCTCTTCAAATATATCTATAAATATGATGTGAAGGAACTATAATAATCGTTTAAAGGCGCAAATTTATACAAATCACAATAAAAACTTACATAAATAGCAGTCCGATAAAGAATGAATACAGATTAATAATATTGATGACCATGAATCGGTATCGATTTCGTTACATATAAAATGCGTCTGTTGTTGGTGACGGAAAAGAAAGGACTGAGCAAGATTGAGTCCGACAATGTGACATACGTTACAAAATTTTAATAAATACATAAAATAAAAAGGACACAAACTCAAATGTATAAGTAGAGAAACGGGGTCAATAGTCTAAAATATAAATAATAAATAAGAGAAGGTTGTATAAGGTAAAAATAAAAGATATAAATTATAAAATATTAAATAAATCTAAAATAGAGAAATCGGGTCAATGGTCTAAAATGAAAATAATAAATAAGAGAAGGTTGTGTCAAGTGAAAGTAAAAATTGTAAATTATAAAATATTAAGGAGTCCGTCATATATCGAAGTCAAATTTTCCGTGTCTCTTTGGGAGTTGATTGCAAAATTGCATTTCTTGATAAAAAGCATTTCCGCAATCTCCCTTTTTTTTCCTATGTGTCTCCATATGAAGAATGGTAGGATTGTTCCAGTCGAATTCATGGTCATAAGATAACCTATGCTTACTGACAACAGAATGATTTGCTGTGGGTTTTTTGACATCATTCTGGTGTTCTTTTAATCGGGTAATCAGATGTCGTTTCGTTTGCCCTATGTAGCTCGCGTTACAATTCAAACAGTTAATCTCGTAGACAATTTCCGTTTGTTTAAGCACACACAGATTACACCGGCACACAAAAAAAAAAAGTGGTCTGTACATTTGACTAGACCCACCTAAGCTTATGTTTCGATGCGCGGATTCCAAATCTGTAGTCCGTTTTACCCGTACACCCTCAAAATTTTGAGTAAATTGCAAAAAACCGCAAAAAATGGCAAAAAATCGCGTACAAAAATTTTGAGTAAATTGCAAAAAACCGCGAATGGCAAAAAATTTTTCTCGAATTTTTCTCGAACTATATCAAGTATATTTTTTATGTATTTTGATGCGCTGAATCCAAATCTGAAGTTGATTCATCTCGTTGACCCTTCAAATTTAGAGTAAATTGCGGAAAACCGCTAAAAATATTTAAAAAATCAAAAATAGCTAGTCATGAAGTAGTAGATAATATCAAAAAATAGTATTGTTCTTACTCACAGTAATGAACTAAATATGATTCCTTTCAAATTATGCTATAAAATTTATAGATTGTAATTAAATTAAAAAAAAAAAACGATCTTCATTAAGTTTACACTGTTCTTCGCTTATATCGAACTCTTTTCTCTTCGAATGTTCTATGCAATGGGTTTCTCTTTCGTTTTTTATTATTTGTGGTTACTTCTCTCTTCAAAGTCCAGCAAAAATCTGCCATCATGTTGACGTTCCACTTTTCTTGATATCTATTCTCCATTTCACTTATGTCTTGGTGAAATCGTTCTCCTTGTTCTTCACTGCAGTCTCCAAGGTTTTGTGGAAAGTAGTCTAGATGAGAGTGAAGGAAGTGTAATCTCAAATTGCACTTTCTTCATTCTCATCTAGACTACTTTCCACAAAACCTTGGAGACTGCAGTGAAGAACAAGGAGAACGATTTCACCAAGACATAAGTGAAATGGAGAATAGATATCAAGAAAGGTGGAACGTCAACATGATGGCAGATTTTTGCTGGACTTTGAAGAGAGAAGTAACCACAAATAATAAAAAACGAAAGAGAAACCCATTGCATAGAACATTCGAAGAGAAAAGAGTTCGATATAAGCGAAGAACAGTGTAAACTTAATGAAGATCGTTTTTTTTTTTTAATTTAATTACAATCTATAAATTTTATAGCATAATTTGAAAGGAATCATATTTAGTTCATTACTGTGAGTAAGAACAATACTATTTTTTGATATTATCTACTACTTCATGACTCATGGCAGCGGTTTTCTTTGTGAGTAAGGTCAATACTATTTATTATCTATTACTTCATGACTACTATTTTTTTTTTATTTTTTAAATATTTTTAGCGGTTTTCCGCAATTTACTCTAAATTTGAAGGGTCAACGAGATGAATCAACTTCAGATTTGGATTCAGCGCATCAAAATACATAAAAAAATATACTTGATATAGTTCGAGAAAAATTTTTCCATTCGCACAACTGCGATTTTTCGCGATTTTTTGCCATTTTTTGCGGTTTTTTGCAATTTACTCAAAATTTTGAGGGTGTACGGGTAAAACAGACTACAAATTTGGAATCCGCGCATCGAAATACATAAGCTTAGGTGGGTCTAGTCAAATGTACAGACCACTTTTTTTTTTGTGTGCCGGTGTAATTATCTTTACCCTTCCTTATAATAACATCCAATCTATTAAAAATGGAGTACAACACTTTAAGATTGGCATTCGTTAGAATGCGTTCAATGTTTATTCCAACTTCTTTAGAAAATGGAATGACAATGCAGTTATTCGCGTCAAAAGCAATATTGTCAAAGATGTTATTATGTCTGTGCTGTAGCTCCTTAAGTTTTTTATTAATATGATGGTTTATAAAGTCTTTAGGGTAAAGATTATTGCGCAAAATTTCTTTGATAAATATAATATTGTTTTGGTGGAATCTCTCGGCGGAAAGTAAAATCGCTCTATCTACAAGGTTCGTAATAGTATTTTTCTTATACTTGAGAGGATGATTAGAAAAGAAGTTAAGATATCTTCCGGAAAAGGTAGGTTTGCGGTACCAATTTGTAATAAGAGTGTTGTTGTCTCGAATGATGATCGTGTCAAGGAAGGGAATGGAAAGGTTTTTTTCCATTTCGTGGGTGAAATGTAGTCGAGGGTGATACTTGTTAAAAACATCGAGAATCGTGCCAATTTCAGATGTGGGAGCAATCATAAATATATCGTCCACATATCTGTAAAAAACAGGAATAGAGAATTTAAAAACGTTGTAAGCATTGCGTTTCGAGGTCGTCCATGACAATATCAGCAAGGATAGGGGATAACGGAGATCCCATGGGACTGCCGAAGATTTGTTCATAAAAGGACCCCCCAAAACCAAAACTCGTGGAGGAAAGCACTGTGTCAATGGCAAATAAGAATTGTTGTAAATTAAATTTGGTCATCTTTGAAATATGATCCCAACGGGTTTCAATAGCTTGAAATACTAACTCCTTAGGAACGTTGTTATAAAGTGCGGTGACATCAAGGGAAAGAAGAATTTGATTAGAGTCAATGTGCATGTTTTTGATATTTTTGGCAAGGGTCCAACTGTCTTTGATATGTGATTTGGGCTTAGGAACGGATTTTTCGAGTATTTCGTGTAGGAACTTGGCAACATTGTATAGCGGACTCCCAGATGCCGATACGATGATGCGAAGTGGAAAGCCGCTTTTATGAATCTTCGGCAGTCCATAGCATCTCGGGAGGTTTCCATTGGTGCAACGCAATGTTTTATAAGTTTGTTCAGTGGCGTAATAAAGTAACTCGGGGCCTCGGGCAAAACGATTTTCGGGGCCTTCTATACCTTTTATATTTAGAATACTTTGGAATACGAATTTTTATCGATTATCAATAGCCAAACAAAAAATCTAATAAACTAATTTTTATTTTTCAAGTAAATGTACATTACATATAACTAATTAATCTAAAATTCTTTTTTTCTAGCCTTCGCATTAGCAAATTTGTTTTATTACTTGGGTCAAATCCATTTCAGAAGCGGTTTTCGACTCAATAGAAAGAAGAGCTAAATTTTTCAATCTTCTCTGGCCCATTTGAGATCTTAAATAATTTTTAATGATTTTTAATTTACTGAACGATCTCTCGAGACTTGCTACTGTCACAGGTAATGTCAAGAATAAAAGAAAAGCCGTGAACATCTGAATGAAATCACTCTCGAGAATCCCATATTGTTCAATTAATAATGTGAAAAATTCCCTTGTTGACATTTTGCTAGTCAAATCTTCTTTAACCAAGAATCAAAGGTGTTGATATTCAATTACTATAGATGGCTCGAATTGTTTTCTGAATATTTTTTTTTGAAAACTAGTGCATTTTGAATAAGAAGTTCTTTATCAACGCTGATGATGATTTTAGGATCAAAAAATCAAAATAATCGTGAACTTCTTTCATGCCTGTGAATCTTTGTTCAATTTATTCATGTAACCTGATCGATCCATAGAAAAACTTTTATTTTTGAATATTTCTTCGCATTTTTTCAAACCTATGGTCTCTGTAAATTTCATCATGGTGTTTTTTTTTTACTATTTTTGACGCTTCGTTCTAAAATTCTGGTCACTTGCCATTTCTTTACCAACTCCTCCTGCTTCAAGTTTTATTTCCTCGAAAGATCTTCTTTAACTTTTGGATGTTTATTTTGGACTCTTCTCAAAATTTGTCATTGATCCGTTAAGATCGATGTTCTTTTTTTGCAGGACCAGATGTAAAATCAATTTCAGTCAACACCCTGAACATAAAACTGTATAATTTATAAATTGGGGTAATTAGCCATCTGATTTTTTTTTTTTTATAGCTATGGCTTCCCTCCCGTTCACTGCTTTTGTTTTTTGACTCTAAATGAATTTTTTTGTCAACGACTTTAAAATGTCAAAAACGTTGCTTGACTGCTGATATTGATGAAATTCTTCCAGACCATCGGTAAGTTGTTTTTTTCAACGTAATTTCCGACTCAGATGTAAAAAGATGCAAAATATCCAACGTTTGATACTAATCGAAAAAACAATAAATGTTCTGAAGGGTATAAAAATCTTGATATTTCACTACATCCGCAGCATCGTTTACAACCAAATTAAGATTATTTATTTTTAGTGAACATATTCGGCGTTATTCTGAATATTCTTAATTTTTGTTTACTCCGTTGTAGACTCCGCTCATGACACTGGCACCATCATATCCTTGACCGTAACATTTTTGTATTAAAATATTAAGACGGTCTAATATGGCTAAAACTTCTTTTGTCATGCCTGGCTGATTGGTCTTCTAACTGGTAGAATCCTAAAAAGTTTCCTTGATTTCAAATGTTATCGGAATCATCTCATCGTTTCGTTCAACATTGGCGTTCTACAATTAATGCTCAGCTGGTCCTTTTTGCTGCAATCTTGCGTAGTATCAAGTAACAAAAGAAAAGAAAGGAGACAATTTATAATGTGCCAGTAGTTTTGATAGTGGTTCTTGAAAGGCATTCGATAATTTCATTTTTGAATTTCAGGCCCATAAATATCTTCCACTGATCGAAGGCCTATTATATTTGTTTCATGATATCATCGTAATTGGCTAAAACTTAACTTGTGATAAAAATTACCGGTGAATTCGCCTTGAAAGTATCGTCATGACCACGAAAAGACAACGAGTTTTTGCGAGCAATAGAATATTTTACATAATCTCTCTAATACCATTTTCAAAAAGATGCTTCAAACCCTAATCTTTTCCTCAAAGCCCCATCCGACTACACATTCTTCTTCCATGCTTCCAGGTTTTTCTCTCGACGTCTATATGTTTCTTTGTTTTTGACTGTGTTCAATTATTCTCGTAGAAAGATGCTTCAGTCTCTTATTCTGTTGTCCAACTGTTCTGTGAATTTGAGAAAAGAAACCAGCATGGTTCTATTATGCAGCATCAATCAACTTTGAATAGCACAGCCAAAAAGCGAGAAACGCACCCGTACTTTGTCTTGACGCATAGTAAAAGTGTATTTGAAGCTTCTATTATCTTGCAATGGATCCTAGGAAACGGTCTTGTGTGGTCTGTTAGAGGGCAGACTAATAATGAGTCTCTTATTATGATCTGATAATTTCTTTCCAAAGGTTCAAAATCTAAAGGTTTCTCAGGAGTTTTGTGAATGCAGCGATTGTTTGTTCTACAGAATCAGTTGAATTTCCCTGAAGTCGCATTTTGTGAAGATTTTGCTTCCTCCTTTGCAACACTTACACTTGACGATTGTTGTACATTTGATGAGTTACCACATCACCTGATTGTGTTTTGATAAAAATTTATCAAGTTTTTGCAAGTTTCTCAATAGAATTATCACGTTCCTGTTTAAGTTTCCTCTTCTGTGAACCACTCATATAAACACGCTTATTCATTTTCTATATATTTATATATTTATATTCTCACAATACCTTCGACTTAATTTTTGGAAAAAAGTAAATACTTTTATGAGGTTGTTTGATGTTACGTGTACACGCAGCGGCACAAATGAAATACGTCGCCGGCGCTAAAACAACGACGCGTCACGCAAACACGCGAAAAGCGCGTCGTGACTATACATATGATGAGCGGCAATGTAATGGAAAATATTTTTGCACCTTTATCAAAATCAGACAATTGAGAAAAGCATTAACAGATCTTTTGATTGTTAGAAGGGGGTCCCATAGCTGTCTCGCTCATTTGACGGTAGAATAGAGGTACGAGCGAGACTGCAGGGCACGTGACCACAGGCTGCGGACTCGCGAACCATAACATATCAATTACTCTTTGTAACCACTATACGTCCTATATCCGCGAACATAGGAAAAAGCATAAAAAGCCGTATTCTACATATCAACGATATTGTGAAGGCCCCTGCAGTATGTTAATATCGCGGGGCCTCAGTTTTTGCCCGAACTGCCCTCCGATAGTTACGCCACTGGTTTGTTCGTCTATGATTAAATTAGATTTCCATGTTTTAATTAGATCATTCATTTTGTTTTGAAGTGATGTCGTGGGGTCTCTTTTTAGTTTTTGTATGTCGTTTCGTCATTAATAGTAAAGTCTCCATTTGTTTGTCGTATTTATTTCGTTCGATTATGACTGCATTGACCTGTCCTTTGTCAGCTTGTTGATAAAAGTAAGTCCTTGTTCTGTCTCAAAAATTATTATATTTTTATTTATTTATTTATATTCTCTATTATTTATTTTTATATTACTTTATTACATTACAGTTATAATGGCTGTGTTCAAAATTCACTACAGTGCTGAAAATTTGTTATTAATGTTATGTGTAATGTTATAGATTTTCAGTAAAAATTGTGCAATAATAATAAAACTCCCTACGCTAATTTTTTTTGTCCTTTCTTTTGCAATACTTAAGAAGAAATAAATAGTGCAAAGAGTTTAATTATAAAGATCTATTAATTTTGTAAAAAATTTTCACAATCAAATTGTTAAAATACATTGAAAATATTTTCAGAAACTCTCTTTGCTGATCGGAATATTTCCATCGTCAATGTGCAAAAGGTGTTAAAATCATGGTTGCAACATGCCGGCGATCGCATAAGTCAAAGACAAAAAGAAGAAATTGAAAATGAGCCAGTGGATGATTAATACTTTATAATAATATTATTAACCTTTAGAGGACCGGCATTTTTCTTCAGAAATTTCATTTTTTTTTCTTTATAGGAAATTTTATGCATGTTTACAGCTATCATGCCAAAAAAATGTCCGAGTTTATTGCTGGCTCATATACAGGGTGTCCCATTATAAAACATACAGTCGAATATTTCGAAAACCAAGCGGGAGAGAAAAATCTTTCAGAAAAAGTTATTTGGTTTCAAGGGGCCCATAAGATGATACCATTGGTTTGACCTTGAAGAATTATTTGAAAGTTACATGAAAGTCACCTCAATTTTTTCAAATGGCATCCCCTATTGTTTATTACATATTCTTGTAGCTGACTTCAAGAGCTTTCCAAAACACTATAATAAAGTATTTTTCATGAAGTATTTTCGAGTTATAAAGCTTGAAATAGTTTCTTAATTTTACATAAACTGTAAAATATCTCGTAAAATATTTACTTTTCGATGACCTTACCTCCATACTTTTATGCACAGAATAATGAGGAGGAACCAATTGGTGTAAAGAAAACACATAGTTGTTTTTTTGAAAAATATGCAATTTTTGTAACAATTACATATTTTTCTTAAAAACAACTATGTGTTTTCTTGACACCAATTGGTTCCTCTCATTATTCTGTGCATAAAAGTATTGAGGTAAGGTCATCGAAAAAGTAAATATTTTACGAGATATTTTATAGTTTATGTAAAATTAAGAAAATTATTTCAAGCTTTATAACTCGAAAAATACTTAATGAAAAATATTTTATTATAGTGTTTTGGAAAGCTCTCGAGATAAACTAGAAGAATATCTAATGAAAAATAGGGGTTTCGATTTAAAAATGAAAGGTGACCTTCACGTGACCTTCAAGTAACTATTCAAGGTCAAATTAATGACACCATTTATGTCCCCCTTAAAAACCATACAACTTTTGTCTACAACATTTTTTGATAGAATCGCATCCCTAGTTTTTAAATGGGGTGGACGGGTGGTCTGGGACACTCTGTATACAGCATGAAGCTACAAAATTAAATTTCTAATATGTCCCAAAAAGCACCGCTCTCAGTCGAAACTAGAGACACGAACGTGGACGTGGCGGTTATTGTCTCCATTTTTTTTTTATTTTGTATTTTTAAAATTTTTGTATTTTTTTTATTTTTAATTTTTAACTTTTTATTTTTTTTAAATGGTGAAGGCTATCAGCAGAGAGAAACCTGAGAGAGGCCACGCTGCCGATTTCCGTACGACGCCTTCCCTAGGCCGTACACTAGTGACGCACGTCCATTTTTGGCCGGCTTAGGAACTAAATAGCCACGTACATTTACCGCACCGGTAAAAAAGTCACGTCCATTTACGTCGCGTCCTTACCGTGCGTACGACTGTTCAGTCAACAGTAGCGTACATACAACAAAAATCAAGCGTTTCTTAATGTAATTATATTTCAACAGAAATACATGAATATATTTAAAGAAGAATATGTGAAATTTGTGAATAACTGATAAGAAAGATATACGAATAATTAATTAGTAATAATAACTAATAGTGGTCTTCACGCTACCTATGAGGTGCCACTAATAGCGCGTTAGATTTTTTTTTAAGTGGATCTTCGCCTGTAGCCCTATTATACCACATTTTATTATATTCCTTGTTTATAAAGGTAATATATATAAGCTGCAAGAATGAAAAATCTTATAAACGTAAGTCGGAGAAATAATGCTTTATTTTCAAGTTATTAACTTTCTATTTAATAAAATTTCTGTTAACAGAACGCATGTTACATTAATAATATTGTACTAAAGGTTTATAAATGTGTAATGTGTACACATATTTTAGTTGGCATTTATATGAACATGACATAAAGATTGCAATACAGTTGAAACAATTACATAAATCTCAAACTAGCAAAGTCTTATCACGGGAAATCATATAATATAGATTTTCTATAAAAAACTAGAAAAATCAGTTTATATTTTTGACGTCGTTTTTATTCATTTTTATTGCGCGACGTCTTATTATTTTATAAGTGATTTGTTAAAATCTACTTTTTTGTGTAATATATATTTGTATATATTACGTATTTATTCACAGTATTCCATATGTATACCTTGCCCTATAATTGTAGAATGCCGTATACCAACATAAAATACATACACTATATATTTATTCCGATCTTATTTATCATATCTTTTTAACTTTATTATTATATATATATCTCTATTATTATGTCATTGAGATAAAACCATGATTTTTATAATTTCTTAGCATGATCACATTAAAACCACTTATTTTTCCGTGATAAAACCTGCTAGTTTATGAGTTTATTATAATTATTTCAGCTGTGATTTACTGATCTTCAAAAATTAAAAAAAATCTTATATTTCTCATTACAAAAATACTGCAAGTGTAAACATGGATTTATAAATACTTTTATGAGATGCAATATTATATTGGTTTTTCTTTCCACAATGACATAATTATTGCAAAGATTACATATAATAATAAAGATAAAAAGAAATTTGTTCAAATTTGTTATATTTTATTTTTTTTTAAGATAATTTTACGTTTTATGTAATATTATTTAATTCAATTTCTATTAGTTAATACTATTTTTTTTATTAATACTATTATTTTTATTTATTATTTTTTATTTTCTTTTCCTTGACTTATCTTTCCTTACTTTTTCGGCTTGGCTTTATTTTTAAAAAATATGTACTATTATTTTCTGCCTTTCATTTTACTTTATATTTCTTATTCTTTTTCCCTTTATTTATTTCTTATTTCTGTATATATAATTTTCTTCTTGTTTATACTTTAATAAATTAGTTGCTCAAGATGATCTATTCACGTTTTTGCTTCATTTGTTTATAAATCTTTTTAACTTTTTGGACGGTGCACTAGCTACTTTTGCATCATGATTATTATATCTTGTGCAGGAATATATTTTTACAACAAAATCATATATTTTTAATGCTTGCATCCGATGATTATAACATTCTTTTATCTTTGTCAAACCATTCAGGATGTATTTTTTTGTTTTGTTGCAAATACACATTCCGTCACTATCTTCTCAAAAGATTTTTATGGATGCTTAATGGTGTTGCCATGTACCATTAAATGCCATTAATTGCGTTTTTATAATATTTGTAAATAGAGTTGTTGGTCGTACTAATTTTGTCACCGTTGGGCATCTTCATCCGTATTTGGATATTCACGAAATTCAATGTATTTTCATTTGCTGTAGATTCATCCATTGGTGTTTTCATCATAGTGTTGCGGCAGTCGTCGCAACTACTTTTTAATAATACTTTGCCGTGCCACAAATCCGGCAAAAATGCGATATGGCATTTTCATCATAACTGCTATTAATCAGTTTATATTTTCAATTTCTTCTATATCATATTCTTCCAGAAGAAGTTTTGTGTCTTCATCAAGCAATTCGTTTTCATTTTCAATATCATATTCTATAGACGCATTGCTCGTATTCATGACTTTTTTTCTATCGTCTTAACGAGTTCACTTGGTTCATTAATAAGAGTTTCACTTTCTACACATTGAACATTACCCTTGTCGCTGCTTTGAATATATCCGTAGAAAGTATATGCCTGATAGATAATCGGATCATTCTTGCGGTTGGATTAGGATTAAAACCTCCACGTTGTCTTAATTTGGAAAACAAATGTTCGACAGAATCTTGATTACACAATCCCTGTCTTAAAATTCAAATCCTTCATATCGATTTACCAAGTATTTTTATAAGTTTCAAGAATAACTCATTACAGTTAAAAACAAAACCTTTAAAACAAGGATTTGAACTATGCTATTCGCTGATTTTGACCATCTTGAGCACCATTCGATAAAATCTGTTAACAGATTTTCGATATCAGATTTTTGAAGATAATAATTCGCTTACCGCCAAATGTAATATTAAGACTGTAAGCGTTGCAAGCATCAATAATATTATTCATACGCTTTGCAAAATCAGCTGTTGCTTCCGTATTTGTATTTAACTCTTTTTTTTCTGGCCGGCTGTTTTTATTGCATGCAAACTAAATAACTGGAAAGCTCTTTTAACATTCATCGCTTCGAAAGTATTTGGACGAATATATTGCTTCCGTTATGTGAGATGATAATTTGAACCTCCTTTTGTGGTATTGTCAATAGACCATGTCATTTTCAAAATCTGAATATGATGCGATTATTTTCCATCGCAATAAATGTTTCCATGTGTGTTCTAAAAGAAACTTGCCAATCTTTTAACCAAATGAGGGAAAATCAAAAGATGCATTATATCTTTTTCCATTATATATAAAAATGGCTTCTGTGCATTAATTTCGAGTTGGTATAAGCCTTTGATTACATGTGCCTTGATCACATGTTACAAGTGCACATCGGCACCCGTTGCACTCAACCTATCTAAACATTCTTTTTTTAACAATATAATTATTTCTTCTGCTTTCATGCATTTTTCCGGGAGGAAATATGCTAAAGGCTGTCGCCATGGATGACGCGCATTTAAACTGTCTAAGCAAAAAGACAAATACGCATTTCGATCTTCTGATTTTTTCTAGGGGTCCAAGATCAACAAGACCTTCTATTTCATCTAGTTTTTAGAATATTCCTCATAAGGTTTTATTGCCATTTCATCCCATTTTAAAAAGCGCACACTCTTTCCTCCATTGATAAATGAAATCTTTTCTTTCAATTTTCAAATATAAAGTCACAAAAATCCTGGTCGTACATCATATTCTTCCAGCCATCTTCTGATGGTTCGCTGTCAGGAAAATTACAACCTGCTTTTCTTAAACGACAGAAAGCAGCAACTGAATAAATAATATAATTGCCTCGACAGATTTTTCTCTTCTTCCGTATATGCTGCATTAGGTATGTGCAGCTGCAAATTTATCATAGCTTTCGCTACGGGATGTAAATCTTGTTCATTTATCAATTTTTTAAATACTTTTTTCTTTATTTGGCATTTTACGTATTTTCGGAATACGACGCATGCGATATTTTAAATCTCTTATTTGCTTTCGCAATCGAATATTTTCAGATTTTAGAGATTTAACTGTTCTATTTAGCTGACGAATTGTTCTTTTATCTTCTGCATTACTAGTTTTTGTACTACTAGATTTTGTACTAGTTTTTGTACTATTAGTTTCTGTATTACTTTTAGTGCTTTCTATATTTTTATTAAATGAAAGAGGCGATGGGATTCTTTGTGGCACAAATGGCTCTAGATGCATCCATTCTGTAACATCTTCTTCTTCAATAGATGCATTAAAATGTAAATGTTTTGGTCGATAGCATTGCAGTGAACGTTGTTCTGTAACTGCATATTCATCTATTATATTTTCATTAATAAAAGTAGAAGTAGATGTTGATGCTATATTCTCTACTTCTATATCAGGCACTTGTTTTTTAGCTTTTTGTAAATGAAGAACTTGCTCCATTTCCATGCATTTTCTTTTTTGTATATTGTCCTCATTAATATTGTGAGAACAAAAAGGAATCAAAATATTACTTTTATTACTTACATTAATATTATGAGATTTGAACGGAATCGGCACTGCATCACGTTTTAATCCTCTTGTAATTGAAAATGATTCTTCAGGAAAGTGGTCTTCGCACAATCCCGCACGTCGAAGAGTACTGGTAGACAATTTCTCTAATTTCGTATTTCCTGTACCAAAAACCAAATAAAAGAAAATTTAAAAATTATATTTACATACTCGCTTGAATATATTCAACGTATAGAATAGTATGTTGAAAATTATTTTATTAAAATTTAACTTTTTATAATTGAAAAAGATTATCAAGAAAAAATTCAGATAAAACTACAAAGTATCTATTTTTTATATAAATAACAGAAAAAAATATATATGCCTATACATATAAATATAAAGATATTAATATACAGTGTCCTATTTTAAATAGTGCATTAAGATTTCACGAAAATTATAGTAAATACGAAAAAAAGTTTCAAACAAAAATTATAAAATTTAGAAATATCTTATGTATGTAAGCACAATTTACATTTCAAGGTATTTCCAATTAAATATTAATTTCAATGTTGATTTCAATGTAATCATTATTTTTTTTAATGGAATCATAAATTGAGGACGCGCATCAAAAAATTCGCCCAGAGCTCGAAAACGCGTAAAAGTATTGTCCAAACGTCTCAGAGCATGTCAATTTTGAAAGTCGCGAAATTAATTTAAAAAAAATATACATTTGTAGAGAATGACGAGACGAAACTTTTTTCTATTTGCAGTTTTTTTATTCGATGCTTATTTTTAATAATAAAAATTAAAAACTTAAAAATTTTTATCTTCAAATTTAATAAGATTTTAAAATATAAATCGTCGTAACTTGGCCAAATTTTGTTGAAATGGATTAAAATTTGGTATACGCATGCAGTGTAGTCTAGCGATGCCCACAAAACAACAAAGAAGTTGAAAATTGCCTATTTATTTAATAATATTTAATTGCAAATTGAGACTGGTCAGTAATCTCTTTTTTTTAGTTTCGTTAACAAAAAGTATCGAGGAAATTTCAGATTTGAAACAACTTCCAGTGAGACATTTGTTCCTCACTGTTGAAGGAAGATTTCTGTAAATTTTCAGATCGATTCATTGAAAATTTACGGAAATATGCATTTTATAAAAAAATATGCGACGCCGCCAACGATAGCACTGAGCACCATCAGGCAGCGTACTCGTCGTTCGGCTTTCTAGGATTAGATTTTATAATGATTTTTTAATGGTTTTATATTTGAATAATTATTATTTCGAAATATTTTATATACACTCCAGAGATGCGGTCTCTAGAACAATAGTACGTGGAAAAATTAACGGGAATCCATGTTTTACACACAGTAAAAGCCTTATAGAATAATATTAATAATATATGTTTAATTAAATGCTTACAAACTCTATTTTGAAATAATATATATGTCCTGTCATATATTTTAATGCTGAAATGTGTACATTTTTCGAAATAATTTTCTTAATATTATATGAAATGAAACTAATTTTATTATTATAAGTTTTACAAGTTTTTATTCACAGTTTTTACAGAATTTTTTTTACAGTAGTATAGTAAAATCTTATACAGTATAATATATTAATTATAATAATTAATATTAATTCCCCCTTTATTTCCGCCTCGTCCTCGTCCTCTTCCTCGTCCTCCTCTTCTTCTTCCTTTCCACCTCGCTTCCCACGTCCTCCCCGTCCTCTTAATGCTGCTTGTATAGCAGAATTAATTATTGTTGTAAGTTCTTCTTGCTGAAACATAAAAAATAATAAAATAAATAAAAAATAATAAGAAACATATAACACTGGCTAATGATAAATTTGTTATACTAAATCTTTCAATTATATGCTGCATGATATAATAATAAAATAATTATTTCTTGCATTGCTTGCGTATAATGTAAGGAGTTATTATTCATTGATTTTGCAAATCAATAAAGCTTAAAATAATTGTTAAAAGTTTTTAGAAATTATTACATAACGAAAAATATAAAATAATTAAGGAAAAAAATTCATATATTAATATTTTTATAAAAAACGGAAAACAACATGGGAAAGGAAAATTGTAATTCTTTAAAAAATTTAAATATTTAGGGAACTGTTTTTTTACTTCTTTACATGACTAACAATAAAAATAATTATAGCATAAATTATATTAATCAAAATGATAAAAGAGGATAAAGTATATGACGTAATATAAAAGTATTTAAAATTAAATAATTATTTAAAAGAACTATTTCTGTTTTCTAATACTAATATTGTATGTAAAATTATAAAAAAATTAATTAAATATGTAATTCTTCTAATAGTATACATTAAATGTAACACTTACATTTAACGTTATTGACACCGATGCCCCCGCTGATGCCGGTGTCATCGTCGACGCTGGTGCCTCCCCTGACGCCGGTGCCACCGCTGACGATGGTGCCTCCGCCGACGTCGGTGCCATCGCCGACGCTGGTGCCTCCCTGACGTCGACGTCGATGGTGCCTGCCACCGCTGATGGTGGTGCTTCCGCCGACGCCGGTGCCTCCGCCTGATGGTGGTGCGATGCCTTCGCCGACGCCGGCGTTGTTACTGTTGACGCCGTTGATTGCATTGGATGTTCCTGAAAGAAAAATACAAAAAATCATGTACACTGCCCGTCATTAATTCGTTCCTAGATCCCTTCTGCAGGGCAAGAAAGAATAGGAATATAGCCATGGCTATTGGCTGTACACTTATTCCCCCTTGCCCCGCAGAGGAAGTCTAGGAACGAATTAATGATGGGTAGTGTACAACGATATATACTTCTTTAAAAACACGGATAATTCCGATGTAAACAAAGAAAAGAGTGATAAATGAAAGCGAGATGTATTATTAAACTTTTCATATTCGGGACACTACTCGCCGTAAAAAAAATACAAAACAAACCAAGCATCAGTCTCATTGAGGCTTACTTTTTCGAAAGAAAAAGATAAATAAAACACACGACATATACAAAGAAAAAAACATGCAATGTAGAGAAATATGAGTTTACAAGTTGTCGAAATTCTAATATTATTATTTTGTATCAATAAAAGATTTTGTATCAATAAAAGGTGTATGTGTATACTTACCATAATTATATTTCACTGGTATTATGAGACACAACACAATGCTTCCGCACGGACCGACCGACTTACGTGGACTGAAGACGAGACTGAAGCGCTCGTCCCGTGATCATGCTATGTCGTACCCAATACGCGCACGTGTCGATACCGGTACGTGTGCACTGATACAATTCAAGCGCGAGCAAAAGATTGTGAGCGATAAACCATAACATAAACATTGACTCCAATATTTTTCTCGTTCGTTATTTGACATTTAAAAAGTTTAGTAAAAACATTTAATAATATAAACGAATAAAGATCAATATAATATAAATTAAAGTAATATATTTTCATAAAACATTTTATATGTACATAAAATGCAATGTACATTTCAAAATTATATCGTATTTAATTTAAAACACAACTTTGTGAACAAATTAGAAGCAATTTTCTACAACAAATGTGATAATGAATGTTCACTTATCATTGCATTATATATACATGAATGCACTTAAAATAATTATATATTACAAAATAAAAAAAAATGAAATATGAAATAACATTAAATACTAAAAATGAAATATTAAATGAAATGTAAGAAAAGAAAAAAGAATATATAAAAGCTTTTCTATTTATTATATATATATATATATATATATATATATATATATTTCCTTATATTCTATAATTTTCATATACTGATAAATATTTGAGTAGATGATATATAAAAACTCACCACTGTTACGTATCCATAAATGATGTCTTTTATCCGTTTGCGACGGGATTCTATATAAGCGTTTTCCATGAGATCTTAAACTTGTACACTCTTTATACCAACATTTATCGTAAAAAGGGTCTATTTTGCACTGATTTGACATTTTCTTTTATTTGGATCACTGTTATTACTTTTTTATATATAATTTACAAAATGAAAACTTTGCACCTACACAAAACAAATACGACACACACTGCACACAACAAATACGACACACTGCACAAAAAATCTGTAACGAATATCGCGTGTAAGATTTTTTACAGACAATAAACGCAAAAGACGAAGCAGAACAGCGTGTACTTCTCTCGCGAGATCGTCAAGAAGACAACGAACGCACGCTGACTCGTGATGTTTCCTTTTCTCCTATTCATAGACGTAAACAGCAGAATAACAATGCTTTTAAACATTTAAAAATAAAGTATTGTCAACACAGTGAAATTCATTAGGTTAAAACTTTAGTAAATGCATACTCTATAAACTTTTAAAAAGTCATTTTTTTTCGGAAACAAAATCTTGTATGAAAAAATTTTATTATAAAATTTCGATTGATTTTTCATAAAAAAATCTCCATATATATATATATATATATATATAAAATAAAAAAGCAAAAAAGAAACTATATAAATCTCTTTGATTTATTTAAAAAAAAATAAGGAAAAAAGAAAAGGTTCGAACTCGAGATCTCCAGCGTTCTAGTCGCTCGACTTACTAACACGACCACACTTAATGCTTTGAAAATAGGTTTATCGAATCGGTAGATTACGTACACGACTTTACTTTTATTTCTTGGAAAATAATGGTACGAGTTATTGTACCATGTATTATATTAGTAGGAGGGGTGTCAGTATGTTACATAACTGATATCCCCTATAATACATGGTACAATAACTCTTACCATTATTTTCCAAAAAATAAAAGTAAAGTCATGTACGTAATGTACCGATTCGATAAACCTATTTTCAAAGCATTAAGTGTGGTCGTGTTAGTAAGTCGAGCGGCTAGAACGTTGGAGATCTCGAGTTCGAACCTTTTCTTTTTTCCTTTTTTTTTTTAATGTCTTTAAATAATTTATGCAACATATTAAATTAAACCTATATTAATCCTTAAAAAATATTATATAAATATAATTTTTTTAATGATATTAATATAGATTTAATTTTAATGTATTGCATAAATTATTTAAAGACACGTTGAAAGAAAGTAAATATATTGGTATATTAGTAGGAAGAGTATAAAAAAACATCAAGTAAATTCCAAGTGGAAAGCTCGACCGTCTCCTTGAAAGAAATATAATTCTCGATCTCGATCGCCAAGCGTGTCAGCTATAGCGAGAGAAAGAGAAGAAGACGGAAGATATGTCTGCGTTCTTCTAGCTAGCCCAGCGCACACGTACACGGCTTTTCCTCGTGTGCGCGCTATTTCACGCACACAAGGAAAAAGCCGTGTACGTGTGCGCTCGGCGCACGGCCAGCTAGAAGAACGCAGACGTATCTTCGCATTATAAATTTGTATACATACATACATACATACATACATACATATATATATATGCATATATTATATATATGTTATATATATATATATATATATATATACACATATATATTGGTTTAAAAATAATTTCATTGCATTAATAAGATATTTGCGATTAAAATTACAAACTAATAAGCACGATCCAGTGAGAAGAGATCTATCGAGTCGACATCGAATTGATGTAAATTGCATCGATCGATATCAATTTGATATCGATTTGATGGTCATTTCTCACTGGGGATATAAATTGGATAATTTTTAACTACATTAACCATACATATTTAATTAAAAGTAATCCGATTTATGTCATGTTTGGTGTCATTTTAATCGTGAAAATGTCATTAATCCATTAAAATTATTTTCAAATCAATAAAATGCGAAATTAATGTTCTAGGTTTTATTTTATTCCATGTTTACTTTTTATAGATAACCGAGCTCTTTAAAATCCTCAACGCTGTAGCGCGAGGAAAGCGAGAGAGAGAACGAGTAAGGAGCAAGCGAGATCGCCAACTTCAAAGAGAGTTCCGAAGTTTCGACGCGAGCTTATCTTAATCTCCAATCTATCGTATTATATTTCATCTTACTATAGAAAAAAAAATTTTTACATTTTGCATTTTATCAGTCCGAAAAT
Source organism: Crematogaster levior (assembly GCA_901521435.1). Taxonomy (NCBI): domain Eukaryota; kingdom Metazoa; phylum Arthropoda; class Insecta; order Hymenoptera; family Formicidae; genus Crematogaster; species Crematogaster levior. The sequence continues at coordinate 56,543 of CABEGB010001362.1, forward strand.
AATTGTAATGGTTTAATAGGATTTTTGCGATTAAAATGACACCAAACACGACATAAATCGAATAACTTTAATTAATAAATTAAATTGATAAATAATTAATATAGTTTGATTATGTAATTCGATTTATGTCGTGTTTGGTGTCATTTTAATCGCAAAAATCTCATTAATCCATTACAATTATTTTCGGACCGGTAAAATGCAAAATGTAAAAATTTTATTTTCTATAATAAGATGAAATATAATACCAAAGATTGGAGATTAAGATAGGCTCGCGTCGAGACTTCGGCACTCTCTTTGATGTTGGCCATCTCGCTTGCTCCTTACTCGTTCTCTCTCTCGCTTTCCTCGCGCTCCAGCGTCGAGGATTTTAAAGAGCTCGCTTATCTATGAAAAGTAAACATGGAATAAAATAAAACCTAGAACATTAATTTCGCATTTTATTGATTTGAAAATAATTTTAATGGATTAATGACATTTTCACGATTAAAATGACACCAAACATGACATAAATCGGATTACTTTTAATTAAATATGTATGGTTAATCTAGTTAAAAATTATCCGATTTATATCTCCAGTGAGAAATGACCATCAAATCGATATCAAATTGATATCGATCGATGCAATTTACATCAATTCGACGTTAATTCAATGTCGACTCGATAGATTTCTTCTCACTGGATCGTGCTTATTAGTGTAATTTTAATCGCAAATATCTTATTAATTCAATGAAATTATTTTAAACCAATATATATATATATATATATGTATGTATATATATATGTATGTATGTATGTATGTATGTACACAAATTTATAATGCGAAGATACGTCTGCGTTCTTCTAGCTAGCCGAGCGTCGAGCGCACACGTACACGGCATTTTCCTTGTGTGCGCGCTACATCACGCACACGAGGAAAGAGCCGTGTACGTGTGCGCTTGGCGCTCGGCCAGCTAGAAGAGCGCAGACATATCTTCCGTCTTCTTCTCTTTCTCTCGCTATAGCTGACACGCTTGGCGATCGAGATCGAGAATTATATTTCTTTCAAGGAGACGGTCGAGCTTTCCACTTGGAATTTACTTGATGTTTTTTTATACTCTTCCTACTAATATACCAATATATTTACTTTCTTTCAACGTGTCTTTAAATAATTTATGCAATACATTAAAATTAAACCTATATTAATATCATTAAAAAAATTATATTTATATAATATTTTTTAAGGATTAATATAGGTTTAATTTAATATATTGCATAAATTATTTAAAGACATTAAAAAAAAAAATAGAAAAAAAGAAAGGTTTCGAACTCGAGATCTCCAGCGTTCTAGTCGATCGACTTACTAACACGACCACGCTTATTGCTTTGAAAGTAGGTATATCGAATCGGTAGATTACGTACTGACTTTACTTTTATTTCTAGGAAAATAATGGTACGAGTTATTGTACCATGTATTATATTAGTAGAAAGAGTATCAGTTATGTAACATATTGATACCTCTCTTACTAATATAATACATGGTACAATAACTCGTACCATTATTTTCCTAGAAATAAAAGTAAAGTCAGTACGTAATCTACCGATTCGATATACCTACTTTCAAAGCAATAAGCGTGGTCGTGTTAGTAAGTCGATCGACTAGAACGCTGGAGATCTCGAGTTCGAAACCTTTCTTTTTTCTTTTTTTTTTTAATGTCTTTAAATAATTTATGCAATATATTAAATTAAACCTATATTAATCCTTAAAAAATATTATATAAATATAATTTTTTTAATGATATTAATATAGGTTTAATTTTAATGTATTGCATAAATTATTTAAAGACACGTTGAAAGAAAGTAAATATATTGGTATATTAGTAGGAAGAGTATAAAAAAACATCAAGTAAATTCCAAGTGGAAAGCTCGACCGTCTCCTTGAAAGAAATATAATTCTCGATCTCGATCGCCAAGCGTGTCAGCTATAGCGAGAGAAAGAGAAGAAGACGGAAGATATGTCTGCGCTCTTCTAGCTGGCCGAGCGCCAAGCGCACACGTACACGGCTCTTTCCTCGTGTGCGTGATGTAGCGCGCACACAAGGAAAATGCCGTGTACGTGTGCGCTCGACGCTCGGCTAGCTAGAAGAACGCAGACGTATCTTCGCATTATAAATTTGTGTACATACATACATACATTATACATACATATATATATATATATATCTATATCCTTTTTATATATATATATATATATATACAGGGTGATTCAGAACGACTTAGTTGTCCGGGCACAGACGTATTCCTGAGTGAATTCTGAGACGATTTTTCCTTTGCCAAAATTTTATTTGAAGCTTAGATTTTGAGTTATTAATGAAAATAGTTAGCGAATTGTGAGCCGCGTACGAGAGGCAGGCAGGGACGGCGCAAGCCGCGATTCACCGTTACACGCGGGCGCTTACGCGAGGCGCCCGCTGCGATCAGCTGACGTAGCAGGCCCAAATACACATACACACACATCTCTCTCTCTCTCTCTCTCTCTCTCCCTCTCTCTGTCTCTCTCTTTGTCCCTCTTTCTCTCACACACACACGCACACGCATACACACACACACACATTCACTTACCTTATCAAATTCGATGTCTTCGTATACCGCTTGACGGATAAATAATTCCATTCGAAATTAACAATAACACACACGTCTTATTTTACACGTATTTTACACGTAATGCAAATCCACGATAATACACACGATTGAGGATACGATATTTTTTTTCTTTCACGTATGTCAACACTTTTTTCGTATCGAATTTATTCATGCTTTTAAGTGATTTATAAATCGAGTCATTACTATTAATCACTACCGAGTAATCTCACTTCGCGGCTTATTTTTATAATTAAGAAACAATACACACATTGCACACAATCACAGTATAATCCACACAGCATGCATGTCCAAAAGATGTACAGAGGACATTCCAATAAGAATATCTTTCAGAGATACGATCTCTTTGGGATGTCCTACAAACGTTTCCTGGATATGCAAGCTGTGTAGGAATTAATCCGCGAAACTTTTTGTCTTGTACGAAGTCTGTCACGTATCAGTACTTTCACACACTCACACTCGATTCGAATAAATCTGTTCGTTGCTGTTAATCACTACCGATTAATTTTATTCAGCGACCGACAACGATCCGAAGAAAGAAACACGTTTACACGACACACGTAACGCCCGGTACGCGATGCGACTGTAGCAGGTTATGTTTTTTGAAACAGCTGAGACGATGCTATACTCGGAATGCGCTCACGCGACCAAGTGGCACAGTCGCATCGCGTACCGGGCGTTACGTGTGTCGTGTAAACGCGTTTCTTTCTTCGGATCGTTGTCGGTCGCTGAATAAAATTAATCGGTAGTGATTAACAGCAACGAACAGATTTATTCGAGTCGAGTGTGAGTGTGTGAAAGTACTGATACGTGACAGACTTCGTACAAGACAAAAAGTTTCGCGGATTAATTCCTACACAGCTTGCATATCCAGGAAACGTTTGTAGGACATCCCAAAGAGATCGTATCTCTGAAAGATATTCTTATTGGAATGTCCTCTGTACATCTTTTGGACATGCATGCTGTGTGGATTATACTGTGATTGTGTGCAATGTGTGTATTGTTTCTTAATTATAAAAATAAGCCGCGAAGTGAGATTACTCGGTAGTGATTAATAGTAATGACTCGATTTATAAATCACTTAAAAGCGTGAATAAATTCGATACGAAAAAAGTGTTGACATACGTGAAAGAAAAAAAATATCGTATCCTCAATCGTGTGTATTATCGTGGATTTGCATTACGTGTAAAATACGTGTAAAATAAGACGTGTGTGTTATTGTTAATTTCGAATGGAATTATTTATCCGTCAAGCGGTATACGAAGACATCGAATTTGATAAGGTAAGTGAATGTGTGTGTGTGTGTGTGCGTGTGCGTGTGTGTGTGAGAGAAAGAGGGACAAAGAGAGGGACAGAGAGAGAGAGACAGAGAAAGGGAAAGAAAGAGAGAGAGAGAGAGAGAGAGAGAGAGAGAGAGAGAGAGAGAGAGATGTGTGTGTATGTGTATTTGGGCCTGCTACGTCAGCTGATCGCAGCGGGCGCCTCGCGTAAGCGCCCGCGTGTAACGGTGAATCGCGGCTTGCGCCGTCCCTGCCTGCCTCTCGTACGCGGCTCACAATTCGCTAACTATTTTCATTAATAACTCAAAATCTAAGCTTCAAATAAAATTTTGGCAAAGGAAAAATCGTCTCAAAATTCACTCAGGAATACGTCTGTGCCCGGACAACTAAGTCGAATCACCCTGTATATATTTTATATACCTGTATATGTATATGTATATATATGTATATATACACTACCGTCGGAAAGTTTTGCAACACCCTCCAAAAATGAGTTTTCCGCGAATTTTTGGTATATTAAGTCAAATTAATATGGAAAATAAATGTAATTATAAATTATTACTTAGTTTTCACCTAATCAAAGGGATATATTATTTTCCAGACATGTAATTTGTACTCTTTATTCTTAAATAAAAAAAACCCGTAAAAGGAGCAAACAAAAAAGTTGGCTTAAAAATTTTTAATAAAATGAAATAATCAAGTGGGTCATGAAAAGTTGCCGTTTTCGTATTGCTATAAGCATAAGTGTTGTCTGATAACGAGAATTAGGCGCGTTGGTGGTGTTCTGTGTAAATAATTTAGTTTGGGTTGATATTTCACTGCAACTCATATTGATGAGTCTGCTGTTTAAATTAAAAATATTTTTTGAGCTTTTTGTTAATCATTTTTAGTAGTATATAAATAAATACAACTTTTCATAAAAAGCTTATTACATTTTGTTTGCGAATGCTTCGGGATTCCGTTGCATTCTAGTTTGTTTCACGATTAAAATGGACACACGTCTTGCTTCTATCAAAAGATCTTTATTGCACACACTGGAGAGACGTGTATTCTCTTTACAAGATTTCTTGTCACACACACCCTCAGCGCCACACACCGGTCTCCTTAGTTACTAATTCGCCGGCGGAAGTACACCGCGACTCAAACTTCAAATGACATACTATTATGCGAAAAGGCAAAGAAGAAATTAATAATTACAACGAAGAACATGTACATTATAGACGGAATAAAAGTTGAAACATAAAAGGGAAACTTGCATTAGACGCCAACATGCCGCCCGCCTTGACAATATTTGTATTTTCAACATAACATAGTTTTTTTTTTTTTTATCGGTACGGCGTAGACAAATAATCATAAGTATCACATTAATCAGTCTTATCGACTTCACAATCCTCTTGAGGTAGAGGACAAATTTTTACAATAGGCCTTTTATAAATACCCTTACTCGCACGTACGGTTGCAGTTCTTATCACACCATCCGGACCAGGATGAACTTCCACAATTCTTGCAAGCACCCATCTTAGTGGCATAGCTTCATCTTCCTTCAGCATTACTAAGTGCCCAACATGAAAACCAACTCGACTGTCCGATTTCCACTTGGTTCTACCTTGACATGCAGTTAAATATTCCTTGGACCATCTGGACCAGAAATGTTGCTTTAAACGCTCCACGAGTTGCCAGCGAGAAAGTCTGTTTAAAGGCAACTGCTGAAGATCAGGTTCCGGATAAGACGTCAATGAATCTCCTATCAGAAAATGGGCCGGAGTCAACACGCTTAAATCCATCGGGTCATCAGAAACGGGCGTTAACGGCCTTGAGTTCAAAACCGCTTCCACTTGAGACAGAGCTGTTATCATCTCCATCATCGTAAGCGATGCATTACCTACAACCTTTTTCAAGCATCTCTTCATTGACCGCACAGCTGCTTCCCACAACCTTCCAAAATGGGGAGCTCTTGGAGGTATAAAATGCCAAGTTAAGCGCTCTTCAGAAGCTGCTTGTTGAAGAGCCGTACAGAACTCTGCGTTCTTGAATAAACGCTGCAGTTCGTTGTCTGCGCCCTGAAAATTCTTCCCATTGTCAGAATATATATTTACTATCTTCCCTCTTCTAGCAATGAATCTCTTCAACGCCCCGATGAACGCCTCAGAGGACATATCTTCTACCAATTCCAAGTGCACAGCCTTTGTAACCATACAAACAAATACAGCAACATAGGTTTTGTACAGTTTGCTGTTTCGGCGCACTCTATCCCGAACGAGGAATGGACCACAATAATCCACGCCAGTATTATAAAATGGTCTTGCTTGATTGACCCTATAAGTAGGCAATTGTCCCATGATTTGGTGACTAGGCATGGGTGACGCTTTGACACATCTCACACACTTTCTTATGATGCCCTTGACACTACTCCTTGCTGCCAGAGGCCAAAATTCTTCCCTCACCGAAGCCAGTGTCGCTTGAGTACCTGCATGAAATAACCTTTCATGCTTATCCTTTATTATCAGCTTAGTAATGAGATGCGATGATGGCATGATGATTGGATGTCTGGTTGCTTCAGGCAATCCTGAATTCTCCAATCTTCCTCCTACTCTTATAACATTATTTTTATCCAGATAAGGCTTCAAACTGATTAACTTGGACGTCTTTGGTACATTTTCATTACGCAATAACAGTCTTATTTCATTTTCGAACTCTTCTCTTTGAACCATCTTAACTAAATCTATTCGAGCTTCGCTTATTTCTAAAACAGATACGCCTGTTTTACGGTTTTCCTTCTCACATTTGGCGTTATGAGCAAACCTCCGCACATAAGCAATAATTCGCAATAACTTACTTAATGAAGAATATCTATTGTAACTTATAATCGGTTCTGATACGTAGGTAGTGGCAACCGTTGTTTCCGCACGCCTTTCTATTAAAGCTTCAGATGATAACTCTGCATTTTCCAATGGCCATTCACTTTCGTTATACTTTAACCATTCTGGACCTCTCCACCAGAGATCCGAATCTTTTAATCGCTCAGGAGTTAATCCTCGGGAGATCAAATCCGCGGGGTTTTCCTTTGACTTTACGTGATGCCATTCAGAAGATGACGAGTTATCCTGAATCTCACCAATCCTGTTCGCGACAAACGTTTTCCACCTCCTTGCAGGCGATCTTAGCCAAGCTAAAACTATCTTAGAATCTGTCCAATAATAACGCTTGCGCACGCTCACGTTCAAACTGGTCACTACTTTATTCATCAGCTTCATCAATAGCACAGCTCCACACAATTCTAACCGTGGTAATGATAACACCTTCAAAGGGGCTACTCGTGACTTAGAACAAAGTAATGCAGTGACTCCTTCATCTTCTTTTAAATATATACAAGCGCTATAAGCTTGTTCGCTAGCGTCGCTGAAACCATGTAATTGTATGTTAGAACCACTATCCTTTGTAATTATTAACCTGGGAATCTCCAAATACTCTAATAAATATAATTGGGATTTTATTTTGCACCAAGCCTTATGAATACTCATTGGTACAGATTCGTCCCATCCTATATTACAAGCCCACAAAGACTGCACTAAAATCTTTGCAGCGGTTATAACCGGACCCACTAAGCCTAGAGGGTCAAATAGCTTAGATATTTCAGATAACATTACTCTTTTCGTTATTTTATTTTCCAGTTTTGCTAACGGACTTTTGTAACTAAGTACATCTTTATCTGGCTTCCACAAAATACCCAATAATTTTGACTCTTCTTCTTTACTCAAATCTACCGATTTGTTGTCGACCTTGATCTCGGATATTGGAGGCATTATGTTCGATTTCCATTTATGTAACTCAAATCCTCCGCGAGATAACAGCTCAGTCAGCTGTTCTTTCAAATCTGCAATTCCTTGCACCGTATCGGAACCTGTCAACAAGTCATCCACATAGAAATTTGAGAGAATAGATTTTGACGCTAGAGGAAAATTTTCTTTTTCTATCTCAGCTAACTGATGTAAGCATCTTATTGCTAAAAATGATGCAGGCTTTGTTCCGTACGGCTTTACGTTACCGTAAGTAACTCAAATTGTTGCACTTGCATGCTAGGATCCTCTCGCCACAGAATCGTCTGTAATAGTGTGTGATCTTCATGAACCAAAACTTGCCTGTACATTTTCTTTATATCAGCGCAAATAACGTATTTAAAACACCTGAATCTCATGATCACAGAAAATAAATCGGATTGAATTACTGGGCCTTTATACAATGCATCATTTAACGACAAGCCTTTGGAATCTTTACTTGACGCATCGAACACCACTCGCGTTTTAGTGGTTGACGCATCCTCTCTTACCACGGCTTGATGGGGAAGAAAGATTCTCTTGGCTTTCAAATCCGGTTCTGCGACTACCTTCATATGCCCTACTTCAATGTATTCCTTCATGAAGTTGACGTATTCCGATTTAAGATCGGGAGCCTTCGTAAATTTCCTTTCTAACGACTTAAGTCTCCGCATCGCTACGTCTCTAGATTCTCCTAACTGATCCAACACCTTTTGATTCACAGGTAACTTCACTACAAATCTACCTTCCACGTTCCTAACATAATTGTTCTTAAAATGCTCCTCTACGTATTCGTCTTCATCATTTAGACTTTTTGGACTTAGACAATCTTCCAATTGCCAGAACCTATTTATCGCATTACACAAATCTTGTTCAGTACTGAAACCGCAAGTAGTTTGCAGGACCTTGTCATTACGTGTCTCAATGACCCCGGATATTATCCAACCGAGTGTGGATTTCTGCAACGTTAGTTTGGCCTTACCTAGTTTTATCTGTCACACATGAGATCCCAGAACCTTTCAGCTCCCATCAATAAATCTATTTTCTTTGGCACATGAAACTCAGGATCGGCTAATCTAATATTCTTAGGTATATTTATTTCTGATCGGTCTATTTGAACGGTTGGTAAATCTTGTGTGATGCACGGTAAAATTACGCACTTTAGACTCGTCCTAAAGGACTCAAATCTCGACGATACATTCAAATCTACAACTTTCAATGCATTAGAAACCTGTTGGTTAATGCCATTAATTTTTATTTGAGTTTTGCTGCCACATATCCCTAGCTTGTTCACAAAGTTTTCTGAAACGAAATTCGATTGAGATCCGCTGTCTAACAACGCTCTTGCTTCAATGAATCGACCGTCTTTATTTTTTATTTTTACTATAGCCGTAGCGAGTAACACTTGTTTTGATTTGCCGATTCCTTCTGACTTAGCATGATGACATGAAACACTATCTAATTTCTCTTTCTCCTTACTCGTGTCTTGCTCTACCTTTTGACACAACTGTTCTTCTTCATTTTCTTTCTCCTTATCATTTTTGAAATGTAACAACGAATTATGTTTTTTCTTGCATATTTTGCAGCCCACCGCCACACACTCCTTAGCCTTATGATTACCACGCAAACAGTTTAGACATAACCCTTTCAACTTTACCTGATTTGCGCGTTCTGATACGGGCAGAGCATGAAAGGCCTTGCACCGGTAAATCTGATGATTGTCTTTACAATAAGGACATTTTACATTACTCGTAGTAGCAAGTGCAGCTGTGAATTTGTTGTGACCAGTTACGCGTGAGCCTGTACTTGTTTGACTTTGTTGATTGCGATTTGCGACTGCTTCTAATGTTTGACATCTTTTATTCAAAAATGCTATTAGCTCCTGAAAACTCGGCATTAATGTAGATTCTAATGTATTTTCCCATTCTTTTATTGATGAGATATCCAATTTGCCGGTTACTATGTGAATAAGCAAATCGTCCCATTGATGAGTGGGTCTCTTTAGTGCCTGTAAAGCACGAGTGTGTTTCAACACGCCATCTAACACTTGCCTAATAGCCGTACCATTTTCTTTCCTTACGATAGGCAAATCAAATATAGCTTTAATGTGCGTTTGAATGATCAATCTTTGATTATCGTATCTTTCCTGTAATCTGGTCCAAGCATTCTCGTAATTCAAGCCCGAAATTTCCAATGACGATATCGTTTCTGCGGCCTCTCCTTTTAACGCAGACTTTAAGTAATGAAATCTTTGTACGTCGTTTAATGAATCATTTGAATGAATCAATGACTTGAACACGTCGTAAAAGGTATGCCAATCTTCGTATAAGCCAGAAAAGGTAGGCAACTCTATTTTAGGCAATCTAACACAGTTGTTATAGTTATTACGTGTATTTCTTTGTGAGTTATCCGGCACTCTTTGAGCCACTTGCTCATAATTCTCATCGATTACCCCTAATCCCATGTTATTCTTTATCAATTTTGTAGCGACTAATTTTAAGTGAAGGAATTTGTTTTCGCAATCTTCCATCTCTTTTTCTAACCCCTCGTCATCACTTGCATTATCTTTTACACGACCTATTTCCATTTGTACTTCCGATAGTGATTTCCACGTTTCCTCAGCTTTATTTATTCTCAACTCAATCTCGTCAATATCAATATTACTTGAATCAACGCCCTTAAAGAAATTTTCAGCCCGCGTTAAACTAGCTTTTAACATTTTTTTCTTTTGCTTTAACTTAGCTAAATATTCTTCGACTGACGCCATGGTTGCGCTCTAACTATTATTGTTAACGTTAAATCACTGTCAGAATTTCGCTTTACTTATCTTAAACCGCGTATTGGTTCTATCTTATCGCTTTCGATTATTCTTCCGCTTCGCTATTCTTCTGGGTTAGGATCCTCATGCGTCGACTCGCTCTTCCGAATCAGCCTTCTTCGGTATTCACGCTGTACTTGGAATGGACTCGCCCGCTGGTTGTAACTCGTGGATTCGCCCGTTACGCTGCTAATTCGTGGACTCGTCCGCCTCGTATTGTAGAATCTTCACTACGATTCTACCGTTGCCTAATGGCTTGATGCATGTGATTTCCGGCCTGTCGGACAATCACTCTTTTCTTGTAGGCACCCGCGTTACTCTTGCAGGTTACCCACCGGTTGCATGCGAGATCCCGTGTTCCGACTGTTGCCGTTACTACGTAGATCGCTCGTATTTATATGATCAATTTACAATCATATCCGGCTCGAAGGACCATGTTTGCGAATGCTTCGGGATTCCGTTGCATTCTAGTTTGTTTCACGATTAAAATGGACACACGTCTTGCTTCTATCAAAAGATCTTTATTGCACACACTGGAGAGACGTGTATTCTCTTTACAAGATTTCTTGTCACACACACCCTCAGCGCCACACACCGGTCTCCTTAGTTACTAATTCGCCGGCGGAAGTACACCGCGACTCAAACTTCAAATGACATACTATTATGCGAAAAGGCAAAGAAGAAATTAATAATTACAACGAAGAACATGTACATTATAGACGGAATAAAAGTTGAAACATAAAAGGGAAACTTGCATTAGACGCCAACACATTTCTTTTATTATTGCGGAAGCTATAGGAGCTTAAATTGGTTTTTGGAGGGTGTTGCAAAACTTTCCGACGGTAGTGTATATATACGGTATATACATATAATTATAATATAGTATATAATATAACTTAAAGAAAAAGTATTATAGTATATTCTAGATTTCTATATAATACAAATTATATTTCAATAAGAAAATTATAGTCTGCTCATGCAAGTATAGCCTTACATTTAATATAAGCGTTAAAAAAATAAAACAGCCGCTCTAGCGAACTCTTAACTTAAATACGGTAGAAGTACATAAAATATTTCTTATATCATATTAGAGTTTGCTACGCGACGAACGTGTCGCGCGCGTTATTTGCAAACGAAGTAGCGCACGAGCTGCACGACCAGACATATAAGGCAGAGTCCCGACGGCACTAGATTCATTCGCGATCGGTCTTTATGATAATTATACACACCGAAAACAAATAGTCTTTTCACTTTGTTTTTCATATCCACATATACAATATCAGGAAGAAAACTTAGTGGCTTTCAGCGTCGGAAAAGAAAGGTAGAATATGAAAAGGAAGATACAAAATTTAGAAAGTTAATGGAAGTATTTTTAAAACCAAATCAATCGATAGCATATATGAGGAAGCAGCTTCGGATATAGAAACAGAAGATAATGGTGTTAATGATCAGAATGAGCCTAATATTTCAGGTATACAGAACACTCAATTAAATAAAAATGATAAAGACCATGATGATGATGATGCGAATCAATCAAACACTTCGAAAGAAATGGTTACTAATGAAACCGAAAGCGTAAAAAAAAACACCAACGAAAACCAGTTTGATGAAAAATCTAATTATACCGATGAATTAGAACAATCAGATCAATCAAAAGTAATTATTGATGTATTTAAATTAAATTCCACGATATTGCATATTTAGAATTTGATGAAACATCACACTTGCCAAAAATATCGCAGCAGCTTCGTACTGAGATAAATATTCGGGGATCAGAATATTTTCAAAATAAGTCTGGTCCATTTGCACCGTCAGGTGGGCGATCAATGACGGTGTCATGGTTCAAACGGCGACTTGCTAATAAGAAAGGAAACGAAGTAAATAGATCTTGGCTACTTTATTCACCATCGACAAAATTTGCTTATTGTTTCTCTTGCTTATTATTTCCTTCGTCCAAGCCCAACACGAGATCATCTTTTGAATTGGCTACTGGATTTAGTAATTGGAAAAAGTTAGAAAAATTGTCAGCGTACGAAAATAGTCCCAGTCATCGTAAATCGTTTACTACCTGGAAAGAAACGAAACGCAGATTAATTAAAGGAAAAGGACTTGATGCCGAAATAGAAGCTCAGATTGAATCTGAGAAACAACGATGGCGAGATGTATTAGAAAGATTACTTGCTTGTATAAAGTATCTTGCCGCTCAAAATTTGTCGTTGCGTGGCCATTCAGAAAGCTTGGTTCGTGATGACGGTAAAAATTTGGGAAATTTCCTATTTCTTCTAAAACTTATAGCTCAGTATGACCCACTTTTAAAAAACCATGTCAACCATGCTATTGAAAATCCACGTTCTGTATCTTATCTATCTCCGCAAATTCAGAATGAATTTATTCATGTTTTTTCCTCTGCTGTCAGGAACAAATTGCTAAATGACATTAAAAGAAATAAATATTATAGCATTTTGCTCGACTCGACTCCAGACCTCACACATCGAGAACAATTGTCTGAGGTTATTAGATACGTAGATATCGATTTTGTGAATAAGAAAGTAGTTATCAAAGAATCCTTTTTGGGATATATCGAGTTGCATGCTAAAAACGCAGCTTCTATAGAAAAATTAATTGTGGAGAAATTGAATTCTGACATAATATCCTTAGATAATTGTAGATCACAATGCTATGATAACGCGGCTGTAACGGCTGGATATATATCTGGCGTTCAACAAAGGATCTATGACAAAAATCATCGAGCATTGTTTGTTAATTGTGACAACCATAGTTTAAATTTAGTAGGTGTACATTCAGCCAAGCAAGATCCATTCATTGTTACATTTTTTGGTAAATTAGAGAATGTTTATCTGTTTTTTTCGCGATCGATTCTGCGAGGGGAAGAATTGAAGAAAGCCGTCAAGAAAACAGTAAAGCGTGAATCCGAAACCCGATGGAGTGCGAGGTTTGAAGCTGTTAACGCTCTTTTTGATGGGCTCGATGAACTGGTAGACCTATTGGAGAAAATGTCAGATGATTCCAATGATACAAATGATACAAGAAGTGAGGCAAAATGTTTATTAGAAAATATTTTAAATTTTAATTTCTTAGTTCTGCTGCATTTTTGGAATAACATCCTAAGACGATTTGATCGCGTACAAAAACGTCTTCAAGATCACACGATGAACTTCTGGGATGCAGCTGTGATTTAAAATCCTTAAAAATCGATATCAACAATTTGAGAGACACATTTTGTCAAGATGCTGTTGAATATGGGAAGACGAAATGTGAAAGTTGGGGTATCGAAATTGAACGGCGCATAAGAAGACGGCAAAAGATGCCTGGAGAAATAGCAACAGATGTAGGATTATCTGCAAGTGAAGAGATAATGCGTGTTATGAAAAGCATCCTAGATCGACTTCAACAGGAAATGATCACGCGGTTTACTTGCTTGGAAGACTTAAATTCGAAATTTGGTTTTTTACTCAATGTTAAAGAATTACTTCATAAAGAGAACATAGATAATCTTTATCAAAATTGTTCTAATTTCGGTGAATTTTATGACACAGATGTTGATGGAAATGAACTCTATAGTGAGATCTGTGACGTCAAGATGTTACTTCATACTCGCAGCGATATATTACCAGAGACTCCGATGAAGCTTCTTTCATTTATAACAGTGCTCGGAATTAGTTGCTCTTTTCGAGCCGATTTCCGAGGCGACGCCTCCTATTTCCCCACTACCGCTCGACGCTCGAGCAGACGCTGCGGCCGAGCCGCCGACAGCGTGTCTATAGCTGTAACTCAGGAACGTCTCTAAAGAAAAAGAAAGCTAGGACCTTTCATATCATTAGTAATATTTTCCTAAAGAAATAATTTCTGCTTTTGTAAATAATTAATCAAAATGTTATTAATATATTATGTAATGTGTTATACAATACATAGTGTTGCGACCGCTCTTGCGACCCGATGTGTTTCGCGTCGCCATGCGTTCCCCGGCAACGAGCGTCCCCCGGCAACGAGCCGTTTGTTTGTTTAACAGCGATGTTGTTGTTGTTCACGGTTTCTTGTAACGAAGAGACGTGTTCTCTTCACGGAGTTTCATTAAAGAGCTTTCTTTAAACCGACGAAACCGTGTTTTCATTCCGCCTCGGCGGGAAGTCGCGAGTGCCGTGAGAGCCAGTGTGTGAGTGTGTGAGTGCGCGGAAGTGTCCTTCCGAGCGCGGAGCGCAACATTTTGGGGGCTCGTCCGAGTTTCGGACGGACAACGAGCTATCCTGAGATATTTCGAGGGAGATGGCGACGGCGCACTCTCCGGCGAAGACTCGCTCCCGAGCCGCGGTGACGGCTACGACGGAGTCGAGTCCTCTCGAGGCCGTCCTCCAGGAGCTCCGACAGCTGCGCGAGGAGCGTCGTCAGGAGCAGACGCAATTCCAACACTTCCGGGACGATATGGTGACCCGCCTCAGGGAACGCGATGCAGCTTTCTTGCGTCTTGAGGAGCGACTCGCCGAGAAACAGCTAAGTCCCTCCAATAATGTTCTTTCCTCCGCCGATCCTTGCGAGATGTCGAGTTTGGCCGGCGCGGGCGAGGGCGTGTGTGCGGGGCACGCGACGCGTAGTTTAAAACTAATTATACTAACTATATTATATACATTATATACATTATATTATATACATTATATACATTATATTATATACATTATAATAATACATTTTTAACAATATATAATAATTAAAGGTTAAAGTTTTAAATTAAAATTTTTACAATAGCCTTTTCACATCACCCGTGAATACTATTGTGGATGCATTTTTTTAAAAGTAATTTCCCCTGTTGGCCTATTTCACTGAAAAATAATAGAAACAGGATATAATAATGATAAAATATTTTCGGCAGAAAAATAATATTTTATATATTTTATTTTATATTATAAAATATTATTTTTCTGCCGAACTATTTTATCATTATTATATCCTGTTTCTATTATTTTTCAGTGAAATAGGCCAACAGGGGAAATTACTTTTAAAAAAATGCATCCACAATAGTATTCACGGGTGATGTGAAAAGGCTATTGTAAAAATTTTAATTTAAAACTTTAACCTTTAATTATTATATATTGTTAAAAAATTATTATAATGTATATAATATAATGTATATAATGTATATAATATGTATTGTATAACACATTACATAATATATTAATAACATTTCGATTAATTATTTATTACAAAAGCAGAAATTATTTCTTTAGGAAAATATTACTAATGATATGAAAGGTCCTAGCTTTCTTTTTCTTTAGAGACGTTCCTGAGTTACAGCTATAGACACGCTGTCGGCGGCTCGGCCGCAGCGTCTGCTCGAGCGTCGAGCGGTAGTGGGGGAATAGGAGGCGTCGCCTCGGGAATCGGCTCGAGAAGAGCAACTAATTCCGAGCACTGATTTATAATATCATATGGTGAAAATGTGTTTTCCAACTTATGCGTCGCCTTGCAAATTCTTCTCACAATAGCTGTTTCTATTGCTAGTTGTGAACGTTCTTTCAGCAAATTGAAATTAATTTTTTCATATTTACGAACATCAATGGGGCAAAATCGCCTAAGTGATCTTGCTCTACTCAGCATAGAGAAAGAAACTTTAGATACGGTAAATTTCAACGAAGTGATCAATTTGCGGTCATGAAGGCCAGAAAAATTAATATTTAATATTTTAAGAGAACTCGCCTTTACAAAAATCTATCAAAATCAATTTAAAAAATAAAAAAATTTAACAATAAATAAAAAAATATAAAAACTACTAAACAAAAAACATAAAAAATACAAAAATGCAAAAACAAAAACCACAAAAACACAAAATACAAAAAAAACAAAAAAATTAAAAAAAAAACGAAAAATGGAGTCGACAACCGCCACTTCCTCGATTCGTGACTCTGGGTTTAGCTGAGAGCGGTGATATTATAAGTACAAGCAATGTTATGCGTGTAACTGTTAAAGAATAGAAAAAGTTTAACACAAGTATACGCAGTTTTTTTAATTTATTGAATGTAACAATTGATTTTAATAGATTTTTTAAGGCTGAATTCGAGCCCATTGTTCCATCATGTCAGATTCTAAAGGGGCATTTTTAAACATATTCGAATTAGGATATCTCGGGAATCTAATGTGATGGAACGATTTGGGCTACGCGCCCAGCACCTAATAGTTTTATGTTTCACTTGTTTTTTTGATAATTATCACCCCAAAAGTTGTAAAACTGTAGAAAAAGGCAACGAGTGACCGCATTTTCTTATAATTATATTACGTTGTAAAATCACATTAGGTGTACAACTTTGTTTCCGCCATTTTCCTATAGATGGCTTTAGCGGTAAGTAGTCGAAATAAATAGATCATAGACGTCATACAATAAACTTGGACATCTGTCAACATAACCCTATAGAAACATTAGTCGATTTGTGTCTGCATCATAAAGTTATTCTCGATTGAAAATGTCAGTTTACGAGTCAAATTCTCGTCATTTGCGGGAAGTTTTAATTTTCTGCTTCAATATGAAGAAATCTGCGGCTGAGGCTCATCGAATGCTCTCAAATACTTATGGTGAGGCCGCTATTAGTGAAAGAATGTGAATGGTTTCAACGCTTCAAGAACGGTGATTTTGACGTCGAAGACCGACATAGCAGTGGAAGAGAGAAGGTTTTCGAAGATGCAGAATTGGAGGCATTACTTGATCAAGACTCGTGTCAAAATCAAGAAGAATTGGCAAGATCATTAGGGGTGGGTTCTGAATTACGCATGAAACGCATAGACTGCAATACTGATGCGCAACGCTTCGAAATCATTTCGTTTTTTCAATGCGTGCATAAACTGCATGAGCGCTTGAGATTTCGGAACAATTTCCTGCGCGATCTATGGGCTACGCTACAGTGGGCTTGTTAGCTGAGAAAAATGGGCGCCGTCAGAAACGACAACAAACGTTTAACAGTATCAATTGCCACTTCAATGATATTTTTAAACAAAAACGACGAAAGTGATAGCTCGATATCGAGTGATAGTGAAAATGATGATAACGATGATATTTGCGTAAGAGATATTCAAACATTATATTGTATACTAATGGCGAATAAAGTACGAGGAAAAATAATCGCAACAGAAAAAATTACTGATTACGTTGAACGCGTAATTTCCAATTACTCAAACATTGAATTTAAAAGCAGGTAAGCATTTCAATATAAACGTCATTAAGTTATCAAGTAAAAATATTTTCCACCTGGTTTTGATAAATTAATTTCACTTATATAAACGAAGTGCCTTAATAGTCATAGCTAGATCTTAGTTAACCCTTATGTGGCGGCTGGGGTACATTTGTACCCATTTCTATTTTCAAAGCTAATAACCTTGATTCTACTGAAGTTAATATCAACACATTTCTATTCGTATAATATAATTAAAGACAAAATAATCCTAAGAATTCCTGGAATATTCAAATTTTTTTGTTCGGGTACAAATGTACCCCAGCCGCCTTCCACGTACAAAAAAATCAGCCGCCACATAAGGGTTAAATCATAGTTAATATTTATTGTGTGATTTTATATTCTTTTTGAAGGTCATTAAACTGCACACCGAATAGATTTTTCGATCATAACATAGTTTCAGGTTGAACAAGAATTAGTTACTTTATGAAATTGAAAATCAATTTAATTATAAATGATGTTAACTCGTATCTGAATGTGAGAATCCTTTTCCTCTTAAAAACCGAATTCAGGCTGATTGTAAGATTAGGGCTGATGATTTGCTTCGAAGGCTTCGACATTCGAACTTCGAAGCTTCGAAGATTCGAAGCTTCGGTATGAAAATCTTCGAAGCTTCGAATCTTCGAATTTTCGAAACTTCGATTTTCGAAGCTTCTAAGAATCAAAATTATACAATTATACTATTTAATAGAGATGGCGAGTTAGGATTACTAATTAAATAATATAAAGAAAGTTTCAATATCAAGAAAAAAGAAAGTTTCAATATCAAGAAAGTTAATAATTAATTTAATTTTTTAAGAATTGCACAATCGTATATAAGTTAAGACACTTTATTGTCCCTTCTAACATTATAAATTGCATTTCTTTCTACATTGTAATTTTATATAGTTATATATAGAGAATAATATTAAAAATTTATGTATTAGAAGTTATATATTGAAAATTGGTATTAAATTTTCGAGCGTATTCCATTTATTCTAATATTATTATTTATTATATCATTATTCATTTATTTATTCAAATTGTTATTATTATTTTTTATTACTTATTTATTTATTGTTTTGTTATTATTTTTATTATTTATTTATTCATTATTTTGTTATTATTATTTTTTAATTTATATATATTGTATATATATATATATATATATATATATATATATATATAATGTACAAATGATTAACTAATCAGTACTCACTTAACATGTAATCCTTTCAGTTAATTTGTAAAATAAAAATAAATAATTTATATACATTATTTAGTATATTAAATGTTTTTTACTATACTATAAAAGCTTATTTTTTAAACTTGATTTTAACTCGAAATCTTCGAAGTCTTCGAAGACTTTAAACCTTCGAAGTTAACTTCGAAGCTTCAAATTCTTTCGAAGGCTTCGAATTTTCGAAGTGGTCAAAAATAAGAGACCTATGTGAGATGTTATTTTTCGCAGTAAATTCTTCGCCTTTTTAGGGGGGATAGGGTTCTTACATTCAGATGCGAGTTAGCATCATTTATTATTAAATAGATTTTCCATTTAATAACGTGATATTACTAATTCTTGTTCAACTGTTAGAACTGTTTTTTTACCGAAAAATTTAATTTATTCGGTATGCAGTTTAATAAACTTGAAAAGGTATATAAATATAATATAAATATAAAATCATGCAGTAAATATCAGCACTAAGATCTAGTTATGACCGTTAAGGTACCTTATTTACATTGTGTTTTTATATTATCGGTCGAATAAGTTCTCTATTTCATTTTACTTATATTATAACCTAATCTAAACGTTCTAGGGTGTTTCCGGCAACATTTGAAATGATTTTAACATTAATCGGGCCAGCTAAATGCGACGGGTACCGCAATTGGCAGAAAACCTATATCAGCGGAAAAACAACTGCTTATTGCTTTGTGATTTATGGCTACTCCTGATTCGTACAGGTACAGAAAAATCTTATGCTTTCATGCTTTGAATTTGTATATACACTGTTTTTGTTTTGTACATACGTAATCATCATTACTGTTATATCGTTTGATTCAAATTTTTCATTTTTTATTTTGTGGTTTATTGTAGATCTATTTGCGTCAAATTTGGAGTGGACAAGGTAACGGCTTTTAGAACTGTAAGACGCGTTACTTATGCATTGCATTGCATCGCGCCTCGATTCATCCAGTGGCCTGACGAAGTTGCCGCTAATGTAATTGACGAATTTGCAAGAATTTGTAGCTTTCCTTATGTAATCGGCGCCATTGATGGAACACATATCAAGATTCGAGCCCCACCAACAGATTCAGCTTCGTACATAAATCGAAAAGGTTTCCCGTCCATCAATCTTCAGGTCGTTTGTGATTCGCGAGGACTCTTCACACACTGCTATGCAGGTGAAGTGGGATTAGTACATGATGCTCGGGTTTTTAGAAACTCCCCAGTGATAAATTTTCTTCAGAGACCTGAAGTATATTTCCCGAACAATTCCCACATCTTTGGAGATGCTGCACATGCAATTTACCCGCATGTAATGGTATCGTTTCAAGACAATGGACATTTAACAAATCGTCAAAAGAATTTTAATTATTGTCTATCTTCGACAAGAATGGCAATTGAACGAGCGATTGGTCAATTAAAGATACGCTTCAAAATATTGTTAGATTGTTTACCATTAACAGACGTCACAAAGATTCCTGAACTCATTATAGCGTGTTGTGTGTTACACAATATTTGTATATTGCAAAATGATCTTATGACTATCGGTGTCCAACATTATGAAGAACATCAGACACAAATTCGCGGTAATAACAATGAATTAGGAAGTGCTAAAAGAATAACAATAATGAATGCATTGCAAATGAGAATAAATGAATGATTAATATTGCATTTCTTTGTTGTAATTTTAAATAACATTAATGTCGTATTTCCATATTCGAAATGTACTTTTTAAAATATTCACCTATTTAAAATAAATTTCTAAGACCACTTTGTATCAATGAATGTATGAAAAATTTTATATTGTATATTTACTTATATTCTTTTAATAAATCAACATTTAGGTTAATAAATAAACGTTCGTTTATGATCTTTGGTTTTATTTCTATCAAAAAATATTTTCACATTTGTTAACATTATCCACTTTATGTTTTGAAATAAAATATAAGTATTTGGACTTGCGCATTAACCAATTATAACAATAGTTGCAAAAATAAAATTTCAATTTGTTCTGGTTTTTTACATGGATTTTTGTCGTCATCAAAATAATAAAATTATAATTGTATCTATTACCACTTATGTGCAAACTCAGGTGTCAAAAAATAAATGGAAATAAAGTAAAAAATGTAAAAAACATCAACGCAAATAAACGTAAGTAAATTATTAACATTACTTATTATAAACTTATTTGTTTATAACTTGTGTGTGAACTCCGGCGTAAAAAAAAAAAAAAAATTAAAAATGCAAAAAGAAAAATAACGTCAAAATAAGTGTACAGAAGCCTTCAATTATTAACATTTACACTTACTTATATAGAAAAAGCTACTTTTTATCCAAAAATTGTTGCAAAATAGATACTAATGATGATTGCACTTTCATTTGCTCTTTATGTCTTTTTTCTCGATCAAGTCTGCTTTCTTTGCGCAATGTCTCTCTTCTTTTTGTTTCTTCTTTTCTTTCTTCTTTTTCTGCGACTATATTGAGTAGTATCTCTTCCAGAATGTGTTCTGTCTTCCTTTTTTTTTCTCTGTGGACCTATAAGAAATAATATAAAAATTACTACTACATCCAAACATGTATATAATAAAGATATGTAATTATATATTAGATATTTGAAAATGCAATTTTTGTTTATCTCACTATGTATTATAAAATATGAACCGCTAAGCATAATAATTAACTTACTAAAAATTTTTAAATGTATTTTCTGTAACTATACTAATTTTTTTACCAAAAATAAGTTCAAATAAAGACATTTAAAGAATATACATATTATTCGACTCAATGGAGATCATTTTTAACAAGAAATACCGGAGTTCACACACGAGTCATATACGTTCATACACGACTCCTAATATACAATTATAATTTTATTACTTTTGACAACAATGACAGAAAATCCACGTAAAAAATCAGAAACATTGAGATTTTATTTTTATAACTACTGTTATTATTGGCTAATACATAAGTTCAAGTACTTACTTTTTACTTCAGAGCATGAAGTCGTAGGTAAAGATAATGGTAACGAGGACGATTCTTCATTTTGAGGATCCACTGGACCATCACTCGTCGCGATCGGAGGAGGATTAATTGAAGCCTTATTCCCGAGCATTGAATCCAAAACCAATAATTACATATCTTTATTATACAATAAGAATAATAATATAGAGTTTATCTTTCTGTACTCATAAACATACTACATATGCAATAGAATGTGTACAATAAAGTATATTAAATATACATGAGAAAAATAGGCATTTTACAATACATTTGTTAATATAAAAAAAGGGGGGCCGATTTCGGCTCCTTCCAGATTTTGTCCAAATTCGTGAAAATCTATACTTTGAGGTAAATTATATTCAATTTCAGCTTAAACGGAAATATTTAATGTAATGGTGTTACACCATATTTACTTCGGAAATCAATATTTTAAATACGTAATATTGCATCAAAAAAATTTCTTACATATTAGAATTCAAACATACGAATTCAACAATACGTGTCAAAAAATCTCTAAAAAGTAATCAATATTTGACTATAAGTATAAACTATATATCTGCAAATCTATATAAACTCTCTGCAAATATGCGTATGTGTGTGCGTGTGTATGTACGTGTGTACGTACGCGCACGTCTGCACGTGAATTCTAACATGTAAGAGATGTAGATGATGTTTGATGTTTGCATCCAATGCAAAGGAAATTGAGAGAATTCTATCATTCCAAAATGATTCAGATCATTTTCTATACGATTACCATGATTTTTTGAAGGTTTTTCGATACATCACGTATTCAAAATATTGATTTTTGGGTAATTATGCAAAATAGGGGAGCACCCCCCCATGACCTTGACCTTGACATATGTTGTCAAGGTTATCCTCCTGAGTGACCTTCGGGAGGTTTTAGCCCTCAGTCACCACTCGTTAAAAAGTTATAAACAAAAAAAGTTTGAAAAATGTCGCCCTTATTTTGAATACACCTTTACACATTCACCGGCAGTTTCACGACACTATGTATGTATATGGTATTCCTACTGTTGTTGATATTTCTTATTACATTTTCACGCGTAAAACATAGATTTGCGTCAAAAATTGCAAACCCATGTGGAACCTCTTTTCGCATCGAAAAGTATGCGCTTGGAGGCAGTGTGTTCCGCCCCCCCTATGGGGGGGCTCCATTACCAAAAAACTACACACATAAGTGTGGGTGGAACTTGCTTTGCGTGGAAAGTTTCCACGCGTAAAACTGTGTGTGTACTGAAAATCGTGAATCTATATTTTACGCGTGGAAACTTTCCACGCAAAGCAAGTTCCACCCACACTTATGTGTGTAGTTTTTCGGTAGTGGAGCCCCCCCGTAGGGGGGGGGCGGAACACACTGCCTCCAAGCGCATACTTTTCGATGCGAAGAGAGGTTCCACATGGGTTTGCAATTTTTGACGCGAATCTATGTTTTACGCGTGGAAACGTAATAAGAAATATCAACAACAGTAGGAATACCATATACATACACAGTGTCGTGAAACTCCTTTTGCTCATTGGTTATTGCCGGTGAATGTGTAAAGGTGTATTCAAAATAAGGGCGACATTTTTCAAACTTTTTTTGTTTATAACTTTTTAATGAGTGGTGACCGAGGGCTAAAACCTCCTGAAGGTCACTCAGGAGGATGACCTTGACAACATATGTCAAGGTCAAGGTCATGGAAGGGTGCTCCCCTATTCTGCATAATTACCGATTTTTGAAATATGGTAATACCACCAAGTTAAATATCTCAATTTTAACCTAAAATCACTCAAATTAAATGTAATTGACCTCAAAGTATAGATTTTCACTAGATTGGACCAAATTTGGAGGGGGCTGAAATTGGCCATAATGTGACCCTCCTACTTTACGTAAAACATTCTTACCGAAAAGAAAGCCCATGAATTTCTGTGGTTCCCGCTTTTTTTGTTTTGGTCGACAATATTTTTGTATGTTCGCTTCAACCCTGACATTTTGGATGCACATTGTTGATCTGTTACATCATAGGAAGAATTCGTTACTTTCATAGAAGCAGCAATTTCGGCCCAAATTTTGTTACTACGCTTCATTCCACTTGAAAAATCCTCTTCCCTCTCTCTGTAGAGTTCAAGTAACAGAAATACTACTTTATCTGGCCACACGAATACCTTTGTCTTGTCTAAAAGCATTAAAATAAAAAGTAGGCACAATTATTATACATTAAAAGTATGATATTATGCTTGATCTTTGATTCACATGCTTTTAAATAAATTAAAAATTAATAATAGACATTGATTATACAAAAACTATTCAATTACCTGAATTGTTTTGGTCGACAGAATGTTCTGGATCTTCTTCTGCTTCTGCTGCTTCTTTTGATGCTTCTGGTGCTATATTCTCCTTTTTTTTCTTTTTTAATGAGTTGCAACAGAAAAGCGTTGTCTATAAGGAGAGCACAATGATTAACTTAGCGTTTATTTAATGAAGTGAATTATAATACATAAATACGTTATAATTTTACCTATTGTTGCTTTCTCCATGTTCTTTTTACTTAAAAATAAAGTTACAATTTCGTTTTCTCCTATTAGTACAGGTAATTCAAATAATTGTTCATTCAGTTCCATTGTTCATTCGGTAATACTGAAAAGACAATAGTCTCCCTCACTGATGTGGCTCAAACTTTACAATATTGTGTAGTTTCGTACATAAAACACAAATATGTAAGAAAAAAATTGTTGCAAGCAAGTAAAAAGTTATGAAAGTGCCAGTGGGGTTAGGAAATTTGATAACGCTTTATCTGTTTGAGAGCAACAAATATTTTTTTATATATTCGTGTTCTACATATCAAAATACACAATATTGCAAAGTTTGAACCGAATCTGTCAATATCTTCAGTATTCGAGCCGTTCCAAGTTTTCGGTGAGCAATCGGTGAAAGCAGTGAAAGTGCGTTCCGAATTGCGAAAAACACATAGATCGCATGAACGCATCAAACGTATCAACTGCCTCAAATCGAAAGAGAAGCAGTCAATGCGCTGGGAGGATTGCTAAAAATTTAGTACGGTTAGTACACTCTAGGGAATTCATAGCTCTCTCGAAGCGCTTTCGAAGCGCGCAATAGCTAATTCGGAACGACTCTCTATGCACTCTACGCGCTTCATGCGTAATTCGGAACGCACCCTAGGAGTGATTCAACAAGCCATTTCAAAACGCCTCAAAGCCATGGGAATGATTCAGAAGCAAGGAAATTGGGTGCCGTACGAGTTGAAGCCGAGAGATGTTGAACGGCGTTTGTTTGCTTGTGAACAGCTGCTTGAAAGGCAAAGACGGAAGGGATTTCTTCATCGCATTGTGACTGAGGATGAAAAATGGGCTCATTACGATAACCCCAAGCGCAGAAAATCATGAGGAGTTCCCGGCCATGCTTCCACGTCGACGGCCAAACCGAATATTCGGCTCCAAGATCTGCTCTGTATTTGGTGGGACCAGCTCGGCGTAGTGTATTATGAGCTGTTAAAACCAACTAAAACAATTACAGGCGATCGGTATCGAATGCATTTGATGCGTTTAAGCCGAGCATTGAAAGACAAACGGCCGCAACAATGAGAGACACGATAAAGTGATTTTGCAGCATGACAATGTTCGACTCCATGTTGCGAAAGTGGTCAAGACATACTTGGAAACGTTGAAATGGGAAGTCCTACCCCACCCGTCGTATTCTCCAGACGTTGCTCTCTCTGACTATCACTTGTTTTGATCAATGGCACACGGCCTGACTGACCAGCACTTCCGGTCTTATGAAGAAGTAAAAAATTGGATCGATTCGTGGATCGCCTCAAAAGATGACCAGCTTTTTCGATGCGGAGATTCGTACGCTGCCCGAAAGATGGGAGAAAGTAGTGACCAGCGATGGACAATACTTTGAATCATAAATGTATAACCAGTTTTTTACAATAAAGCGTCGAATTTTGGAAAAAAACGGCGGAAGCAAAGTTGTAATAATTTACACCAGTGCTCGGAATTAGTTGCTTATTTCGAGCCGATTCCCGAGGCGACGCCTCCTATTCCCCCACTACCGCTCGACGCTCGAGCAGACGTTGCGGCCGAGCCGCCGACAGCGTGTCTATTGCTTTAACTCAGGAACGTCTCTAAAGAAAAAGAAAGCTAGGACCTTTTATATCATTAGTAATATTTTCCTAAAGAAATAATTTCTGCTTTCGTAATAAATAATTAATCGAAATGTTATTAATATTTTATGTATATAATCTTTTATATACGTATTATATATATTATAATAATACATTTTTAACAATATATAATAATTAAAGGTTAAAGTTTTAAATTAAAATTTTTACAATAGCCTTTTCACATCACCCGTGAATACTATTGTGGATGCATTTTTTTAAAAGTAAT
>CABEGB010001363.1:0-42670 GCA_901521435.1 Crematogaster levior
CTCGAAGGACCAAATGTTTAGATTAGAGTTAAGTATGATTGGAGGCAAGCAGGCGGCAGGATGGGGGGAAACGCAAAAATGTCTGAATATCAGCCAAACAACAAAAGAAAGGAAACAACACTATTTATTCGTTATAGTAAGTCAGACAAATCATTAACAAAAGATAATATTAATATGAGTTCTTGGAGAAGAGAGAGACACCGTGCGTGAGATCCGGCTCGAGAGAGTTCTACGAAGGGAGCCGGTCGACGTTAGCGAGAGATAGAGAGACGTACGCATAAGTCGGCTCGAGAGAGTTCTACAAGGGGAGCCGCTTAACGTGATAGAGAGGCGTAGCGCGTGTATTCCGGCTCGAGAGAGTGCTACGAGGGGAGCCGGTTAACTGAGATAAAGAGGCGTAGCGTGTGTAGTCCGGCTCGAAAGAGTTCTACGAGGGGAGCCGGTTAACGTGAAATAAAGAGAGAGAGAGACGCTACGCGAATAATACGGCTCGAGAGAGAGGGAGACGCTACGCGTGTTATACGGCTCGAGAGAGTTCTACTAGGGGAGCCGCTTAACGTAATACAGAGAGGCGTGGCGTGTTACTTAGCTTTCGAAAATTCCAACTGCTTCAACCATAATGAGGCTGCAATACATGCGCACGCTGAAAGATGCCACTCAGGGTATCCTCTAAGACAGCGGGGTCCTGCTGTGCATCGGTTCTCGTTTACGTTGACGCTGCGATTGGATGATGCAATGTCCGCACAAGAAGGATGCGTTTACGTCTATTACGCGTCGCTACCAAGCACGCAATGCCCGCACAAGAAAGATGCGGAAGTGTCTATTACGCGTCGCTACCAAGCACGCAATGCCCGCACAAGAAGGACGCGGAAGTGTCTATTACGCGTCGTTACCAAGCACGCAATGCCCGCACAAGAAGGACGCGGAAGTGTCTATTACGCGTCGCTACCAAGCACGCAATGCCCGCACAAGAAGGATGCGGAATGCTATATTACACACGACAAACTGGGTGCACTTCCGATACTTATTATGGCGATGCTACGACTGACTGACGATACCCGCAAGAAGAAGGGAAGCGGAAGCGCTCTCCCCTTCAAGAGGTCCCACGCCGTGACCAATCCGGCGTTTCGCGTGTATCACTCCGCGAAGCGCCAGATCACCTTGTTCCTAAGAGATGGCCTGACCCCGTTAATCAAATTCCGTCTCGCGACATTTTATACATTTTCCGCCCGCCTTGTCAACGCACGTTGACAACTTAATGACGTTGTTCATTTGAATGTGACAGTGGGCAGATCTTGACGATAGGCCGTTTAAAGGTGGAAGTTTGCGTTCGAACTGTGACGATGCGTACATGCCCATCCTTTCCTGGATGCGTAGCTACAATTCAACCCAGAGGCCATTTTGAGGGTGGATACCTCTCGTCGACTACCAGAACAAGAGCGCCTGGTTTGATCTGATCCGAGGTTTTGTTCCACTTGTAGATTGATAGATATCGTTGTAAATAGTCTTTCTGCCAATGATTCCAGAAACTTTCAAAGGTTTGTCTAATCAACTGCCATCGTGACAGATGTGAGATCTTTTCCTCGCTTAGAGAGGGTTCTGGTATTGTCGCTAGCGTATCTCCAATGAGGAAATGAGCAGGAGTCAGAGTGGTGAAATCCTCAGGGTCCTCAGTTAGTGGGCATAATGGTCGAGAGTTGAGGATTGCCTCAATTTGCACCAGGAGTGTGTTCATTTCTTCATATGTCAGCAGCTGATTTCCCATTACACGCTTCAGATGGTATTTTACGGACTTCACTCCGGCTTCCCACTTTCCTCCGAAGTGAGGAGTGCCGGGGGGAATAAACCGCCATTGAGTTCCGTCCTTTGCGAGAAGATTTGCTAATTTGTCGGTTTCTTCAGTCGAGGAGAGAAAGGAACTCTTAAGTTCCGAATCTGCTCCCTTAAAATTCGTTCCGCAGTCGCTAATGAGAGTGGCACAGATGCCTCGTCTGCCAACAAATCTCTTGAATGCAGCGAGAAATGCGTCGGTCAAATTATCGGTGACAATTTCGAGGTGCGGAAGTGGCAAGGCACACAAATAAAGCGAAGTATCCTTTATACGTTCGAGCATTTTTTCCGCGCCAAGTTTTTAGCATGAATGGGCCAGCGTAATCAACGCCTGAATGCAAAAAAGGGCGGGAAGGAGTTACCCTTTCTGGTGGTAATTGACCCATGATCTGCTGCGCTCGTTTCTGACGATAACGGGCACATCGAACGCATTTTAAGATGTACGACCGAACGGGTGCTCGTCCGCCTATGATCCAGTACTCTGTCCGTAATATTACTAAAGTAACTTGGGTGCCTCCATGCAAAGTTCTCAGATGTGCATCTGCAATGATCAATGACGTTAGTATTGACTTCCGAGGAAGGATCAACGGATGTTTAGCAGAAGAAGTAAGAGGTGCTGATTGAAGGCGACCTCTGACTCTTAGTACCCATTTGAGTCGAGGAACGGCGCGAGCCGTAATAGTGGGCTATTTCTTGATAAAGCTTTTCCTTCGATAATCAATTTAACTTCTTGCGGAAAGGCCTCTTGTTGAATCTTCTTGACCCAGTAACATTTGGCCGAATCTAACTCGTACGGAGTAGTTGGCACAGTAGCTGGCGAAGCGTTGGATCCTTTAAATTTTGACACAGCTCGAATGCACATACAGGTTATCCGTAACAACCGAGTAAGGCTAGAATATTTGTAAATTAAATCCCAGATGAGGTTGGAGTCGTCGGTGACAACGAGCACTTGCGATGACCGCTCTTCAAGTGACTCATTTGTTGCCAAGGCCGTGGGCTGGGCTGGCCAGCTGGAATCATTGTCAGATAGCCATGGCGGTCCAACCCACCAAAGCGAGTGTTGATGAAGTTGAGTTGGCGTTAAGCCTCGAGTCCCGCAATCCGCAGGATTTTCCTTACCAGAAACAAATTTCCAGACTGCCTGTGGTAAGCCTTCGTGGATGTAGCAAACTCGGTTATATACGAACTCCTTCCATTGGGAGGGATGATTGTTTATCCAAGTGTGCACGATTGACGAATCAGTCCACATGATTACAGGAACTTGAGTAGTTTGTAAAACCTTTAATACTCGAGATACCAACTTGGTTAAAATTACTGCTCCGGTTAGCTCAAGACGCGGGATTGTAATTTTCTTAAGCGGAGCGACTTTGGTTTTGGAGCACATCAATTGAGATTGAACTTTACCTTCCGGACTGAATGCTCGGATATAGATAACCGCACAGATGGCTAATTGTGAAGCGTCGCAAAATCCATGGACTTCAAATGCTTGCCCAGAGGTGATGTTTAACAATCGAGAAAAGGTTAAGGTAGGAATCTCGGTCAACTCCTCTTGAAATTGTGTCCACTTCTGAGCTGAGGATACGGGAAGGGGGTCATCCCATCCAATTTTTAAGGACCAGAGCTCTTGCATGAAGATCTTCGCGTTTATTGTCACTGGACTAAGCAATCCTAGAGAATCGAAGATCTTGGCAATTGAAGACAGGACTGTGCGTTTCGTTACTGTGGCAGGATGAGATCCAGAAACGGAGAAGTGAAACTCGTCGGTCGTTGAAGTCCAACACAATCCTAATATGTGAATGTTACCAGGCTCAAATAAAACTGAGGGTTCTGATTGTAGTCAAGGCATAGGCCTTGAAAAATGGTAGCCTCGTTAGTGGTCCATTTCTGGAGGGGAAACCCGCCCGCCTTGCAGAGCGAATTTACTTGGGTAATGATTCGCTGCGTCTGGTGAATTGAGTCGGCACCTCCGAATATGTCGTCGACATAGCGTCCTTGTGTTAACGGTGCGATGGCTAGCGGGTATTTGTCTCCTTCGTCTTCCACAAGTTGGATGATGGTGCGAAGAGCCAAAAAAGGGGCGCAAGCTAGCGCATATGTTACCGTAGTTAGTTGGTAGGTTGAGACTTCAGAGGCCTCATTCATCCAGCGTATACATTCAAACTGCCAATCGTCAGATTTCACTCGGATTTGACGATACATCTTCTCGATGTCGCATGAAAAGACGTATTTAAATTGACGAAACCATAAAAGAACATCGAAGACGTCCGTTTGCAATTTAGCTCCTGTGTGCAGCAGCTCATTCAAGGAAACACCGCTGGTCGTTGACCCATCAACTTGACCCATTCGACTTGACCCATTAAATACAACTCGAAGTTTGGTTGTGAGACTATTGGTTCGAATTACCCTGTGATGTGGCAGGTAGTACGTGATATTGGGATTAGCTTCCGAATCAGAAACTCGTCTCATGTGGTCAAGTTGCTCGTAATCGTTTAGAAATTCCTCGTACGCGGTGGCGTACGCAACATCCGAATTTAATTTTCTTCTCAGACTATTCATAATCCGCAAAGCTCGGGAGCGAGACTCTCCGAGCTCAGTAGGTGATTTCTTGAAAGGAAGACTGACTATATATCGTCCACTCGTGTCACGGGAATGAGTGGTTTTAAAATGGGATTCACACTCTTGATCAGGAGTGGATAACGTTGAGGAGGATGTTAGAGAAACCTCTTCCAGCTCCCAAAATTGTTGCAACAATTGGTGGAGGTCGTGATCGGTTGTAATGTGATAGCCTTGAGCTACTAGACTATGGGGTTGAATGCCGACAGGACCAGAGATAATCCATCCGAGTCGGGTACGCTGGGCTATCGGCGAGTCTATATTTCCCTTTATGAGTCCATCCTCGATGATTTGATTATAGATGTCCGCTCCCAATAGCAAGTCGATTTGTCCGGGTCTTATGTAGTTAGAATCTGCTAACGTAATTCCATAGAGATAGAGCCAGGAAGTTTGTTGAAAGTTCATAGACGGAAGAGAAGCGGTAAGCTGCGGAAGGATATGCGCCGAAACTGCGAACTGCGTGTCATCGAAGTGCGAACGCACAGTGAAATGCGTCAATCCTCTGGTTTTATGGCTCGTTGACCTCCTAATCCACTAAGGGAAATGGATGATGAGGTGCGAGGAAGATGGAGCCTCTGCACGACTCGTTCCGTTACTAATGTAATTTCCGAGCCTGGATCAATTAATGCACGAATCTTCAAAGTATCTCCAGTGGGGGATATGACGATGACTTGTGCTGTCGCGAGGAGGACGCCTGAGTGTGTAAGGTCCTGCTGATGAGAGGCGTGAAGAACATGGGTATTCGTAGCGATTGATGCTGAGGTATTTGAAGCGGTGGCGTTTGAAGCTGAAAGAGCGGGAACAGGTGCGTTCTTTGTCGGTTCCCTTTCATGAGTAGTGGAATAATGTTTCTTCCCGCAGGTTTGGCAGCGCCGAGTGTTACGGCATGCGGAAACCCGATGAGGTCCGAGGCAATTGAAGCACAAGCGGTGTCTTTTGATGATCTCTAGTCGTTGATTGACCGATTGTAATTTGTACTGAGGGCAATTGCCGAGGTAATGTGCCTCTGAACACAAAACGCATGAGTTGGACTTAGTCGAGGGCGCATCCGTATTTTTTCCCTGATAGTATGTCTTGGCTCCGCTTACAGTTCCTGAACGCCCTGCTTTCCCGGTTCTCGATTTTTCAAACGCCTGTAGTGAGAGCATTCTGGTGATAAGAAACTCGCTGAATTGACTCCAGGTGGGTGGGGTTTTAGACGAGCCCAGATGGTGTTCCCAAGCCTTTACTGATTCGGAGTCTAGACATTGTACGGCTATAAAGACAAAAAAATCGTCGTAATACTGCACTGGCCGTTTCAGAGTCTCGAGGGTGCGATGGAGCTGCATAATAGTAGTGTATAGAGTCTCCATCTCCTGAGCTGATTCCTTTGTCATTCGCTTGAGATTGAATAGCGAGTGCAGAGCTGAATTGACCAGCAGCCTTTCGTTCTCGTAGAAGGCAATGAGAGCGTCCCATGCTTTCTGAAAATTTGCCGATGTAAGCGTCGTGTTCTTCAAAAGATGAGTGGCGGATCCCACGAGGCTGGTCTTGAGATATTGGAGTTTCTCGACAGATGAGAGAGTCGGATGGGCGAGAATTAACGAACTAAACATATCAAACGAGAGCCAATCCGAGGTGACCCGTTGAATTTAGGGATGTCTATTAGGGTGGGTCAAAAAAACAAAAATTTATAAACGGGAATTGTAATAGCGCGGAAAAGTTGTTACAACTCAACACAAATTCGTATAAAAAAGTTCGGCACGATCGGACTATTTTTGCTATTCCCGAAAGTCCCTCGAAGTTTTAAAAATTTTCTAAATTTTAACCTAAGACAGCCCTTTTTTCTCATAGTTTGTGTAATGGTCTGAACTTCAAAAATCGTTTCCTGTGTAATCTTTAGGAAGCCGAAGACTTGTAAAATGCACAGAGACCATAATTTCATCTGCCAGATTCACGGGGGGGGGAGGGGGCACTGCGTAATCGGCGAAAATATACATTTTTAGCGAATGTCTATTAACTGTCCGAAAAAAGTACGTTAATGAAGGCCAATTTTTTTTTAATTTCTTATGAATTACTTTTACTTCGTCTTTCCATCGAATTACTTAGACGGATTAAACAGGCATACGTATAATTTGCATACTTTAGTGGATTTCTGCTCTTAAAGACGGTTGTATAATCTATAAATTGGTAGAGTCCGCCCGCCGCGTAAACAAAGTATAGTAGAGTCTCGCTGCATTGGTGCGGGCCCGAGCGGTGCGAACCCTAGTTAGAGACTGTACTATAGTTAGGCTTGTCGCCGCCTGGCGCCGTCGCGCAACTCGCAGCTCTAAGAGTCGCGACCGCGGCTCCCATCATAGAAATGGATTTTGATTTGGTCATAAGTCATCTATCCTCGAAGTTCTGATATTGCTGTATTATATGCTAACATATAATTATTATAGTTGCTCCATTGCTTTAATTAAATATCTGTATTTGCGTTATAAAACGACTGTCTGAAATTTTCTTGCTAGTTGAACAAGTTTCAATATCTATAACATGACATCCTCAACGCGGGGTTCTTCTCACTGTCCTTTATTTGGTCCACCTAAAACTTTCTCGGAAAATAGTCTTCCTACTCATGCCGATGTTATGAAATGTTGCTTTCAGGAAAAGTTTCTTCTAAAAAATCAGGGAAAACCAAAGGCTGCCTTCACAATAATTGCTGATACCGTTGCCAATCAACTTTTGGCATTATATGCCAAAGCATCCATTCCGACTGTGTCACACAAACGAGTGTACAAAATGATTCTTGACTATCATAAGAAATATGAAAATCTCCTTAAAACCTACCAAAACAAAAAGATGCGTGATTCATCATACTGCAAGAATAAAGTCTCTTCATTTCTTAATGAAGCTAACACTTTATTTGATATAGCAGTGTGTAAATGTCAGTCGTTTGAATCATGTTCTTGCGAGAAATCACAAAAGGTTCCTCCAATCGAACAAAAATTTCTAATAGATCAGAGGACAACCAGGCTCATGTACATAGGTTCTGTAGATATTAATACATCGAAAATTTTGCAAAATAGAGCTGCACGAAAACAGAAGGAAGCTTCCAGGAAAACGGCACCTGCTGAATCATCTTATCTAAATCAGGAGCAGGAATTTCCATCTCAATCCAACCTTCCTGAAACAGATTCAGAAATAAGTGAAGACGAATATATTCTTTCTAAGACTAGATCTTCATCTTCCGTATCACGTATTAATCTTTCCAATACGTCTCTTGTGAGCGAAAGATTTGGTGTCTCAGATCGAGCAACTGCAGCCATATCATCAGCTGTACTGAAAGATCTCATAATGATAAATCCAGAAATTCCTTCATTAGTAATTGATAAGTCTAAGGTACGCAGGGAAAAGTCTCGGATGAGATTACAATTAGTAGAAAGGGACAATGAAAACAGACCAAATCTTGAAGCAGTTTACTTCGACGGCCGCAAAGACCTCACAATTAATCAAATTAAACAAGGGGCTAAGTACTATAGAAGGACAACGACAGAGGAACACATATCCCTTGTCCAAGAGCCTGGAAGTCTTTACATTGGTCACACAGTACCTCGTTCTGGTGGAGCTGCCGACATCGCTGAATCTATTATACAATATCTGGGACAGAATGACATAAACTCAGAAAATATTAATGCAGTTGGTTGTGATGGGACAGCAGTAAATACAGGTTACAAAGGAGGTGTTATCCGACTATTAGAGGAAAAATTTAAACATTCATTGCAGTGGAATGTTTGTTTATTACACTTTAACGAGTTACCGCTGCGTCATCTCATCCACCGAATTGATGGACATTCTTCTGGACCAAAAACGTACGCAGGCGACATTGGGAAGCAAATTGTTGAATGTGAAAGTCTTCCAATCGTAAAGTTTAAAAGTATACAAAGTACATTGCCAAACATTTCCTCAGAAGATCTTAGCACAGACCAGCAGTACTTGTATGAAATCTGCCAAGCTATTCACACAGGAGAGTGTCCGGAGGGATTTTGCCACAAAAATCCTGGTCTTATTAATCAATCCAGATGGCTTACCACTGCCAACAGAATCCTCAGGCTTTATATAAGCACTTCTAAGCCTGCTACTAGTTTGAAAATTCTGACCACGTATATTGTGAAAGTATATGCACCAACTTGGTTCGACATTAAAAATAATAATTTCTGTGTGCATGGAACAAAACTATTATGGAGACTCATTGACAGATCTAGATACTTACCACAAAAGTACCTCGTGATTGTAGATGCTGTCATTGCCAGAAATTGTTTTTACGCACACTCCGAAAACATTTTAATTGCGATGCTGGCAGATGAAACGAAGGAGATCAGACAAACAGCGGTACATCGAATTCTAAAGGCAAGAAATGCTGAATTAAAAGAAATTCGGACTTTTAAAGTTCCATCAATCAACTTCGATGCAAAAAACTATTATGATTTAATAGAGTGGGACCTTGAGACTGTAACCGAACCACCGCTTGTGCGTAATATGAGTGTCGAATACCTTCAACTCATTGTTGATGGAACTAAAAATGTAATTGATTCTTTAGAGTACCCATGTCACACGCAGGCTGTTGAAAGAATTGTTAAAGCTGTGAGAAGCAGCCAGTAAGGTATGCGGGGCTGAAGCACGTGACGGCTTCATAAGAGCAAAGTTGCTTTCAAGACAAATAATGCCCTCTTTTGAGTCTAAAAAAGACTTTAAAAGTCTTGAAAGTTCAGAATTGTCGTGAATGTTAACGCTCATCATATGGTTGGTTGGTTGGGATGGGTGAGGGTGGAACTCGAAGTGCAGCCACCTTCTCGTGGTGAGTTCTGAGTCGCTGAAGGTATCGCGGGCGAAGAGCTGCATCGTATAAGATGAAATATACGCTTTTGTTGGTTGGTAAATGTGTGCATGAGTACTCCATGCGAAACTTAATGCTGATTACAAAGTAAAGGATCTGTCTCCCCCCCCCCCTCTCACACATCCCCCTGAATCGGTAGAGATACAATTATGGTTTCCGGTCATTTTTAAAGTCTTCTGCTTGCTTAAGATTACAAATGAAACGATTTTTTCAATTCAAACCATTACACAAGCTATGAGAAAAAAGAGCAGTCTCAGGTTAAAATTTAAAATAATTTTAAAACTTCGAGGGACTTTCGGGAATAGTAAAAATGGTCCGATCGTGCCGAACTTTTTTATACGAGTTTGTGTTGAGTTGTAACAACTTTTCCGCGCTATTACAATTCCCGTTTATAAATTTTTGTTTTTTTGACCCACCCTAATGTCTATGTGAGGTAACTGCGAGTGGTGAAAAAATACTGGCACAGAAGAATTATGCGACGACGGCGGATGTTCATGAGTGCTATCGGAATCCTGCTCGAGTAACGCTGTCATCTTCTCCAAGGACTCGAGATAAGAGCCATGAGTACGTATGAACATGTTCTCCGAAAAGTAATTATTACTCTGTATGAAGGATTTATCCTCTGGACTTAGCCTCGAAACAGCGAGGATAATCGCGTCGTTCACAATGGTGAATTTCTCCCAATTCTCTTTCAGTGCGACTAAGTGCGCATTAATTCTTTGATTGGTGACGTTTGGATGACTAACGTTAGTCAAGTTCTCTGCCGCGTAAATTATCAAATCTCTAAGTACTAGTTGTTGCTCGATACGACTTTCTACATGAGTTGCCCTCATCCTGATGACCGCCCGCCGTATCCGGCTCGAAGGACCAAATGTTTAGATTAGAGTTAAGTATGATTGGAGGCAAGCAGGCGGCAGGATGGGGGGAAACGCAAAAATGTCTGAATATCAGCCAAACAACAAAAGAAAGGAAACAACACTATTTATTCGTTATAGTAAGTCAGACCATTAACAAAAGATAATATTAATATGAGTTCTTGGAGAAGAGAGAGACACCGTGCGTGAGATCCGGCTCGAGAGAGTTCTACGAGGGGAGCCGCTTATCGTGATAGAGAGGCGTAGCGTGTGTATTCCGGCTCGAGAGTTCTACGGGGGGAGCCGGTTAACGTGAGACAGAGAGGCGTAGCGTGTGTAGTCCGGCTCGAGAGAGTTCTACGAGGGGAGCCGGTTAACGCAAGACAAAGAGGCGTAGCGTGTGTAGTCCGGCTCGAAAGAGTTCTACGAGGGGAGCCAGTTAACGTGAAATAAAGAGAGAGAGAGACGCTACGCGAATAATACGGCTCGAGAGAGAGGGAGACGCTACGCGTGTTATACGGCTCGAGAGAGTTCTACTAGGGGAGCCGCTTAACGTAATACAGAGAGGCGTGGCGTGTTACTTAGCTTTCGAAAATTCCAACTGCTTCAACCATAATGAGGCTGCAATACATGCGCACGCTGAAAGATGCCACTCAGGGTATCCTCTAAGACAGCGGGGTCCTGCTGTGCATCGGTTCTCGTTTACGTTGACGCTGCGATTGGATGATGCAATGTCCGCACAAGAAGGATGCGTTTACGTCTATTACGCGTCGCTACCAAGCACGCAATGCCCGCACAAGAAAGATGCGGAAGTGTCTATTACGCGTCGCTACCAAGCACACAATGCCCGCACAAGAAGGACGCGGAAGTGTCTATTACGTGTCGTTACCAAGCACGCAATGCCCGCACAAGAAGGACGCGGAAGTGTCTATTACGCGTCGCTACCAAGCACGCAATGCCCGCACAAGAAGGATGCGGAATACTATATTACACACGACAAACTGGGTGCACTTCCGATACTTATTATGGCGATGCTACGACTGACTGACGATACCCGCAAGCAGTGATGCCACTGGCGCAGTTCTGCCACATACGCACACAGAGGCAGAGCCCGTGTACGTGTGCGCTCGGCGGCTCGGCCAACTTCGGGCGAGTAGAAGAGCGCAGACGAATATCTCTGTCTCGCGAGCTATACTTACGTGCCGTCACACTATAGTCTGTGGCGTTACGTCAACCGATGAGCGCGACAGTGATAGGAGTGAGCGAGAGAGATATAACAACACAGCACGCGAGAAAGGCTCGATCCCAAACTTCGAGTTTTCTTTTCATCCTGTTATTCTCATCTCACTCGCTCCTATTACTGTCTCGGTTGCTCTTACTCGTTCTTATTATCACCTCGCTCGTTTTTACTGCTGTTCGTTTCTACGTGGACATAATTTTAAAAATTTGATTATATAATTATATATTACATTACATACTTTTTGTTTTAATTATATCTAAATTAAATTTTAAAAAATTTTTATGTATATTAAAATATTTTACTATAATTATAACAATTTTAATAAAATATATAAATAATTGTAAAAATATCATTGTTCATTAAACATTGAGTACTAATTAAAAAATTGTTTTGTACCTTAATGTTTATTTTGTAAATTTTCTAATAAATTAAATTATCAATTATATTATAATAATAAATAATTAATATTATAATAAATCATAACAAATATTCATATTGTAATAAATTAAATTTTATACAAAACGGAAAGTAATTACAAAATGGTAATTTTTTTAAGAATGTATTTATAAATTTTTTTATATTTTTATCCATAATAAAGTAATATAAAACAAACTTAACCCTATATTTTATTGGCTTGTTTTTCATTATTTTCCTTGATTTTATTCTTATTTTCTATTATTTTCATGTAAAAAAAAATCACCTGATCTAATATACGTACTTAATATGCACTGGAAAGAAATCACTCGATCTATGGATATTATTACACGTTTACATATTTAGTTGCCTTTAAATGCGAAGACTTCATGAAAATTACTTCAATTTTTTATTAATTGTAAAACGGATCCCGTTTCGAACGCTCGCGACAGCTCGCCGGATTCGGGGTTCGATGGGTCGGTCGAAAGAAACGTGGACGCGTGAGAATTTGGATAGAATGATGTTTTATTCGCTAAATATGATTAAATACAAAACGCGGGAGATGATATTATTTACAATGATGCTTGATGGAATATAGTACAATGAGTGAAAACGCGGAGAATAATGGTCGCCGGTGATTGTGCGGTGCGTCCACAGCGCGTGGACCGTACGGTGGTGCCGGTATCGCGCGGTGCGTGCGGCAGCGCGGCGAAACGGTGGTAGCGGTGCGATCACGCGGGTAGCGCGTGGCTCGGTGACGCGATGACGCGTATCGATGGCCGTCGGTTTTAAAGGCCCGCGCGTTTCGGTATTCGGTTACCGTATCAATGGCGTGTCGCGGCGCGGTATCGGTATCCGTATGTCGCGGCGCGGAGATACGGATTCCCGCGGATCGTGACGGGAGGAGGCACTCGGACCGAGAACGCTCGGCGGTAACGGAGAACACTCCACTACGCTCTGATCGAGGCCTTTGCAGGATAGGCACGGGTGGTGTGTGCTAGTCCAGGAGCCGAGAGATCTCGGCGGAGACAGAGTACGCTCTACCCCCGGTCCTGTGTAAGCTCGCGAAGGATGCTGCACCGAGGCAACGGCCGAGAATTCTCGGCGGAGACGGAGTACGCTCCACCCCACGCGTTCGGTTCGGTACAGTCGGTGATTGCTAGGAGACAGCGACCGAGAACTCTCGGTGGAAGCGGAGAACGCTCAACTTCCTGACTCTGCTGCTTTAGGATACGGGTTCGGGATTATCCTTCTAACGTCGGCTGGTAGCGTCGGCTGTCAGGATCCGGAATCGGTCTCTTGTTAATTTTGAGCGGCTTTTTATACCCCGAGAATCTTAATTGCTCGGGGTGGGAGTTATCCCCGCCAACGGTCGGTACGTACCGAGTTTTCGGAGCGGGGAGATCGGTTTCGGTGTTTTCGGCTCGCTCGTCGCTCGGCTTTTTCCGACGCCGTTCGGTACTGACGCGAGGCCGTTGGCCTCGAGCGTCATGAGTATTGAAAACTTTTAAAAATAATGTGGGGCGCACCGCGCCCCTCTCTGCCGTCTGGTCGGGTGTACGGACCGGCAGTACGATGTCTTTTTAGGGCATCGTTACAATTGTTGTCTCTTGTTAATAAAAAAATTAAAAAATGAAACTTACATTAAATTTCTAAAATGTGAAATATGAACATGTTGTCAAATCGTATATTTAATTATCACTTTTCGAGCACAATAAATAAAGATTTATGCTTATGATATTGCATTTTATCATTTTATACACAATAATGTATTGTCTTATTTTTTATGTAGTAGCAATGTTTATAATCTATAAATGCACATATTTTGGTATAATATAGGACTAATATTCATAGTCTTTCTTATTTTAGGTATTACTTTAAGAATATGTAAAGTATACCCTTAAGACATTTGTATGATTTTTCTAATCAGTAATATCTCTACAAAACATACTTTTGATTATTTTAAAAATAAGAACGGATTATGAATATCAGCATAAATCATACTTATATAATTCAATCTTGTAACTAAAATTTTACTATAATTTTTTGGATAACGTATTTTTTTTTATTTAATTTATTGTAATTTTAAAAAATTACAAAACAAAATTTTTTAAAAGTTTTGCTTCAATTGTATTTTAAATCTGAGCTCTTTACATGATGTATAATAGAAAAAAATGTATAATTGTAAAAATATAAATGTATAGTAAAAATATAAAAAAACATTGTAATGTTAAAATTTTGTTAGCAATAAAAAAATTTTTATTGTAGAAAAATAAAAATTAATATTTTAAACTTTCCATTTTTCTTAATTTATTATTAACAAAAAAACAAAAATTAATACAAATACAACAAAAATATACTTTACGAAAAGGACTTCCGTTTCCGGTAGCGAGAGTGTCAGTAGAGTGAGTGGAGAGTGTGTATATCGAGAGAGCAGATTGGGGGGTGAGAAGAGTGGAGGAGAGTGAGGAGTGGTGGAGAAGGTTGAGAAGGGTCAGGTGGAGGTAGGGAAGTGAAGGAGAGGGAACAGGGCGGAGTGGAGCTGAGAGAAGGAGGGGTAAGAGTCTGTCAGTGGGAAGAGGTTAAGTGGCCATAGAGTAGGAAAGGATAGAGCGAGTCGCGTGAAGATAGGAGAATAGAGGCGGAGGTGGCGACACCAGTCGGGAGGAATAGAATAGAGGGTGGAGATAAGTTGGGTGAGCTGTAAAAATTAGGAGGGAAAGAGAGAGAGATGGAGGAGAGGGAGGGAGAGAGAGGGGAGCAGAGGGATAGAAAAGAGAGAAAAGAGGAAGAAAAGGAAGATGGGGGGAAATTTGAAGATAGGAAAAAGATAGGAAGACCGAAGAATGTAGAGAGAATGGTAAGGGAAAGGGCGAATAGCGTGCCGTTGTTGGAGATGTGGAAGAGGGGGGAGAAAAGAAAGGAGAGGCAGGAGGAAGAAAAGGAGGTGGAGGAAGTAGAAGCTTTTAGAAAAAGCTCAAAGGTAGAGAGGTCACCGGTGAAGGGAATGGCAGGGGGATTGGAAGATATTATAAGAGAGATGAGAGCGGGTTTTAAGGAACTAATGAGAGAGATAAGAGAATTGAGAGAGGGTAGAGAGGAGATAAAGGCATGGGTGGAGGAATGTAGGAAGGGGTGGGAGAGGGAGAACGAAAGGTTGAAGAAAAGGATAGAGAGTTTGGAGAAAAGGGTGGAGGAGGGTGAGAAAAGAGAGAGGGGGAGGGGAGGAGAAGATAGAAGAAAGGAGGGGAAGGAGGGAGGAGAGATGGAGAGAAAAATTGGAGAAGGAATAGGTGAACTGGAGGGAAGAATGAGGAGATTGGAGTTGGAGGGGGAGAAGAAAATGAGGGAGGAGAGGAAGAGGAATGTAATAATAAAAGGGCTAGAGGTAAAAAAGGAAGGTCAGGAAGGGCTGAGAGAGGAAGTGGAGGGGATAGTGAAGGCAACAGGAGCCGTAGTGAAAATAGAGGGGATAAGGAGGATAGCGAGAAGGGAAAAGGGGAGAGGGGAGATGGTATGGGTAAGGTTCGCGACTGTACAGGAGAAAGTAGAAGTGATGAAGGGAAAAATTAAGTTAAGGGATAGGAGGGAGTGGATTATGGACGATTTAACAGAAAGAGAGAGAAGGGTGGATTGGTTGATCAAGAGGGAGGCGGAGAGAAAGAGGAGGGAAGGGAAGAGAGTAAGAGTGGGGTATATGAAATTGTGGGTAGAGGGGAAGATGTGGGTATGGGATGAATTGGAGGATAAGTTAAGGGAAAGAAAAGGACAGGAGATAGGAGAAGAGAAGAGGGTAGGGGAGGAAGTAGGGGGGAGAAAAGGGGGAGAGGTTTTTTGCTAGAGGGGGGGCAGGAGGAAAGGAGAAAAGGGGAAAGAAAAAAGGGGGGAGGAAAGAGCAGAAGAAAAGGAGAGAGAAAAGGAAAAAGGGAAGTATATAAGGTAGGTTTTTGGAATGTGGCAGGTCTGGAAAATAAGGACAAAGATTTTTGGGAGAAACTAAGGGAATGGGATGTAATATTCTTGAGTGAGACATGGTTGCAGAAGAAAGGATGGGAAAGAGTTAGGAGGTGGCTGCCAAAAGGATTTGTGTGGGAAGTGCAGGAGGCGGAAAAAAGGAATAAAAAGGGAAGAGCTATGGGAGGAATGGTCATGGGAAGGAGGGAGGAGATCGAAGAAGAGAGAGGGGAAAGGCAGGTTAAAGAAAGGGGGTTAATGACGGGAAAAATGTGTTTGGGAGGAGAGTGGTGGAGGATAGTGGGGGTATATGTGAACAGGGATGTGGAAGGGAAGTTGGAGAAATTGAGGGATTGGATGGAGGACCGAGAGGATGGGGTAAGAGTGCTAATAGGGGGGGATTTTAATGCGAGGACAGGAAGAAAA
The DNA here is from genome assembly GCA_901521435.1 of Crematogaster levior. Taxonomy (NCBI): domain Eukaryota; kingdom Metazoa; phylum Arthropoda; class Insecta; order Hymenoptera; family Formicidae; genus Crematogaster; species Crematogaster levior. The sequence goes on from CABEGB010001363.1 coordinate 16,190, forward strand.
GGGGGGAGAGTAGGTGAGGAATATGAGGTGAATATAGAGGAGGAAGGAAGAAGGTCGAGGGATGGAAAGATCAATGAAGAGGGAAGGAGGTTATGTAAATTCCTAGGAGATTTGGGATGGTCAATATTGAATGGAAGTGTAATAGGGGATGAGGAAGGGGAATGGACATATACAGGGGGAAGGGGAGGTACAGTAATAGATTATGTGTTGGGGAACGAAGAGACGAGGGAGAGGGTTAAAAGGATGGAGATAGAGGATAGGGTGGATTCGGATCACCAACCAATAACGGTGTGGGTGGAGGGTGGCGGTAAGAGTGGGGAGATGAGGAGAAGTAGAAGGACGGGAGGAAGAAAGGGTATTTGGACGGACGAAGGAAAACGGAAATTTGAGGAATTCTTTGGGAAAAAAGAGGAGGGATGGGAGGGGGTGGAAGAGGGATGGAAGGGGTTAAAAAAGAGGGTGGAGGAGGCGCTGGAGAAGGTGGAGGAAAGAGGGAGGGGGATGAGGAGGAAGGGGTGGTGGGACGGGGAGTGTAGAAAGATGAAAATAAAATTGAAAGAAGAATTGAGAAGGTGGAGGAAAGGAGGAGGAGAGGGGGAAAGTTATAAAGAATTGAAAAAGGGGTATAGGAAATTGTGTGAAGAGAAAAAGAGGAAGGAAAGAGAAAGATGGGAGAGAGAAATAGAGGAGATAAAAACGGAGGGACAGGTATGGAAGGTAGTAAATAGAGAAAGGAAAAGGAGAAAGGGAGTAAAAGAAGGGATAAAAATGGAAGAATGGGAAGGGTATTTTAAGGAGGTGCTAGGGGGATTAGATTGGAAGATAACAGGGGAAGGTGGGAGTAGGAGAGGGGAATATGAGGAGGAAGGAGAGATAAGTAGAGAGGAAATAGGAAGGGTAATAGGAAAATTGAAGGAAGGTAAGGCGGCCGGGGGGGACGGTATAGTAAACGAGGTGTGGAAATATGGAGGGGGAGAGGTAAGGGAGTGGTTGTGGGAGGTATGTAATAAAGTATGGAGGGGAGAGGGATGGCCGGAAGAATGGAGAGAGGGAATTGTGGTACCAATTGTGAAGAAGGGAGAGGGGGAAAGGGTAGAGGATTATAGAGGGGTAACTTTGACACAAACCGCATATAAGGTATATGCGGCAGTGTTAGCGGAGAGGTTAAGGGATGAAGTGGAAGGGAAAGGGATTTTACCGCCGAGTCAAACAGGATTTAGAAAAGGTATGGGAACAATAGACCAGATATATGTGTTAAATTATTTGATAAACAGGGAGGTAGTAAGGAAAGAAGGAAAATTGGTGGTGACGTTTGTAGATATGAAGGCGGCTTTTGACTCGGTGGATAGGAAGATTCTGTTAGAAGGTATGAGGAAGAGAGGAGTGAGAGAGGGTTTGGTAGTGAGGTGTGAGGAGGTAATGAAGGAGATGGTGAATAAGGTGAGGGTGGGGGAGAGAGAGGGAAGAAAATTCTGGACCGGTAGAGGGGTGAGGCAGGGATGTCCGCTGAGCCCGTGCTTGTTCACGCTGTTGCTAGCGGATCTGGACGAGGAGCTGGAAAAGGGGGGTTGGGGAGGGATGAAGGTGGGAGGAAGAAAGATTTATTCTCTGGCATATGCAGATGATGTGGCGATTGTAGCGGAAAGTGAGGCAGGGATGAAGGGAATGTTAAAAGCTTTGGAAAAATATGTGGATGGGAAGGGCTTAGAAATGAATGTAGAGAAGACGAAGGTAATGAGATGTAGGAGAGGAGGAGGAAGATGGAAAAAGGTAGTGTGGAAGTGGAAGGGGAGGGAATTGGAAGAAGTTAAAAAGTTTAGATATTTGGGGTATACGTTAGCAGCAAATGGAAGACAGGAAGAACAAATAAGGGAGAGAGTAAGAAAAGGAGCGGTGGTGATGAGAGAGGTTTGGGGGATAGGAAAAAGAAGGTTTGGGAGGGATTGGACAAAGAGAATATGGTTGTTTGATAAGTTGGTATGGGCAGTAATGGGATATGGGGTAGAGATATGGGGGTGGAAGGAAAGGAAAGAAATAGAGAGGGTGCAAGATAGGTTTTTGAAGTGGGTAGTGGGAGTGGGGAGATATACGCCGGGATACATGGTGAGGGAAGAGCTACAGAGGGATAAGTTAAGAGGGAGAGCAGGATTGAGAGCATGGGGATATGAAAGGAAATTGGGGGAGGGAGGAGGGGGAGAGTTGGCCAGGTTATGCTGGGAAGAGTTAAAGAAGAGGGCAAGAGAGGAGAAAGTGATGGGAGAGTGGGAAGAGGAGAGGAGGGGATTTTTTGCGGAAAAAGGATGGAAATTGGGGGAGGTAGAGAAGTTGAGGGAGGAAGGGGAGCTGAGAGGAGAGGATTTGGTGGCGAGGGAGAGGAGATGGCAAGAAAATGAAAGGTGGGAAAAAATAAGGAAGTCGGAGTATAACAAATGGTATGGTAAGGTAAAGGGGAAGGGCGTACCGGAATATCTGAGGAAAGGATGGACAGAGGAAAGATGGCAAAGGATAGCGAAGTTCAGACTAGGAGATGGTATGAGGGGAGGTAAATATTGGGAGAGGGAAGAGAGAAGGAAGTGCAGGGTTTGTGAAGGGGGGGAGGAGACATGGGATCATATATGGGAGGAATGTACAAATTGGGGAGTAGAAAGAGGATGGCAGGAGATGGTATGTGAGGTGCTAGGGGAGGGTGGAGAGGGGGAAAGGTGGATGAAGGAACTGGAGGAAATGAGGGAAGGGAGGGGGGAGGGAAGGAGAAGGGAGAGTGTGGATGAGGATGGAATGAGTTGAAAGGAGAAATGCAGCGGAAACGGAGGTCCGGATGAATGAGTGAGGAAGGAGTGGAGGAGTGAATGGAGTGTGTCTCTTTCTCTCTCTAGCGGTTTAGTTGTAAGATTGTAGATTTAAGGTTGAGATAGTGTAAGCGGAGCGGAGGTCCGCATGTGTACCCCGCAAGTGGGCAATAAAGCATTATTATATTATATATACTTTACGAAAACGTATATAGTATACGTGTATAGTATATGTCAAACGTATATTGTCTTGTTATTTCATCTATAATGGCACAGTGCGCGATAGTCAAAGTCACTTTCTTATGTTTTGATCATTTGTTTACATCGAGCGCTTCGTCGCAGACGCACGTCTTGTTGATTCAGAGATCGCCACATTTTCAGCTTCTCGCATTTTCGGTATTTTCTTTTTCATTTACAATTTACACTTTTTATTTATTTTATTATTTTTTAACTTATTTATTATTCTATCTTCTTGTTTTTCTTATTATTTTCTTCATATTTTTGCGTCTTTTCATCTTTCTTCGTCTTTCTTTGCTACTCTTCGTTCTTACTCGTCCCCTTTCATTCTTTTTCTCTTTTACTATTTTCTTTCTCCCTTTGCTTCTTTATTCTTCTTTCCCTATCATATTTCTGTATTAAAATGGAAACGTGCGATGAAATGAAAAAAAGATTTAAACGCAAATTTGTCGATGCTTGGCTTAGTGATGATCGGTATAAACATTGGGTAGCTAAGGTACCTTTTGATGAAACTTTGTATCATTGCACTATTTGCAATAAAAATTTTTCATGTTCATCGCTCGTTTCCAGGCATGTGGATTCTGCGTGTCATAAAAAAAATATTAAAGAAAATGTTTTGTGCGGTAATGTGCACAACGAAGCACAACATAAAAGAACATTTAAACCACAATGGCTAGACGTAGAAAATTTTAAATCATGGCTACGTGAAGTGCCAAACAAATCAAATCATTTTTTTTGTTTAATTTGTAATAGAGAAATTGCAATTGGCTCTGGTATCACACAAATATATAAACACGCAGAATCCACAATGCACCAAAATAAATGTGGAAAAAGCGATTTAGAAGAGAACAAATTCAATGAAAATTTAAATACGCAAACTGATGAATCTCTTTTAACGTTTGATGAGCAAAAAAAATCAGCGGAAATACGATTTGCAGCATTTATTGCCGAAAAAAACATTCCTCATCAAACAGCAAAAGAGATTCTCAGTCTTTTTCAAGACATTGGAAAAAATACCAATGTTTTGAAAAGCATGACTATGGGTCGAACGAAATGTAATAAAATTATTTCAAATGTTTTGTGTCCAATCGAAACAGAACGAGTAGCGGACAATATTAAGCATACAAAATTTTCTATTTTTATTGATGAAACATCCGATATCACAAATGATAAATGGATGACGTTTCTTGTTCGATATGTAGATTCCAAAACTTTAGATATTCGATCACAATTAGTAAAATTAATCGAAATTGATACAAGAGATTGTAGTGCAGAAAAATTATTTCGTGCATTTCAAGCTGAAATGTTTAGCCTTCAAATTCCATTTACAAATATTCTTGCCCTATCGTTGCGATAATGCGTCTGTGATGACAGGAAAACATTTATCTTTTAAAACCAAACTTGAAGAAAAATGCAAAAATTTGTTAACATTTTCATGTCCTTGTCATTCCGCTGCATTGGTTGCACATGCTGCATGTGCAAAAATGCCTGATTTTTGTGAAGAATTTCTTAGAAAAATTGCAAACTTTATTAATACAAGTCCTAAACGTTCAGCTATTTTTCATGAATTTTGTGAATCATTTCAATATACTCACAATAAAATTTTTAAGTTATGTGATACTCGATGGCTCTCACATTATTCATGTATTGATAGAATTTTAGAATTATGGGATATCATTAAAGATTTTCTAAATGAACATGTTTACAGCGAAAAAACAAAGTCTGGTAAACATTTATTGTCCTTAATGGAAAATGTAGATACAAAAGCATACTTTTTATTTCTCAGATACGTTTTAAATGTATTTAATTCGTTTAATGCTTTTTTTCAAGCTATTGAAACTAGAATTCATTTGTTGCAACCGAAATCTTTTAATTTTCTTGTACAAATCTGTCAAAACTTTCTTAAACCGGAAATATTAAGTGAAAAATATTCACTTGCAAATATTTCGTTTTATGATAAAAATAATTATAAATCTCTTTATAATATAACTGTAGGATCAGAATGTGAAGAGTATCTTAATCAGTTAATGACAGAAGGACATGCAGATGTTGTCACAGTTATACGACAAAATTGTTTAGAATTTTATATAACTGCTGCCGAGGAAATTAAGAAACGATTACCTATTAACAACATTTTCTTATGTAAATTACAAGTTTTTGAATCACAGACTGCATTATTTGATAATAATAGAGAAAAATCATTTAATGATGTTTTATTTGTCGCAAAAATTTTAAGCGGTTTTAATGAAGAAGGATTAAAGGGGGGAAGAATGGCTCGCATTGTTTTCTGATTTTACAAACGAAGAAAAACAAACTCTTGCAGCAATCAATTTTGATAACATGTGGAAAAAAATTTTTGAACATCAATTTAATAATAATGTAACTAAATATTTAAATTTAAAATCACTAGTTAACGCGATACGATCACTTCCGAATTCGAACGCAGATCCAGAGAGAACATTCTCTGTTTTATCAGATTTAAAAACTAAAAAAAGAAATAGGCTTTCGTCGACCTCTATTAATGCCGCTTGCGTATTTAAATCAGCGTTGAAGACGAGGGGGGAAACAGCTTTAAGTATGGACATAAGTAACCAACACTTATTACTTATGTCACCAGAACATCTATATGCACCTGCAGCTAAAAAGCTAAAAAGTAGCTTAACGCTATATGCTGCGGATGATATTGCTGGTCCCTCCTCGTCTAGTGATACGCGATAATAATGTTCAAAAAATATGCATTATTTTTTGAACATTATTATTTATAACATATTATATGAATAATAATGTTAAAATATATTTTCTGTTTTTCTCTCTCTCTCTCTCTCTCTCTCTCTTTCTCTCTCTCTCTCTCTCTCTCTTTCTCTCTCTATTTTTTAACATTATTATTTATATAATATGATAATGTATGAGCAGTCAAAAAATTTTTTACAACACATGTACACATCACACACAGACAGAGAGGGTTTGGAGTCATTAAATACTGTGGAAGTGACGAGCCACGGGGTCCTGATCTCTGCTGTGACACACACACACACACACACACGCACGCACGCACGCACGACGTGGCTCGCACGCACAGTATTTACGCACGCACGCACGCACGCACACGTATGCACGCACGTACACACACGAGCACGCGCCGCTGCGCACGCACATTTCATAGATCCTCAAGATACACACACGCACACGCATACACTCACTGGATCTGCGTTCGAATTCGGAAGTGATCGTATCGCGTTAACTAGTGATTTTAAATTTAAATATTTAGTTACATTATTATTAACCCTTTCGCTACGGCAGTGTGCTCCGTCGGAGTGACACCGTTGAACGGGCCACCGTGCCGCCGGAGTAGCGGCACTGAACGGAGCACTGCGCCGAAAAGTGTGCATGTTGCGCTTAGGTAAAACAATGCATGTTTATATTTCACTTGTTTAAAACAAATGCGAACAAACCAGAGAATGAGACAAGTGTGATCGATGTGCACTATGCGTAAAAATAAAAACATGCGTTCGAATTCGGAAGTGATCGTATCGCGTTAACTAGTGATTTCTAAGGCGATTTAAATATTTAGTTACATTATTATTAAATTGATGTTCAAAAATTTTTTTCCACATGTTATCAAAATTGATTGCTGCAAGAGTTTGTTTTTCTTCGTTTGTAAAATCAGAAAACAATGCGAGCCATTCTTCCTTTAAACCATCTTCATCAAAACCGCTTAAAGTTTTTGCGACAAATAAAACATCATTAAATGATTTTTCTCTATTATTATCAAATAATGCAGTCTGTGATTCAAAAACTTGTAATTTACATAAGAAAATGTTGTTAATAGGTAATCGTTTCTTAATTTCCTCGGCAGCAGTTATATAAAATTCTAAACAATTTTGTCGTATAACTGTGACAACATCTGCATGTCCTTCTGTCATTAACTGATTAAGATACTCTTCACATTCTGATCCTACAGTTATATTATAAAGAGATTTATAATTATTTTTATCATAAAACGAAATATTTGCAAGTGAATATTTTTCACTTAATATTTCCGGTTTAAGAAAGTTTTGACAGATTTGTACAAGAAAATTAAAAGATTTCGGTTGCAACAAATGAATTCTAGTTTCAATAGCTTGAAAAAAAGCATTAAACGAATTAAATACATTTAAAACGTATCTGAGAAATAAAAAGTATGCTTTTGTATCTACATTTTCCATTAAGGACAATAAATGTTTACCAGACTTTGTTTTTTCACTGTAAACATGTTCATTTAGAAAATCTTTAATGATATCCCATAATTCTAAAATTCTATCAATACATGAATAATGTGAGAGCCATCGAGTATCACATAACTTAAAAATTTTATTGTGAGTATATTGAAATGATTCGCAAAATTCATGAAAAATAGCTGAACGTTTAGGACTTGTATTAATAAAGTTTGCAATTTTTCTAAGAAATTCTTCACAAAAATCAGGCATTTTTGCACATGCAGCATCCCAGTCAGCCAAGTCTGTTCGAACAGATTTTGTCAAATGCTTGTTACAAATTGTTGCCAACAAAAAGGTTACAATTTGCCTGCAAGAATTATTATTACTTGATTAAGCTGTCAGGTTGGCAACAAAAACCGAGTGAAGCTTGCTGACAAAACTCGACAACAGATTGGCAGCAAAAAGCGAGCAAAACTTATTGCATAACTTGATGTCAAATTGACAGCAAAATCCGAGCAAGATCTGCGCAGAGAAATCTGACAACAAATTGTCAGCAAAAATTGAACAAATTTTGCCAAAGCTATTTCAATTTGTCATTTTACACTGTAATAATCGAGATATTTATTGATCTTTAAATTTTTTTTCTTGAAATAACTGAAATTATATAAAAACAATAATTTTAGTTTATTAATACAAATATTCTTAATTGTACATAATACAAATTAAATATAAATAATACTTAAATGATTAATTAACAGTATTAAAAATTATATAAATTTTGCATTTACATTAAAAGGCTATAAATATAACAAAAAATAAAGTACAATATAAAATATGTGTTAATAAAATATATAATAAACAATATATTTTACATTAAAATATATGTTTGTTTACAATTAAAAAATCACAATATTAAATTTCCGCGCATCGCAGTATTTATAAATAAATTCAATTATTATTAATATAATTATATCAATGAAATATACAAAATTTTAATCATTTAAATGACAAACATTTTATTGATAATTTTATTAATTAATAGGACAAATATAATATTATTCTAAAATAAATACTGAAGTCAGCATTATTTCAAAGTAATATATTTGTCATATAATTAACATAATTATATTAGTTAAAAAATTTGGACATTTTATTGATATAACTATATTAATAATAATTGGATCTAACTTATAAATACTATGATGCACGGAAATTTAATATTGCAATTTTTTGGGATTGTCCCGATTGCGCACAGTACCGATTGGGTTTTATTGTATGTAAAAAAACCACTCATTTTTTATTGTATAAAAAAAAGGTATTATGTTATATAAAATATATATTTTACATATTTTAATTTTACATATTATTTTATTGTCACCGGTAGCCTGTGCGCGTGTCGATTGAACGTAACTTCCCCCTTGTTTGCCCAACTCATCCACTCCCTTCCCCTCATTAATTTCTTCTTCTTTCCATCATGGATATCACATGCAGGTTTTCTGAAAATTAAAATATTTTTATACATTAATTACAGCATTTCAATTTTAGAATCTATAATATATTTAAAGAAAGTATTCCATTAGTATATATCATCTCTATTGGATATTATATTATATTATGAATACTATAGGTATTACCATTTATATCGACCGATTAGAGAAGTTGTGTTCAAACGAGACATTAATAGAACAAAATAGATCATATTGCACAAATCGGTGCCATTTAAACAGTATCTATTAACTGTACATACCTGTACATTTCTAAATTTAATTCTCGTCGTTCTCTAGTTCGTTCGTTTCCTCTGGCCGTTCGTCCGTTTTTTCTGGCCGCTCATCTCTCCATAAATCACGATCAATATTTCTTTTTCCCCGATTTTTCCGCGTACATGGATCACGTACTTTATGCCTTAATCTTTCTTTCGCCATCCAGAGAACTTCTCGAAATAGTATTTGAAACTCCGAACGAGTCGGTTTTTCAAAATGCTCATTGAAACATACAGCCTCTGAAAAAAAAAAACGTAAATTACATTATTATTGAGACACGCAATAATGGGTGTTTTACATCTAATGACACAAATCGGTACAAATCTAAGATCTGTTCTTTTTAGTTACACTACTTCAGGGTATCGAGCATTTAACTTTTTTGTCAGAGTGAAAACGTGAAAAGTGAAAATTTATCAGTGATTCCGCTTGCGTAATTGGCGGAATCACGGATAAATTTTCATTTTTTACGTTTTTTACGTCAATGTGTGTCATAGTATGTCGACCATGAGTTGAATCTTGACTTCCTTCATATCTTTCATCAGTTTCTGTGTGTGATATATAATTGTGTGATGTATGTAACGTATTAGTCTGTAATACATTGGGACGGGTATAAGTTTTATGAGATGTACGTGAATATGTTTTATTATTTGGTTGAAAGTTTATTGTGTGTGTTGCATTATTGTTTGTGTTGTATAATTGAACGCTTGCGTCCGAATGTGGTTGATTGTGTATGTATGTATGTGACTATTTATGTCGTGTCCTTCAATCTGCGACTGAATGTCTATATTATGTAAATGAGTATTTTTTGGCGGTTGAAGGTTTGTGTATGTTTTATTGTTTATGTCGTGTGCGATCGAATATCTGATCGAATGTGTGCTTGATTGTGTGTTTCATTGTATATTTGATAAATATCTTGTGATTGATTGTGTTCATTGTTTGTGTATGATTCATTTGTTTCATTTGGAATGTAAGTATGTGTGCGAGATGTTGGATTTTGTGTGAGTGATCGAGTAAAAGAGTTTGTTTGATTTATTTCCATATTCGTTTGCGTAATTCTTCTTAAATCATCGATGTCCCCATCGATATCTCCAATGTTAGCTTGCTGGGATGTGGTCTTTCTTCGTTTTGGACTTTCATCCGAAGAAGTCGTCTGATAACGCACCGGTTTTAAAATATTGCGTTTCGGCCGGGTTTCCATCTGCAAGTCTCTATACATGAAAAACATGATTAGTAAGTGATACATTTTATGTAATATATAACAAATGTATTTTTAGTAGCTATATAGTGAGATAAATGACAAATTTTCAATAAATTTATACATAAGATGATTTTTTCATTAAATATTTGTTATTTACTGACTTTTTAGCTTTTTAAAAGAGACTAAATTACCGACTTTCTAACTTTTTAAAGAGAAGCTATATTACAATATTCATGATTACTTTTTTTTCTCAAAAGTATAAGCTTATAAACATTACTCTTTTATTTAACAATGTAAAAAATTTATTATGTATAATCATATATATAACAATATAAAATTATATAGAAGTATATAAAATTTTGTACAAGTTATGTATAATTATATATATAATTATACATATTAGCTTATATACAGAATTTTATATACTTCTATATAATTTTATATTGTTCGTTATGATTTATATATATAAAAAATTTTTACTGGGACATTATAATATTTATTATAGCCTAAAACCTTCAAACTAGAATATTTATTAAATATAAATATTATATCTTATTAGAATAGAAATATTTTACACAATAACTCTTATCATTTCACAGAAATATTTTATGTTCCATTATCCATTTAATTTTGCAAATCAATATATTTGTACCCACATAGAACAAAACTTCTAATGCCATTGTGAAAACTGCAGCGATTTTTTCGTGACAGCTTTATTTTAATTTTATTGTTTTCTTACATTTTTCTCGTTCGTGATACTACTGCAAGCGACGTAGCTACTCAGCTCCTTGTATTTTCAGTATCGGAAAAAATACTTGATCTGTAATTCTCTTAAAATATATAATTTTTCGTTCACTACTGCTTCGTTCGTTAGTATAAGACACTATAACAAGTGAACTCAGAATAATCAAAACTCGCGCTTTTTGTTTAAGACTGGGTACATTCCGTTTTGCGCATATCTATAGTTCACGTTACGTTTACTATAAAAAGTGCGCGCAGATACGTACACTTTACGACTTACGACCAATCACAAACTTGAGCAACATAGCGTAGCCTATCCGAGGATAATGTTTTGGCGGTATAATTTCCCACCATATATCTGTTTTTGTTTTTGCAATCTCGCCAAGATATCAATGACGAGACATACCGCCAAAACGTTATTTTCTGTATATTGTTCGTTATTACTCGAAAAATCGTTATATTGTGCAGAGCGGCAGAGCGCCAGCCCTGATCATTTTGAGTTCAGTTGTTACAGGTTATATACTAACAAGTGAAACAGTAGTGAACGAAGAATGTACATTTTAAGAAAATTAGAGATCGAGTTATATTTTTTCAAGGATTATACCGCCAAAACATTATCTTTGGATAGGCTACGCCATGTTGCTCAAGTTTGTGATTGGTTGTAAGTCGTAAAATGCACGTATCTGCGCGCACTTTTTATAGTAAACGTAACGTGAACTATAGATATGCGCAAAACGGAATGTACCCAATCTTATGCAAAGAGCGCGAGTCTTGATTATTCCGAGTTCACTTGTTATAGTGTCGTGTACTAACGAACGAAGCAGTAGTGAACGAAAAATTATATATTTTAAGAAAATTACAGATCGAGTATTTTTTCGATACTGTGGATATAAAGAAATAAGGATATAAGGATATAAGGAGCTGTAGAGTGGTCACGTCGCTTGCAGCAGTGTTGGTATATCACGTTCGAGAAAACACGTAAATATGGAAAGAAAATTAAAATTAAGTATATCGCGAAAATCGATATCTAGTTTATCCAAAAAACAACGAAGTAGAATTATGTGCGAAATTAGAAAAAATTTACATTTGCAATATCGTTTAAAACGCAAAACTACTGCTATTTCAGAGTCTAATAATCGGTGTGATATTCAAGATACTCCTGGTCTGTCAATAACCGAATTTAATGGTTCTACTTCAAATATAAATAATACTTGCAATTACAGGGACAATGTTGTGGAAGATGACAAGGTTTCTTCTTCTTCCGTCTCTGATGCTAGTGATGTAATTTTACTATTAAAAATTACTTCCATGGAATTTTTCCGCGAAAGTTTAGCAACTTGTTTTGTCAATAACAATCTTACGCATACACAAGGTAATAGCATATTATCTGTTCTTCGAACCCATCCCTGTTTTGATAAATTACCAAAGGACGTTAGAACGCTTCTTGATACACCACGTGTACGTACTGTTGTGTCAAATGTAGAACCAGGAGAATATATTCATTTTGATGTAGAAACAAAGATTATTCAACATCTGTCACATATTTCCATCGCATCTATTCATGATGTTAATCAATTAGAACTAGATTTTAATGTAGATGGATGTAGTTTAGATAAATCTGGTAGCATTCAGCTCTGGCCCATTCAATGTAAAATTGCAAATATACAGCACGCAAGGCCAATAGTAGTTGGTATAAAGGTGTGTATGTATAAAGGTGTACAAAAGCCATGCGATCCTAATATTTTCCTAGAAAAATTCATTGCAGATGTTAGAAAAATTATATCTAGTGGAGGTATTAATTTTCATGGTAATAAAATACCAATACAATTAAGATGTTTTATAGCAGATGCACCAGCTCGAGCTTTTATTTTGAATCATCGTAGCCATGTTTCTTGTCAGCCTTGTTCCAAGTGTAAAGTTTCTGGGATACGTCATGAAAATAGTTATGTTTTCAATGGCACTAATCATTCTTTTCGCACAAATGAAGAATATGTCAGGTGTTCAGACGAGGATCATCATAAAGAAGGTAGAAGCCCATTATCAGCTTCCAATAGGTATGGTTTCGCAAGTTCCTTTTGAGTACATGCATCTTGTATGTTTAGGTGTAATGAAAAAACTTTTGTCTGCATGGGTATATGGTAAATATTCACGTCTCTCTAAGTTGTCAGGAAGATCTATCCATATTATTTGTACAAGATTAAGTAATCTTAAAAAATATTGTCCCTCGGATTTTGCAAGGCGTCCCAGATCTCTTGATATATGCTCCAAATATAAAGCAACAGAATTTCGCCAATTTTTATTGTATACAGGTCCAGTTGTAATGTACGGTATACTAGATGAACGATTGTACAAGCATTTTTTATTCTTACATGCAGCAATAAGGGTCTTGGTTTCTAATTCATTGTTAAGACAACACTTAAGCTTTGCAGAACTTGCATTACAAAAATTTGTTAATAGAAGTGAAAGTCTGTATGGTCCAACATTCAACACTTACAATGTCCATGGTCTTCTTCATCTTACCACCGATGTAAGACGTTTTGGTTGTTTAGATTCATTTTCCGCATTTCCTTATGAAAATAATATGTCGATTTTCCGGAAATATTGTAGGAAACCAGGTTTACCTCTTCAACAGTTTTCCAATAGAATGGCGGAGCTAGAAGTTCATGGAACAAGCAATAATCACGATGTTGATTCGTTTATTCGTGTATCTGTGCCATATAATAATGATAGTGATTGTCTTCAATATCGTAAAATTCAAATTAGAAACATATTATTAGGTATAGATATACGTGACAATTGTTGTATCTTACGTGATGGATCGATCTGTGTTGTCTTCGACATTATTGTGGATAACAACTCTTTTCGTTTAGGTGTGAAAAAATTTTTAGAAGTTCGTGATTTTTACGATACTGGCTTGGTATCTTCTGTTTTTCAAATATATAAATGTGCTACGTTAAACAACTAAATATTTTATGTTCATCCAGATCAAGTTCATGCAAAATGTTATAGGATGCCTTTTTTCAACAACATCTCGACGGATGATAGCGACAGTGATGAAGAAAATAATTTGGAAACGCCGCAATACATTGTTGCTGCAATTATACATAGCGAGAAGATGTAATTTGTGTTAATGCTATAAACTTAATTTAATATAACTTAATTATAACTTTAATTTTTATTTTTACAGGAATTGTCACAGAATGTGTACTTTTTTTCATCTTCTTTTTATAATTTTATAGTTTTATATTATTCTTATTTTTATTTTCGTCCTTCTTTCATGATCTTGTTACTTTTCTTTATTTCCTTACATTGCATAGATAATACATATATATATTTATATATATCTCATAGTATTGTATGTTCCTCACACTACTCTGTGAAACTCACTTTTATGTATGAATTTTTTCTTATTTTATAACTCTTGATAATCCGTTCTTTGTTGAATTGTATTTGATATTGAAAAGCATTTTGTAGATAGATTATAAGTTTATTTAAGGGCAGGTTCCCGTTCTAAGGCCCAAAAAATGCCTAAATTTCAGGAATTTTTTTTCGATACAAAATAAAGTATTCTGCAATAACTTTTTTGTAGGTTTTATTTGTATATGAAAGAAGTAATTTACTGAATTTTTTCATAAAAAAATATTTCAAAATGGCGGCTCCAGCTCCCGCCAAAGAAGCCGCTCCCGGCGCGAAGTGACCCGCGCGGTACCTTCTACAGCCTCCGCATGTGATCTGAAATCAAAAAACAAAAAAAATTCTTAAAATAGATTAAATTTGTGGGGCCCTATCGGTTTCCGATTTTTAAAAAAGCCCTTTAAAACAAAATGGCGGCCATTTAAACAAATACTCATTTTTTCATGCTTTTTTTTGCGCTTTAACGTTAACAAAAAAATATTTATAATAATTTTTTCGAAAAAAACGCTCCGTCAGGGCCCCCCAAATTTAATTAGCTTTAATTTGAGCGGTGAAACGTTGAAATCGGTGCATTCCTCGAAGCTCTAGAGCGTACCGCGCGTCGAAAAACGTTGTTTCGAGAAAAACGCGTTTAATGTTTTATGTAGTAAAAAATCGTATTCAAAGTTAGTTTTTGACAACTTACGTCTAATCGGCTATTCCAGCACCATACAGGGTCCCTTCTTCTTCTTCGAAGATCATGTTCTTTTGAATTTGCAAGCTCATTCTTTCAATTCTTGCTTGTTTTGCGAGCTCCGACAATTCTTGCTCCCGTGCGGTGATGCGTTTGTTGTCCGTTTTCTCGGCGAAGCTTCTGCTGTAGTTCCCAATGACGATTCCTAGTGTATTCATCGTTCTCAAAATAGATGAAAAACCTTCATTGAAGACACCAGCAGCTATATATGCTGCTATTTCAATTGTTTGTACACCGCAGTGAAGGTGTTTAGGAGCAAGTTTCCAAATGCAGGCGTTAAAACTTTCATTGTCGTTTTGTGTGTTTCCGCCGGTGCACCTTTGTAATAAATCGTCACTCGAAAGAGCCTCATACACCGATAGAATGGCTTCTTGAACTTACTACCTACCGTAGACTCACCCATCAGGTATAGAAAAAGGTCTCCCCTCTCAACCGCGCCGAGAGCGCATTCGGCGAGTTCGGAGCGCTTTCAGACTGCTCCGCCCGATCCCGTATATCTCGAGAACTACATCATATATCGAAATATCGTTTCTCCCACGTATTCTCGATAACATAAGGATGAAAATTAAGCAAAAAAAAAATTTTCGATTTTTTCATCGATTTTGACGGGAACCTGCCCTTAAAGCAACAATCTCTCTGTAAACATATGGATTTGCAAAAAGAAATGAACAATGGAATTATTGCAAAAATATTCTTGTGAAGCGGTAAGAGTTATTAAATATTTCTGTTATATTAAGTTATATTTATATTTATACGCAGTTATAAGCTACTTTTGAAAAGAAAAAAATAATTATAAATACTATAATATTGCTTCTCTTTCAAACACTAGAAATTTAACAATTAATAAAATATTTAAGTTTATTAGAAAATCTTATAAATTAATGTATTTAAAACTTTTTCATACATTTGAGTATAGCACAAAATACATGTGTTATACATATATTAAAATTTATCACTTACTAATATGTTTTTTGACTTACAGGGATTTGTAGATAAAAATACGTCCAAAACGTATAAATTTCGAAACCATTGTACAACTAAACAACTTCTTTAGATAAAAGTCTTAAACGAAGGAACACGTCACATAGGCAATTGCCAAAAACATCGATGATTTGAGGAGAACTAAACAAACAACGATAAGATAATAAGAATTGATTTAATGTTGTATAATAATAAAAATTATAGCAATATATTTACCTCTGTGTACATTTAATCTTTGCAGAACGATTGTGTACAATTGTACAATTGTGTAAAACATATGGAGGGAGAATTGAAGTGTCAGATATGTATCTATTTATCAACACATGTGACATCACTTACGCTGGTATGACATTTTTAAAATATTGATTAATCCTTTGTTTGTAGAATTACTACTTTGCTGAAAAAAAATTTTAAATGCAGGATTGGAGCCATTCATCGCAAAAGTCAAATATCCTCCTATTATATCATTCTTAACAGAAATAGATAGATTCAAAAGAATTGATGAGGAAGATTATTCTAACATCGTAAGTAAAACAAAAAATGTGTGTATACTCTTAATATTTTAATAATGTAAATAAAATAAATTTTTACTTACCTTGTTTTAGGTCAACTTAATATATGTATATCGGCGGCTTCGTAATATTATTATTTATGTAGTTGAACTGTGAGGAAGAGCAACAACATTTGCATAACACTGCCTTATTATGATTGTGTAGGATTTTCTAATATGCTTGAGTACTATCTAGTAAATGAAATGCGAATTGTCTAATGGCCGTATAACTGCGTACCGGCAGAATGAGAGAACATGGCTGGTGCAATGTTACACTTCACACTCCGAACTTCTTACGGAAGATTGAATGAGAATTGGGAGTAGAATAACTAGAGACTCGATTAACACGTATTAACGATTAACACTGACAAGGGGAACACCAGAATTGGCTCCCTCCGATTTGGCTGAATTTTATATATGTTATAGTTCAGCCCTCCCACTAAATCGTGATAAAAAGATACGATGCACCTCTCAAGCATTCGCGAGAAAAACACGTTCAAAGATTTCTATGTTGGTAATGTACCGAACGGTAAGTGTAGTTTGACAAGCAGCGGCGTGGTGTAATGAGTAAGGCGTCGGACTAGAATGTTGCATGTTGCTGGTTCGAGTCTTACCTTTATAATTTTTTTTTTTTTTGTATTATATTGTATATGTTTTATTTTTAATATTTAATTCTAAAAATTAATGTATCAAACAATTTTACAAAATTTAAAAATATAATTTATATTTTTATACGTTGTGTTTCTTAAAATTAAAATTTAATTAACACACACACATATTTATTATTATTTGTAAATTGTCATTGTAAATTTACGTTATTAAACTAAAATTTATTTGTTATGTAATAAATATATTTAAAATTATATTTTATTCTTCAAATAATTTTTATTCTTGCCGTCACAACGTTTCGTTTTCCCCTTGGTGACGGCATCTGTTGTTGTATAACGATACGATACGAATGCTACCTGAGAACTTGTTTTCTTTGTGTGGTTGCAATGGCTTAATTTTAAGAAATGCAACGTATAAAAATATAAATTATATTTTTAAATTTTGTAAAATTGTTTGATACATTAATTTTTAATTAAATATTAAAAATAAAGCATATACAATATAATACAATAAAAAAAAAAAAAAAATTATAAAAGTAAGATTCGAACCAGCAATATGCAGCCTGTATGAAGTTAGCCCCCCATTTTTTGATTTTTAATATTTTCTCAGTTGTTCCAGGTTGTTCTACGTTTGTTCTACATTGTTCCAAAGTTATATGTCAATAAAACAAAAAGCGCCACGGAAAAAGCAAAAAAACTGTTTTTTTCAGTAGCCCCCCATTTTTCGAAAAACTCAAATTTTTTTGCTGTTCTGGATTGTTCTAATTGTTCTAAATATTGTTCCAAAGTTATATGTCAATAAGACCAAAAGCGCCACAGGAAAAGCAAAAAAACTTTTTTCAGTGGCCCCCCATTTTTCGAAAAATTCAAATTTTTTTGTTATTCTGGATTGTTCTAATTGTTCTAAATATTGTTCCAAAGTATTAAATTCATCAGAGAAAAATTTCAAAAGACATAGCAAAAAAATAATATAGAGCGTCCGAAGATTATTTTTATGTTTACACCTATCGCTATTGTTTTATAAACATAAAATTTTAAATTTTAGCTGAAAATAAACAGAACAACCTGGAACAACTCTCACTTTTCCCGGAACAATCATACAAAGGGGACTTTACTCTTGGAAGTAGATACTTATTTCGTCTTTCTCGACCGTTAAAGTCGCGACAGCGGTCCCAAACTATAGAACAATTACGTACTAGCATAGAACAACCTAGGAACAACTCTCACTTTTCCCGGAACAATCATACAAAGGGGACTTTACTCTTGGAAGTAGATACTTATTTCGTCTTCTTCGACCGTTAAAGTCGCGACAGCGGTCCCAAACTATAGAACAATTACGTACTAGCATAGAACAACCTAGAACAACTCTCACTTTTTCCGGAACAATCATACAAAGGGGACTTTACTCTTGGAAGTAGATACTTATTTCGTCTTCTTCGACCGTTAAAGTCGCGACAGCGGTCCCAAACTATAGAACAATCAACGCGCGCGCGCGTTTGTGTGTGTGTGTGTGTGTATGTGTGTCACAAGGATAAGGACCCCGTGGTTCGTCAACTCCACAGTATTTTGAGACTCCAAACCCTCCTTGTGTGTGTGTGTGTCACAAGGATAAGGACCCCGTGGTTCGTCAACTCCACAGTATTTTGAGACGAACCACGGAGACCTTATCCTTGTGACACACACGTACACACACACACAAGGAGGGTTTGGAGTCTCAAAATACTGTGGAGTTGAAGAACCACGGGGTCCTTGTGATACACACACACACACAAACACGCGCGCGCGTTGATTGTTCTATAGTTTGGGACCGCTGTCGCGACTTTAACGGTCGAAGAAGACGAAATAAGTATCTACTTCCAAGAGTAAAGTCCCCTTTGTATGATTGTTCCGGGAAAAGTGAGAGTTGTTCCAAGTTGTTCTATGCTAGTCTCGTAATTGTTCTATAGTTTGGGACCGCTGTCGCGACTTTAACGGTCGAAGAAGACGAAATAAGTATCTACTTCCAAGAGTAAAGTCCCCTTTGTATGATTGTTCCGGGAAAAGTGAGAGTTGTTCCAAGTTGTTCTATGCTAGTACATAATTGTTCTATAGTTTGGGACCGCTGTCGCGACTTTAACGGTCGAAGAAGACGAAATAAGTATCTACTTCCAAGAGTAAAGTTCCCTTTGTATGATTGTTCCGGAAAAAGTGAGAGTTGTTCTAGGTTGTTCTATGCTAGTACGTAATTGTTCTATAATTTGGGACTGCTGTCGCAACTTTAACGGTCGAAAAAGACGAAATAAGTATCTACTTCCAAGAGTAAAGTCCCCTTTGTATGATTGTTCCGGGAAAAGTGAGAGTTGTTCCAGGTTGTTCTATGCTAGTACGTAATTGTTCTATAGTTTGGGACCGCTGTCGCGACTTTAACGGTCGAGAAAGACGAAATAAGTATCTACTTCCAAGAGTAAAGTCCCCTTTGTATGATTGTTCCGGGAAAAGTGAGAGTTGTTCCAGGTTGTTCTGTTTATTTTCAGCTAAAATTTAAAATTTTATGTTTATAAAACAATAGCGATAGGTGTAAACATAAAAATAATCTTCGGACGCTCTATATTATTTTTTTGCTATGTCTTTTGAAATTTTTCTCTGATAAATTTAATACTTTGGAACAATATTTAGAACAATTAGAGCAATCCAGAACAACAAAAAAATTTGAATTTTTCGAAAAATGGGGGGCCACTGAAAAAAGTTTTTTTGCTTTTCCCGTGGCGCTTTTGGTCTTATTGACATATAACTTTGGAACAATATTTAGAACAATTAGAACAATCCAGAACAGCAAAAAAATTTGAGTTTTTCGAAAAATGGGGGGCTACTGAAAAAAACAGTTTTTTTGCTTTTCCCGTGGCGCTTTTTGTTTTATTGACGTATAACTTTGGAACAATGTAGAACAAACGTAGAACAACCTGGAATAACTGAGAAAATATTAAAAATCAAAAAATGGGGGGCTAACTTCATACAGGCCAATATGCAACATTCTAGTCCGACGCCTTACTCACTACACCACGCCACTTCTTGTCAAACTACACTTACCGTTCGGTACATTACCAACAGAAATCTTTGAACGCATTTTTCTCGCGAATGCTTGAGAGGTGCATCGTATCCTTTTACCACGATTTAGTGGGAGGGCTGAACTAGCTATAACATATATAAAATTCAGCCAAATCGGAGGGGCCAATTCTGGTGTTCCCCTTGTGAGTATATACTTATATTTGCACAATCAATACAGATCACAGGAATCGCTCTCATGGAGCGATTCCTGTGATCACTGCCACTTCACAAAGGAGAGTGATTCTCTCCCGACACGCGTTCATTGCTCCGACCGATTCCGGAAGCATGTTACAGTACCGCGTCGATTAACACATATTTCCGGGTGGCGCGACAGGTGTCGATCACGCTCAATATACAGTACTGGAGAAAATAAATCATACATCTTTCAACAAATTGAATTCGTTAATGTAACTATTTTAAAAAAATAGTAACAGTAACAAATAAAAATTTTATATTATACAGTACTGGATAAAATAAATCATACACCTTTCAATAAATTTAATTTGTTACTGTTACTATTTTTTTTAAATAGTTACATTAACGAATTTAATTTGTTGAAAGATGTATGATTTATTTTGTCCAGTACTGTATCAATCAACCGCCAGCTGACAGGCGACGGTAAATTAGAGTGCGAATTTGTCGCCAGTTTCTTACAATTGTTTACGGTACCATCTTTTCTATTTCTTTACAACTGTTGTAATTATATTTCGTGTTCTATTAATAATAATGTAGCTTGCTTTCTATTATTTTTTCAGAGCTTGTTTCAAGTTTCAACCAGTATTTTGAGAAACTGATTTGTTAGGAATTCCAAGTGCAGTTTCGAAAAGCGCTCTCCGAATGGCGAAAGACAGATGAGACACAGGATACAGATGATTCCCGCAAACAATGAATAACGATCGAAGAAAGCATCATCAACCGAGACTTGTGGAACGATGAGCGAAATCACACGAACGAGGATATTTAAAAAATTATTTTTAATTTTAAGGTTAGTCAATAGATATTACTTAATGACAAATTTGTATATGTGTGTGTCTTCTATTTTGTTTCATTTCTGTTTTGATTGGACACAATTTTCCTGATTCCATAATCACGGTGTAATGAAATGTCTATATAAGCATCAATTAAAATGAGTGGTAATGGCTAACTAAAATGTGTGCTAACGGAATACCTCATTTATTAAATGTATTTTTAAAAATTAAAATGTATAAAAACATTTTAATTTCTAGGAAACCCGAATGTAAAGGATACCCGTAATGGATGGACAGAAAAAAAAGAAGACATCCCGAATTCCCGGTCGGCAGGCTGTAAAGTAGTTGTCACCAGAGAAAAGTTTTTTAGTAGTGGAAAGTATAATAGAAGTAGAAATATTTTAATATACAGATTCATATTTTTAAATGAAGTGGATATACTTCATCTTTGAGATAAATAATCTAAATGTCAATTGGTTTTTTTTTACAAGGACCCGAAAATGTATAATGTATTTTGTATATATAATATATAAGTATAATATGATTTATTTGTAAATATTTCACATATTTAAATTGTAAACGCGATTTTATATTAGTAAAATATTGTAAACTTTAATTAAGTATTAATATTTATACTTTATAGTAAAAATTGTTTTATATTATATAAAAATTTGTATTAATAAAATAAAGTCAGATTTTATTTATATAATCTCAATTATAAAAAAAAAGTAAATTGAAAAAATCAATAATAGTAGAGTATACCGGGTGTTTCAGACCACCCGTCCCACCCTTTTAAAACGTAGGGATGTGCTTGTACAAAAAAATGGCTCAGACAAAATTTGCATGATTTCGAGGGATCTATCTGATGGTGACCTTGAATTCGACCTTGAGATCGACCTTGGGCATAAATGAAGGTCAAAGTAGCGTTTTTAAAATGAATACCCTTATTTTTGACTTTAGAAATGAAAAGAGCGGAAAATTTCACGTTCGAATACGTTATCAAGTCAAGGTCAAAAATATCCTTAGAGGTCACGTGGAGGTCGAGTTATTCCAAAGCACCCGTCCCACCCTTTTAAAACGTAGGGATGTGCTTGTACAAAAAAATGGCTCAGACAAAATTTGCATGATTTCGAGGGATCAACCTGATGATGATCTTGAATTCGACCTTGAGATCGACCTTGGCATAAATATAAGTCAAAGTAACATTTTTAAAATGTAAAAACGAAATAATCGGTGCCGCCTGTATTAGCGTTACCCAAGGTGTACCACGTGGAGGTCACAAGGTCGGACTTACACCTTATCGGGGTGCTTTTTTAAGGTGGTTCCCCTTGCCGTCACCTTTGTCGGGGTGCTTTCATAAGGTGGTTCCCCTTGCCGTCACCTTTGTGCATACGCATGTTGTTCAGTCTCGATGTTCGAAATGTCCACCACGTGCATTTATACAGGCTGTTACCCTACTTTGGAAATCATCCGTCGCCCGACGAATTTCGTCAGTATCTAGAGACTGAATGACTTGTCGAATTCTGTTTTTCATATCTTCTGCAGTCGTAGGTCGTTCGCGGTATACAAGGTCTTTTATTCGTCCCCACAAATAATAATCTAAAATTGTAAGGTCCGGTGATCGTGGTGGCCAATTATGTGGACCATGTTTACCTATCCATCGGCCGCGAAATATGCGGTTCAGTTGATGACGAGCAATGACAGGGCGGGACATCCATCCTGTCGAAACCACATATTTAGACGTAATTGGAGTGGAATATCTTCAAGTAAACGTGGAAGTTCGTTTTCGAGTAAATCGGCGTATAAAAAACGGTTTAAATTCTCTTGAAAGAAAAATGGTCCCACGATATGCGTATCAACAATTCCGCACCAAACATTGACTTTCCAGATACGTTGATGATCCATTTCTCGATACCAATGTGGATTCTCTTGTGCCCAATAACGAAAATTATGTGTGTTTACTTCGCCGTCACTTTTAAAAGTGCACTCATCAGAAAATAAGACTATAATACTTCTATGGAAATTAGGTAATTGTTGAGTAATCCAATTACAGAATATCAGTCTTTGTCTATGATCGTTCAATGTCATGGCCTGGTGAAGTGACATTCGATATGGATGGAATAAATTTTCACGAAAAATTCGACTGATCGTGCTTCGACTTATTCCACTATCTCTTGCTCGTCGCTTTAAAAAATTATTCGGGGTTACAAAGGCAGATGCAATTACATCAGGTGCTCTTATTGAACGAACTGATCGATGAATTTGCCTTCCCTTATTATGATCCGACTGAACGATACCTTTTACAATTATTCGACGTTGTAAACGACTGAAAACTTTGCGCGAATGTAGTGTATGATCGGGATATTCATTTCGCCACGTTATTTCAGCTGCTCGAAAACTTCCAGCTTCGTTCAGTAAGAGCACCTGATGTAATTGCATCTGCCTTTGTAACCCCGAATGATTCTTTAAAGCGACGAGCAAGAGATAGTGGAATAAGTCGAAGCACGATCAGTCGAATTTTTCGTGAAAATTCATTCCATCCATATCGAATGTCACTTCACCAGGCCATGACATTGAACGATCATAGACAAAGACTGATATTCTGTAATTGGATTACTCAACAATTACCTAATTTCCATAGAAGTATCTTATTTTCTGATGAGTGCACCTTTAAAAGTGACGGCGAAGTAAACACACATAATTTTCGTTATTGGGCACAAGAGAATCCACATTGGTATCGAGAAATGGATCATCAACGTATCTGGAAAGTCAATGTTTGGTGCGGAATTGTTGATACGCATATCGTGGGACCATTTTTCTTTCAAGAGAATTTAAACCGTTTTTTATACGCCGATTTACTCGAAAACGAACTTCCACGTTTACTTGAAGATATTCCACTCCAATTACGTCTAAATATGTGGTTTCGACAGGATGGATGTCCCGCCCTGTCATTGCTCGTCATCAACTGAACCGCATATTTCGCGGCCGATGGATAGGTAAACATGGTCCACATAATTGGCCACCACGATCACCGGACCTTACAATTTTAGATTATTATTTGTGGGGACGAATAAAAGACCTTGTATACCGCGAACGACCTACGACTGCAGAAGATATGAAAAACAGAATTCGACAAGTCATTCAGTCTCTAGATACTGACGAAATTCGTCGGGCGACGGATGATTTCCAAAGTAGGGTAACAGCCTGTATAAATGCACGTGGTGGACATTTCGAACATCGAGACTGAACAACATGCGTATGCACAAAGGTGACGGCAAGGGGAACCACCTTATGAAAGCACCCCGACAAAGGTGACGGCAAGGGGAACCACCTTAAAAAAGCACCCCGACAAAGGTGACGGCAAGGGGAACCACCTTAAAAAAGCACCCCGATAAGGTGTAAGTCCGACCTTGTGACCTCCACATGGTACACCTTGAGTAACGCTAATACAGGCGGCACCGATTATTTCGTTTTTACATTTTAAAAATGTTACTTTGACTTATATTTATGCCAAGGTCGATCTCAAGGTCGAATTCAAGATCATCATCAGGTTGATCCCTCGAAATCATGCAAATTTTGTCTGAGCCATTTTTTTGTACAAGCACATCCCTACGTTTTAAAAGGGTGGGACGGCCCTTACGGAAAAAACACTCAAAAAGACACTCAAAGTAACACTCAATTTGAGTATTATTTCGGACACTCAACTTGAGAGTGACACTCAACTTGAGAGTGATACTCAACTTGAGTGTCAATTTGAGTGTTAGGACCTATCCAGACAAACTTGCATAGTCGCATAAACGTATGCATAAAGAAATTGATTGGTTCATTTCCTTATGCATTTGTTTGTGGACCAATTAATTTCTTTAAACATACGTTTATGCGATTATGCAAGTTTGTCTGGATAGGCCCTTACTCTCAACTTGAATCAACTTTATGACACGTGAAAGAGTTTTAGTCATAATCGTATAAAGACTGTAAGCAAATCAAACGATTAAAAAAAATGTAATTAAAAATGTAATTCAAACTTATGATATATAATAATGAATATTAGTAAATATTACAACAATACATAACAGTATTGTGATAAATACATGAATGAAACGTATAATATTCTGATATGAATTGTAGTATAATGAATTGTAGTATATGCAGAAAGCAGTGTTATTATAAGAACGCAATACGGCATATAACGTACAAAATATATTATTTGTTATATAAACAATGAGTAGCATGTAAGAACTTATCTTATGATGTAATAACTTATCTTATGAACTCATCTAGGAAGGACACAGATATAGAATGCTCGTATAGCTCGAGAGATGACTTATTGTGTGCTTGTGAGATCCAATGAATGTAAAATGGCCTTTCTTTCACTTAGCGAGGATGCGCATCCATGTATATGTGAGACACTGATCTCTATGTGCTTATGAGACACCGATATATATGTGCTTGTGTAGCACTATCACTTGTATGCTTGTGAAGCACCAATACTTATGTGCTTGTGAGGCACCAATACTTAAATGCTTGTGAGACACTAATACTTAAGTGCTTGTGAGACACTAACAATTATGTGCTTATTGCACAATTACAAATCACTCAACTTCTTTATACAACTTGAAAAGAAGGATTCCTTTACTTAAGGATTAACACGCGAGACGTCTCGTAGTCGAACAGATACTGAATGTGTCGCTAACTGCTCAGACAACTGAAAATCGTTGATCACACTCAAACTTGAGTTTAACCACTCAATCATTGGGTGTACATACTCAACCTTTAAAGCATACACTCAATTTTGAGTATAAATACTCAATATTTGAGTGTCCACACTCAATGTTCGAGTGTAAATTCTCAAGCTTCAGTGCAAACGCTCAAAATTTGAGTATAACACCCAAATATGAGAGTAAACTCCCAAAATTAAGTGTTAACACTTAAATTTGAGTGTAAACACTCAATATTTCAGTGTTTTTTCCGTGGGTGGTCTGAAACACCCGGTATATGTCAAATTTAAATGGCTTCGGAACGGCAAAGTTTGTTCGATATTTGTTGACAATTTGTCGTTAGATTGTGCGTGCAGATCTTGCTCGGATTTTGCCAACAATTTGACATCATCTAAAGTCAGCAAGCTTTGTTCGGGTTTTGTCACCAATTTGCTGTCAGGTTATATCAGCAAGGTTTGTCATCAAAATACGAGCTTAATGCGGACACAGATGGCTATGGATTTG
>CABEGB010001363.1:49199-73103 GCA_901521435.1 Crematogaster levior
CCTGCCGCCCCCCCCTCTCTGTCTGTGTGTGCGTCTATGTATCAGCAGAGATCAGGAATCGTGGCTCGTCACTCACAGTATTTACGACTCCAAACCCCTGTCTGTGTGTGTGTGCATATGTATGTACATGTGTTGTAAAAATTTTTGACTGCTCATACATTATATCATATTATATAAATAATAATGTTAAAAATAGAGAGAAGAGAGAGAAAGAAAGAGAGATAGAGAGAGAGAGAGAGAGAGAGAGAAAGAGAGAGAGAGAACAGAAAATATATTTAACATTATTATTCATATAATATGTTATAAATAATAATGTTAAAAATAATGCATATTTTTTGAACATTATTATCGCGTATCACTAGACGAGGAGTCATTAAATACTGTGGAAGTGACAGCAATATCATCCGCAGCATATAGCGTTAAGCTACTTTTTGGAGCTTTTTAGCTGCAGGTGCATATAGATGTTCTGGTGACATAAGTAATAAGTGTTGGTTACTTATGTCCATACTTAAAGCTGTTTCAGAGATCGACGAAAGCTTATTTCTTTTTTTAGTTTTTAAATCTGATAAAACAGAGAATGTTCTCTCTGGATCTGCGTTCGAATTCGGAAGTGATCGTATCGCGTTAACTAGTGATTTTAAATTTAAATATTTAGTTACATTATTATTAAATTGATGTTCAAAAATTTTTTTCCACATGTTATCAAAATTGAGAGAGTTTGTTTTTCTTCGTTTGTAAAATCAGAAAACAATGCGAGCCATTCTTCCTTTAAACCATCTTCATCAAAACCGCTTAAAGTTTTTGCGACAAATAAAACATCATTAAATGATTTTTCTCTATTATTATCAAATAATGCAGTCTGTGATTCAAAAACTTGTAATTTACATAAGAAAATGTTGTTAATAGGTAATCGTTTCTTAATTTCCTCGGCAGCAGTTATATAAAATTCTAAACAATTTTGTCGTATAACTGTGACAACATCTGCATGTCCTTCTGTCATTAACTGATTAAGATACTCTTCACATTCTGATCCTACAGTTATATTATAAAGAGATTTATAATTATTTTTATCATAAAATGAAATATTTGCAAGTGAATATTTTTCACTTAATATTTCCGGTTTAAGAAAGTTTTGACAGATTTGTACAAGAAAATTAAAAGATTTCGGTTGCAACAAATGAATTCTAGTTTCAATAGCTTGAAAAAAAGCATTAAACGAATTAAATACATTTAAAACGTATCTGAGAAATAAAAAGTATGCTTTTGTATCTACATTTTCCATTAAGGACAATAAATGTTTACCAGACTTTGTTTTTTCGCTGTAAACATGTTCATTTAGAAAATCTTTAATGATATCCCATAATTCTAAAATTCTATCAATACATGAATAATGTGAGAGCCATCGAGTATCACATAACTTAAAAATTTTATTGTGAGTATATTGAAATGATTCACAAAATTCATGAAAAATAGCTGAACGTTTAGGACTTGTATTAATAAAGTTTGCAATTTTTCTAAGAAATTCTTCACAAAAATCAGGCATTTTTGCACATGCAGCATGTGCAACCAATGCAGCGGAATGACAAGGACATGAAAATGTTAACAAATTTTTGCATTTTTCTTCAAGTTTGGTTTTAAAAGATAAATGTTTTCCTGTCATCACAGACGCATTATCGCAACGATAGGGCAAGAATATTTGTAAATGGAATTTGAAGGCTAAACATTTCAGCTTGAAATGCACGAAATAATTTTTCTGCACTACAATCTCTTGTATCAATTTCGATTAATTTTACTAATTGTGATCGAATATCTAAAGTTTTGGAATCTACATATCGAACAAGAAACGTCATCCATTTATCATTTGTGATATCGGATGTTTCGTCAATAAGAATAGAAAATTTTCGTATTCTGGTTATTAAGTCTAGAGTTATTAAATACTAAAAAATAACGATCTATGAAATCTCTGTTGTGACATACATACACATACACACACAGACAGAGAGGGTTTGGAGTCGTTAAATACTGTGGAAGTGACGAGCCACGGGGTCCTGATCTCTGCTGTAACACTTCCTAAACTTTGAATGCTCATATATTATTGAAAATATTGTATTTGTTCGCTCATTCTCTTTAAATTTTTTGGATTGAAATTTTTTATTTCTACAGTAAAATATTTACGTTATTTATGGCTTAAATGTTTTGTCTTGTAAAATATGAGATGTAATTGCTTTTGAATAGCAATATTATTACTGTTGTCTTGTGATTTTTTTAATAATAGTGAGTGAAATTTCATTCCAAAAAATTTAAGGAGTTTATGCTTTACTTAATATAATACTTATTCAAAATATGAAAAATAAAGAATTTAACATAACAGTGAAGCAAAGTAGAATGCTTTTTATTGTGTTAAAATATTGTTTTAAAAGTTATTTTGTTGACAAAATAATAAGTAAATTTGAAAAATGTGTTTTAATGTTTATATATCAATTTAAAAGTATTTTTTAATATTTGGAAAATAACATTTTCCATTATATTTCCATCACCTTGTCGAATAAAACTGGTTTTTACGACTATTTTTAATATAATTTTTCTTGGCTACAATTATATTTTAAAAAATAAATGTTTTATTAAATACAAATAAATATTTTTGCAAATTTTATTAAAATTATAAACAAATTAAAAGTTTAAAAATATATATATGCTTTTTTCTAAGATTGGTTTTATTGTGTGAATACAATTTTAAAGTTAACTCTATATATTTTAATTAAAAAATTTTGATAAAAACAATTACAACTGACAACATTATGTTCTGATATGTGCACTATATAAAGATTACTTGGTCGAATTTTTCATTTTGTTCATTTATGTGTATACGTATATAACTGTACACACGCACACACACATATATATGTATATATGTATGTATATAGCATATTTTGAACAATGTAAGACTGCATGTTGTGACTTTCCTACTTAGTCTTGGCATTACTATCAATAAATGCGTTCGCTAAAAATATTCTCCACCAACATTTGAAAGAGCGATCAATAATTAAGAAAAAAAAAATTAATGTTTAATATCATGCTCTATGAAAAGAAACCACAAAAGACAGATTCGTGAAAATTATATCTTTTCATTGGCACTTTTCTGGTTTTGACTCTGGACTCACACAGAACCATTAAGTGCGAGGTCAATATAATCACCTTCTCTTAATCCATAAATAATTTTTGGTAAGCACATCCATAATATGCCTAATAGGGAAATATTGTTATGACCCTATGCACCGGGATATTTGAAGAAGAAGAAAGAAAAGAAGTGGAAGAACAAGAAGAAAGAAAAAAAGAGACAAAGAAGAAAAAAGAAAAGAAGAGAAAGAACAAGAAAAATCTGTGCTCTTCATCTTCGTGTATGCTGTTTTGCACACTTCAAGAAATTATGTTATGAAGAACATTTCTTCAGTAAAAAAATAAATTCAGTAAAAAAGTAAATTCATATATAATATAAAAAACATTATTAGAAGGAAAAAAAGAAAAGAAGAGGAAGAAGAATTCTGTGCTCTTCATCTGCATTCTTCATATATGACACTATGCTTCGTTCTGGAATGACAATATTGAAGAAGAAGAAGGAAAAAAAGACAAAGAAGAGGAAGAAGAATTCTGTGCTCTTCATCTGCATTCTTCATATATGCTGTTTTACATACTTCAAGAACTTGTGTTACGAAGAAAATTCAGTCTTTGGTAGACATATCCATAATATGCCTAATAGGGAAATGTTGTTATGACCCTATGCACCGGGATAATTGAAGAAGAAGAAAGAAAAGAAGAGGAAGAACAAGAAAAATCTGTGCTCTTTATCCTCACGTATGCTGTTTTGCACATTTTAAGAAATTATGTTATGAAGGAAATTTCTTCAGTAAATTCATATATAATATAAAAAAACATTATTATGATACTATGCTCCGTTCTGGACAATATTGAAGAAGAAGAAGGAAAAGAAGACAAAGAAGAGGAAAAAAATTCTGTGCTCTTCATCTGCATTCTTCATGTATGCTGTTTTACATACTTCAAGAAAGTATTATGAAGAGAATGTAGACTTCGCTCCCGCTTTGGAAAAATATGGATACATCATTTATTGTCATGGATCATCAATTATTATTGGACGTACAAATACTCTCCATCAATATTTCAAACAATGCTGAAGACAATAGAAGGCAGTATTAACATGTTTTCAATAAAGAATGACAATAGATTTTTGGATCATTTTTATGATTTCATACATAGAGAATGCCAATTCAAATGGATTGAATAACAAAAGTCAAATCACGCATGCATATATACATATATACATATATACATATATTGTTATACATATATATAATATATTATTATTTTATATTATTTTATTTTATTATATCTGTGATTTTAATTGTTCATATATATACCCAATAAACACCCAGGGATCATTTATATTTATACAGTACAGGTGATCCGAAATAACCTTCCATCTGTAAAATGACGTATTCCTGACACAATTCTAAGGTGATTTTTCCTTTATCAAAATTTGATTTGAAGCTTAGTTTTCGAGTTATAAGCAAAAATAGTTAGGAAATCACGCGTCGAGTACAGAAGGCAGGCAGGAGCGGCGCACCGCGAGCGTAACGCGGGTTCAGTTGACCGCCCGACGGATGATTACCACCGCGTGAGTCGCTATTTTAATCTTATGACATAAAATTATGCCTTAAATAAAATTTTGATAAAGAAGAAGGTGTCTTAGAATTATGTCAGGAATACGTGTTCCTTAAAATAAACTAACTTTAATAACAAAATTACTTTAATAACTTTAATAACAAAAAGTTGTTCCGGTTCGCCGGCCGTTGAACGCTGCAATCAGCTGATTGCTACACGCGATGTGTGTAATGCGTGTGTGCATAAAAAGAGAGAGAGAGAGAGAGGGAGGGAAGGAGGGAGAGACATTCATACACATGCACGCACGTACGCATACACTTTTTTCTCGCTCTCTTTCTCTCTTTTACACCAACACTTATGCACTCTCTCATTCAGTCACTCATTTACTCACTCACTCACCTGCTCACTCACCTTGTAGCAGCGTAGCGAATCCTCATGCTACGTGTTAACTGCTGCACCGTTATGATTAAGTTGTAGAGACACATCAAAACTTTTTGTAAATTATTCTCACAAATTACTCTCACTCGATTAACACAATACAGATTACGCGATAACGAATTCACTGATTTACTGACTCACTACCGATTTACCGATACCAAAAATTACTTTAAAAGAAACGCGAATGCAAATAGCACATGACCCGACGCGAAGCGACGGACCGCGGAAACTGCGCGACCACAAGGGTTGACTAGCGCCACACGCTGCGACTTGCGTGGCGCTAGTCAACTGTCAACATAACTCTTGTGGTTGTCACGCAGTTTCCGCGGTCCGTCGCTTCGCGTCGAGTCATGTGCTATTTGCATTCGCGTTTCTTTTAAAGTAATTTTTGATATCGGTGAATCGGTAGTGAGTCAGTAAATCAGTGAATTCGTTATCGCGTAATCTGTATTGTGTTAATTGAGTGAGTAATTTGTGAGAATAATTTACAAAAAGTTTTGATGTGTCTCTACAACTTAATCATAACGGTGCAGCAGTTAACATGTAGCATGAGGATTCGCTACGCTGCTACAAAGTGAGTGAGTAAATGAGTGACAGAATGAGAGAGTGCATAAGTGTTTGTGTAAAAGAGAGAAAAAGAGCGAGAAAAAAGTGTATGCGTACATGCGTGCATGTGTATAAATGTCTCTCCCTCCTTCCCTCCCTCTCTCTCTCTCTCTCTCTCTCTTTTTACGCACACACGCATTACACACATTGCGTGTAGCAATCAGCTGATTGCAGCGTTCAACGGCCGGCGAACCGAAACAACTTTTTGTTATTAAAGTTATTAAAGTAAGTTTATTTTAAGGAACACGTATTCCTGACATAATTCTAAGACACTTTCTTCTTTACCAAAATTTTATTTAAAGTATAATTGTATGTCATAAGATTAAAATAGCGACTCACACGGTGGTAATCACCCGTCGGGCGGTCAACTGAACCCGCGTTACGCTCGCGGTGCGCCGCTCCTGCCTGCCTTCTGTACTCGACGCGTGATTTCCTAACTATTTTTGCTTATAACTCGAAAACTAAGCTTCAAATCAAATTTTGATAAAGGAAAAATCGTCTTAGAATTGTATCAGGAATACGTCATTTTACAGATGGAAGGTTATTTCGGATCACCCTGTATAAACCATGAAAAATTCAATTCAGTAATTTTTCTCTAGTGCATATTAAATGACGTTATCTAGTACTACTTTTTTAATGCAAAAATAAAAACTAAAAAAATAATTAAAAAACCAATATAAAATAATAAAAATAAAATAAGAAAAAAATAAAAAACAACATAATAAAATAGAGTAAACTTTAACATTGCTGTATGATATGGATAAAAAAATTTACAAACATTTTTTAAAAAATTATACCATTTTATAATTATAATACATTTTTGCAAAATATTTAATTTATTACAATACAAATATTTTTTACAATTTATTGTAATACAGTATGTAAAATTTAATTTATTATAATATGTTCAAAATAGTCGTCGATAAAGAACAAGACAATTTTTTACTTGGTATTCGTATGTAATGAACGTATAAAAAAATAATATATACATTTAATGAAATTATTAAACGCGTTTATTTGAAACAAAATATCATAAAATTAAAAACCATTTTTAAATTGAAATTTTATCCTTTAAAATACTTTTTTAAATTGTTTTTATTATTTTTATCAATTATTTTTTCTACATAAAAAAATTTCTTCTACATATTCTTTGATAAAATTGGTAAGCATTCTATTGTATATTTCGCTTTTAATGCTCACTGTGTAATATATGAAATACATGTTTGAAACGTATTACTTTTATCATATGATCCGTAATGTATACATTACATTTTATCTTTATCGTTTTCATTAAATTATTACTATTAATTTAATACGTTTGTTTTTCTAATTTTAGTAATTATTTGGCATAATAATTTATTCATTTTCTAAAATAATTTTATTTTAAACGTGTATTTTTTTATGTACATTGGAATGTTCTATTATATTAAGTAAAACATATGCGCTTTTTCCAGTTTCCTAACACTAAAAGTACTAAATAGTTATCGACTGTTTCGATTTTTTTAATTTAATTTTTTTGTGAAAGTAGTACCCTAAAATATTATAC
The DNA here is from genome assembly GCA_901521435.1 of Crematogaster levior. Classification (NCBI taxonomy): domain Eukaryota; kingdom Metazoa; phylum Arthropoda; class Insecta; order Hymenoptera; family Formicidae; genus Crematogaster; species Crematogaster levior. Next base: position 56,467 of record CABEGB010001363.1, read on the forward strand.
ATTATTACTAATTGCTTTTTTTATTGGAATAAAAAAGTTTATTGCATTTATTCAATCCTTAATACTACCAACAGAATATTAGTTTAAAAAATCGAAACAATCGATAATTATTTAGTACTTCTAGTGTAAAGATCATTACACAATTTATAATTCATAACAGAATGAGGATATAATTCTATTCATAAAAAACAATTTATAAATGTTTTTATGAATACATTTATAAAAGTATGTTTGATTGTATGTATGTGCGTGTTGTTGTATGCGTGCGTGTGTGCGTACGTGTGCGCGCGCGCTATTTCATTGTTTTGTTATGAATTATAAATTGTGTAAAGTGGTCTTAAAACTGTCACTTCAATACCTATTACTTTCTTTTTTCTATTCTGTCCTTTGTACTTTTCTATTTTTTATATTATCTATCTTTCATCATATTTATTTTGTCTATCCTTTCTTTAACTTCATTCTACTTCTATCTACTTTAACTTTATTTATTTATTCATTTTATTTATTCATTAATTATTTATCAATTCATTCATTCATTCATTCACTCATTCATCCTTCGGAAATGTAAAATATTATTTTCTTTAATATTATATTAAAATTATTATATATAATATTTAAAAAAAACAATTTTTACATTTCCTTTTGACGGAAGAGACCACTACCTTCTCGCGGTTTCCGTTGAGCAACGATATGTACGTCGTCCATTAAAAAAACATACATAATAGAATTGTTCATCTCTATCTTAGTCATTTTTATTTAATATTTTTCTTGTATTTTAATAGATTTGAATAATGTTTATTTCTTGGTTAATTTTTGTTATACTAATAATCAGTCATTTATGTATATTTATGGCAGATACTTTTTTTGAGAAAGACATACACATCGGCCAAAAGTGGATTTATAACATTCATTCTTTTTTTATTTTTTTCTTCCTATTTTTATATGTAAAAAAATATAATTTTTTAATACATACATATATACATTTTATTATATTTTATATATGTATATATATATATACAGGGTGGCCCATCGAAAAGGAAACAAACTGAATAACTCTTACAAAAATGATTTTTCGAAAAAATGCAAAAACATGTCAATTATTATTGGAAGGGGGACATCTATTGACGTAAAACTCTTACCCTCAACTTCCACCCCCTAAGCGGGGGGTGGCAACCCTTAAAAATTTTAAACGAGAAGGGGGGTCGAATAATATATCATTGGAAAGGTCTCTCAATTCTCTATAATTCTACGTTTAATTTTTTAAATTTGATCGATTTGTTTAGAAGATACAGAGTGTTTTATCTAAAACAAATAAATCTTTATAATCTTTAACCAGGTCATTAATCGGTTGCAAGAGGTGTTCAAATTGTGTTAGTTAGCGTAGTAATTGTTTGAAATGTTGATAAAGCTTAAAGCTTTCAAGTTTTGAATTTATTCCACGTCAATGTGTATACTCCAATGTTTTGATTCTTTCTCTTTCTCTCTCTTTACTACTTTGCCTACACTGAAGAAAATTTCTACGTCAATGTGCTCCAATGTTTTGGTTTTTTCTTTGCTACTTTTTGTTACACTGAACGAAATTTAAACTTATACGAAGCCTAATCTTTCTTCAGTGTGCTTCGATAAGCAAGATCAGTACTTATCTAGTGTTTGCGACAAGTAAATTTCATAATTCGTTGTTTTGACATTATGGTTTATTCGATTGCAGAAAGGATCGAAATAATTGCACTTTATTTTGAAAATAATAAATGTGCTAACAAAACAGCTGAGCTGTTCAATCAAAGGCATGCAAATAAACATGTCAATCGTAAATACGTTTTGCAGTTAGTGGCAAAATTTAAACAGACAGGATCTGTGGTTAATAAAAAACGGAATGCTGAAAATCGTGTACGATATGAAGCGGTGGAAATAGCGATTTTAGGCCATGTTGCTGCTGATCCTACGTTGAGTACAAGGCAATTATCTGCTGTATCTGGTGTTAGTCGAACCAGTATTCAACGAATTTTAAAACATCATAAGTTTCACCCATATAAAATTAAGTTGTTACAGGAACTTAATGAAGACGACTTTGACCGTCGGTTGCAATTTTGTGAGGTCATGAGTGAACGAATAACGAATAATCCAAATTTCCTCTTTAATATTTGTTTTTCTGACGAATGTTCTTTTTTTCAAAATGGTACAGTAAATCGCCATAATTGTCGCTATTGGGCAGATTCTAATCCAAGCATATTTTATGAAACCCATACTCAACACCCAAAAAAATTAAATGTTTGGGCTGGCATTTTTGGTGATCGTATTGTTGGTCCCTTTTTTCTATCTGGCAATTTAACTGGAGATATGTATTTGGAACTGCTAGAAAACATAATTGATCCAATGTTAACCAATATTATCGAAAATGATGAACATTATCTCGAAGATCAATTAATATTTCAACAGGACGGAGCTCCTCCACATTATACACTGTCTGTTCGTAAATATTTGGATCAAACTTTTCCAAATCGTTGGATTGGAAGAAGAGGCACTATTGAATGGCCTCCTCGTTCTCCAGATTTGTCGCCACTGGATTTCTTTTTATGGGGACATTTAAAAAGTAAAATTTATGAAACACAACCAGCTTCTTTAGAAGATTTACGTCAACGTATTGTTAACGAATGCCATAAAATTACTCCACAAATGCTCCAGAATGTGCGACAACGTTTTGAGCAGAATCTTTATTATTGTATGGAAGCTAGTGGTCAACATTTTGAACATTTGTTACGCTGACAATAGATAATAAAAAAAATTTGAAGATATGCAGATTTGTTTGTTTTAGATACAACCCTGTAACCCTGTAAAACACCTTGTATCTTCTAAACAAATCGATCAAATTTAAAAAATCAAACGTAGAATTATAGAGAATTGAGAGACCTTTCCAATGATATATTATTCGACCCCCCTTCTCGTTTAAAATTTTTAAGGGTTGCCACCCCCCGCTTAGGGGGTGGAAGTTGAGGGTAAGAGTTTTACGTCAATAGATGTCCCCCTTCCAATAATAATTGACATGTTTTTGCATTTTTTCGAAAAATCATTTTTGTAAGAGTTATTCAGTTTGTTTCCTTTTCGATGGGCCACCCTGTATGTATATATATGTACATTAGTTATATTATGGAGTGAAGAAATGGAATAAACTTAATTTTTTTATTTCTTAATTTTTTAAATTTTATTTTAATTTAAATTTTTTATTTATGGCGGAAATTTTATTTTTAATTATTTATATATTTCATTAAAATTGTTATAATTAATAAAATATTTTTATGTACATAATTATATAATAAATATATAATTATATAATAAATTTTTTAAAATTTAATTTAGATATAATTAAAACAAAAAGTATATAATATTATATATCATATTATTATATGATAAAATTTTTAAAATTATGTCCACGTAGAAACGAACAGCAGTAAAAACGAGCGAGGTGATAATAAGAGCGAGTAAGAGCAACCGAGACAGTAATAGGAGCGAGTGAGATGAGAATAACAGGATGAAAAGAAAACTCGAAGTTTGGGATCGAGCCTTTCTCGCGTGCTGTGTTGTTATATCTCTCTCGCTCACTCCTATCACTGTCGCGCTCATCGGTTGACGTAACGCCACAGACTATAGTGTGACGGCACTAAGTATAGCTCGCGAGACAGAGATATTCGTCTGCGCTCTTCTACTCGCCCGAAGTTGGCCGAGCCGCCGAGCGCACACGTACACGGGCTCTGCCTCTGTGTGCGTATGTAGCAGAGCTGCGCCAGTGGCATCACTGGGTGGGACGTCCTTCTCGCCGCGCGAGCAAAGCGCGCGCGGATTCGCCGATATTTTTTTGTTAATATCTCGGTAAATATTAAGAATATCAAAAAATTATACAGGACTTTTCTGCTCAGTTTAACCTACTCTACCTGCAGTTTACAGTTGATCTTCGAATTACCAGACACCCTGTATATTAGAAGTTTTATGCGAATGATTGTTGTTGGCATTCGTTATTTCGTTTACTTTTAAGTTTTATTCTAAATATAGAATTGTTCGTTTGCGATGCGATGCTAACGTTATTTCGTTTACTTTTAAGTTTTATTCTAAATATAGAATTGTTCGTTTGCGATGCGTTATTAACATTAATTCGTTTTCTTTTAAGTATTATTCTATATGTTAAATTGCTCATTAGTGATACTAATGTTTTAATATACGCTAAGGTGAACTGATGATTATATTTTCGTTAATATTAAGATTTATCTTGAATTGTTTGTAATTCTCAGACATTGTTTAGCATCCGAGACGAATGTTCGAGTCAGAATGGCCGAGCTGTAAGGTTATTTCATAGTGGCGCCTCTTGTCCGACGCCATATTGCCTGCTTTGTGATTGGCTGTTTAAGGAGCCAATGTTACATGAGGAGAGGTGAGGCGACACCTGGGTCTCGCGCGGCTTTTCGGGGCTCGGGCATTCGTAGTCTGACTGCGTACGAGTATAGATATATCTTATATAAAGATATTTCAGCTTACGGGTGTACACCACGTTTTCCCTCGCTCAACCCTGACATCGTTTACACTATATTTTCATTATGTACCACATTGTCATTATGTACCATATTGTCATTATGTACTATATTATCATTATGTACCATATTGTCATTATTATGTAAACTCTCAATGTGTGATTGTGTATTTTGACTAGATGTAGAAGCAGAAGAATTGCTATCAAAAAATTTTGTTATCATTTCTGTTTCTAACCTGGCTATTTTTCTTCGATGTGAGGAACTAATTATATGTTTGTATTTATTAGAATTTTCACACATTTTTTATATTCCTACAAATAAATTTTCATAATAAAATTTAAAAAATTAATCAATTAAACATTACTTCGTATAATTCATATAAAGACTAAATTCTTATCTTATCAAGTATTTATACTTCGTATAAATATGATATATATTCTTTTATTAAGATAAAAAAGATCAAAAAGTATTTCTCATTGTATCAAATATTTCTCATTATATCAAGTATTTCTCATCGTATCAAGTCTCATCGAATCGAATAGATACTTGATACGATTAGAAATACTTTTTGACCTTTTTTATCTTAATAAAAGAATATATATCTATTTGAGATTATATTATTTACAAATATATTTATTTATAACTTATGTATATCTAAATCAGCTTATGTCCAAAAACCTTCAAACTGATGTATCGCAAACAAGATAAAAAACTAGTGTTAACGTATCCACCTAAAACAACGTAGAAAGAATTGCATTAAGTAGTTATGATTATTTCTCAACAAAGTAACAGTAACAATATATGACATTAATTATTATAATTTTCCATTCAAACTATAACTCTAATGTAACATGCCTTGTAACAATTACATTGAGTGAGAATTATAATGTTATGTTACTCTTTGTGTTTGCTTAATTAGAAGTTTGGATAGTTCTAAAACATCTATAAAAAACATCTATATTAATTAAAATTTATTCATTAATAATTGCTTACTAAACGCTAATTTTTAACAACAGCAAGCAATGAATACTTAATCTAATCTCTTTCTACAATTATTCTGTAAAAAAATATCATGTATTATACGTTTGTTTACTTTTCATCTCAAGAAATAATTTGAAAAACAAATATATATAATTAATTTGATTTGCTAAAGAAATTACACTTACCTATATTCTTCCACTTATTGTGAAAAGATTTCAAGCTCCTGAAATAATCGGCAACACTGATCAAGGTCTGTAGATTGAGGAACGGACTAGGTAAGGTCGTCGCATCCACTTCACCCGATTTGGCACGAAAATGGCGGTGACTGAGGCTCAGCAGGGGGTATTCGATTGTGTATCATGTTACTTGGGTGAAAATTATAAAAGTGAGCAAGTTATGTGATACACAATCGACCTCCTGATTAACCAAATAATGTCAATTTAAATACAAATTAATTGTTCTCGTTTTATGTATAGGTTATGTTAGGACGTGTTTTACTCTCTCACACAACTAATACCCAGATAGCACATAAACATTCAATGGATGTCCATCGAACGTCTATTTCTGGACATCGGATATCCATTTTCGTTCCCAAAAAGATCCGTTAGACGTCTGATGGATATCCATAGCACATACGTTTGACACAACTTTGGATATTTGTAGAATATCTGAAATAGGATTGTTCTCGAATTTATTTTGGATTTATTTTGGACTTATCTTGGACCTACTATGAAGTCCAAAGTAAATCCAAAGTAGGTCGAGAGCAGTCCTATTTCGGACATATCATGGACGTAATTTTTGGAATATATATATTACTATTATATATTAGCGGATTTAATAACTTATTTAAAATTAATTAAAATGATTAATTTTTTAAATGTAGGCATTTATTTGGCATTTATTTATTTGGCTCTTGAGTTTGACATCAAAAATACTTTTTTGACAATGCATAATAGTAATAATCTTTTTGTATATTATACATTTAAAATAAAAATTATATATGTATTTATATTAATTATTAAAGAATATAATATGGAATTCTCTAATGTATGACTTTATATACGATATATATTATTGTATTAAAGAATTATCATTTTCTATTAACTGAAAATATCACATTATATGCAAATATCAAATCAATATTATGCATTGATAAATCTTAACAACTAGAAATTAAATCTTTGGATATTATTACAAATATATTAGTTAATTAATACGTACATATATTCAGAATTGGGAAAGTTACTTTTTGGAGGTGGCTCGTTGCCGTTGCTCGTTACCGTTACTAGTTACGAATCGTTACTATTTAAGTAACGATAACGGTAACGAGTGACGGTGACGAGTTGCTTTTGAAAAGTAACTTTCCCAACTCTGCATATATTATCATATATGTATGTATTAATAAACCTTAATAACTTAAAACCAAAATTTTAAACACTATTACAATATTAATATTACATATATCATGTAGATAATATATATCAAAATTTATTAGTCTTGTTCAATTTCTTGTTTATCTTGCTTCTTCTGTTCGGCATTCAATCTTTCTTTAGCTCTCCGCAGCCATTTCTGGATCGCTTCCTCTAAAATCTTTTTGGTATATTCGGAATTACTATCTTGACCAGAAACTGTAATAAAAAACAATATTTTGTAAGCAGTAATTTCTTTTTTTATTATACATGTGATTTTATTAAGATTAACCATTAAAATAAAATCAATTATATTAGTAAATCAAACAAATAGCATGTGTCATATTAGATGCTTACCAATTAGCAAGTCAGCAAGTTTTAAAGGACAAAACTTTCGCTTCTGTTTTGCTCCTACCCAACTATATTTTTCTGCTAGCTCGTTAGTCAGTAAACGAGTACAATTGCGCTTAATAAAGTCATAAGGATTTTTCCCCCCAACTCGGGATACTTCTTTAACCTACAATAAATATTTTTAATAAAATATTTTGAAAATTACAAATGTAATAAATATATTTAATATTAATTTAATAATTTAAGTGTTTAATATTAATTTTATTATCCTCCCTAGCCTCAGTAAAAATTAGATTTAAAATTTAATGAAATTAGAATTAAAAGGAATTAAAAAAAGAATGTTTTATTTTTTTGAAATTTGTATGCTAATTTGATTTAATAAATCTTTAATTTCAATTTATTTACTGACAATGAGTTAAATTTTGTTTTACAATCAACATATCTGTTTAAAATTTTAGATCAATTAAATTAATTAGCTGCAATTGTTTCTGAACTATTTATGAAGACCTATTGTTTATTGTAGATAACTGGCCATTTGTTTAATTTAAAAAAATTAATTTTTAATTTCAAAAAAATGTCAAATAAAATTCACTTAAAACAAAAATTAACAAGCATATACGAGAATTGCAGCAATTTCTGTATATCATGGGTGATTATTATCATCTACTATTAGTTACAGTTTGATAATAATTAACGAAATTATATACCGATGTTTCAAAATTATTCGGCTGGTTTAAAAATTGCTCAACATGCTCTTCTAAATCTTCAATAGAATTGAGAGGAAGACGGGGAAAAGAAAAAATAGATTTTTCTCTTTGAGCCACATTTGGCTGTTGATGGACTTGCTGCAGAAGTTCATTTTTCATGTCTCTTAAATCATCTGCTATTTGCCATAATTGTGTCTTGAAATATGATTGCTGACGAATAATTTCTTTAAAATACTGAAGCACTGTAAATAAAAATAAACAATAAAGAGAACACTTTTTACTTATTAAATTTCTACTTTTTTTAAAAACTATTAAAATTATTAAATAGATTTTCGTTCGTGCTATCAACATATAATATGATATTTTATTTATAAAGTGCAGAGAGAAAGAAAACGATCAATCAATAAAAATCTTCTTTCTTTTAATAACAAAATAATAAAAATAAACATGAAGATAATGATGAATGTAATGAAAATAATAATCATAAAATGACGATAATGATAATAATATTAATAACAATAACGAAAGAAAGAATAAATTAATAAAAAGTAATTATTATTATTATTTTACAGTTATGTATTATGATAACACGGATATAAATCCACAATAAAGCTAATTATAAACAATATAAATTATGTACCAGTTTTATTGTAGACATCTTCTGTTTTATTATTTCGTACGTTATGTTCATCGTCTTGCGAAATATAATTATTATTTGAAATGTTCAAAAATCCATCTGGTAAATGCTTCGTGCGTTTATCTGGGATTTTATTGGATAACTGACTAATTGATCTTGATTGATTCTTGTTGCTGTTTGTATTTTCGTGACTTTTCGATGATTCTATGTATAAAACAATTACAATATTAGTTATGTAATCTTTATGATATACAAAGTCAATATATTATGATCTTCATAGCATATTTATTTTATAATAATTTAACATTTTAGTCTTATGATATATATAGGATGTTGCATTGGTGAACATAACATAGGAAATTCAATGCTAATTCTGAAATGGTAAAGTATTAGCTCTCTTAATTGTTTTAGAATAAAATTCCATCATCTAGATTTTTTGAAAAGTATATCAAGTATTGTCGTATGAAAATTAAAACCTTTTTATTGATCCACTAAAAATATTGTTAAATATAATATTTTTTATCTCCTTTTAATCTCCAAAATTAATCAAAATTGTATTTAACAATATTGCTATTTAACAATATTGACTTTGTCAATAAAAATTATATAAATTTCAATCGATTGATATGCAAAAAATTTAAATAGAACTTTGCTCTAAAATAATTGGGGAAATCAGTATTTTACATTTCATAATTAGCATTGGATTTTTTGTGTTGTGTCCACAAATAAACCCTATAGCAGCTAGTCATATATTGCGATATCTTTTAATTGAAGCTGCAGAAGAGCTTGCATTTATATCGAAAAACTGCAGTCACTAAATTATGTAAATGAAATTTAAAATCCGAGAAAGTAGGTTTTAAATAATTAATATATTATAAATATGTATTAAAATATTAAAATAAATATAATAATATAAAAATAATATATTATATTATTATAATATATATATTATATTATATATATATATATATTATATATATATATTATATATATTATATATTATATATTATACATATATTACATATTAAAACGGACTTTGTATAGTTGGAAGTGTTGGTAAGGTACACTCTTCAATGGATTCATCTGATGACGAATAAAATTTTTTTGAGATAATTTTTCTTTTTGGAACGTTGTCATTATCGGTATCCGAATTTAATTCAGATGTGAATTCAGCCTTTTTGGCTTTTTCTCTGGCTGTTTTATAGTTATCTGAAAATGTGCAAATAAATATTTATATTATTACAAAATTGTTACAAAAAGTAACAATTATATGTATATTACTGATTAGAAAAGTGGCATGTATATTTAAATATTAATTTTTTCATATTAACCATAACTGCTGTTTCTAAAAGTTTTAATGTCATATGAAGGCCAACATGTATTTGGTTCGGCATGTTTTTTGATAGCCGCTACAATTTTTTCCACATGAAATGGCGGCCAATAACATTTTTCATTAATAATCCAGGTAGATGGGACAGCTTCAACTGTATCCTCCTCAATAAATCGTACAATCGTCCATGATTTCTCCATTTCTGTACACATTACCAAAAAATTTAAGCAGTATTTTATTCCAACAAAAAACTCGACTTATAATTTATATATAAATATTTATATATAAAGGTGAAAACTCTCAGTGATTTATCAAAGAAAAAGAAAATCAATGAAAATTAAACAGGATATTAGAAACTGGTAGACATCCATCAACTCATTTCCTCTCATCCTATTTTACTCACACGCACACTCTCAAATGCACATCGAGTTCTATTTACACATATACCATGGTAAGCATACATACGTACAAATGTGTACATACATAATCATCATACACATACACGCATACATACACATAAGCATACCTACGTGCAAACACGCATGCACAGTTTAAAATAACACAGCTAAAGTTTAATTATATTATCTATAACTAGCATTTTTCTAACGAAGAGCACAAGAGAAGAAAAAAGATTTTTCAGAATATTATTCTGAATGCAATAAAGGAAAAACTACATACTTATTTTTAAATTTTAATTTAATACATTTATTCGCAATTTGTCCTAAATCCCAAGATTTTAAATTCCCAATATCATTGATTAAATATATGCCTAATTTTGATGATTCACATGGTACGGTATAAAAATCTGTAAGCGATTTATATTTATTTCCGATTACAAAAAAACCCTCATTATTTGTAACAAAATTTCTAATAATAATAATGTTTCCATCTTTTAAGCTACAGCAATTATCGGGTTCATTTATTTTTAAAATAAATTGTTTAAATACTACTTTGCCGAATTGATTGCAATTATGAAAATTGAGAAGTGGACCATTGAAATGTGGATTTAAAAATTCAGGCGTTTCATTACGTCTCACTTTGAAATTAAAATTTGTACAATGCTTTCTTTCACTTATACGACACACAATTTGCTCTAATTCCTTATTATTTTTGCGAATCATTTTTAATATAGATTGTAAATAATTTTCGAACGGAAAAGCACTGAATGCTTGAAGAGTTCCGAACTTTTCCGCATCATTACAAATATGTAATAAATGATGCAGGTTGTGTGATGCATTTTCTTTACCATATAAAGTAATAAATGTTTCTACAAAATATTGCAGTAAGGATTTGGAATAATCTAAATATTGTGCCATATGTTTTGAATTTGACAAGATAGTGATAGCTACATGCAAAGTTAAAAAATTTAAATATTGATCATGATTTAGAATAGATTTTAGAACAATAGGTCCCGTATATAATAAAAAAGTTCTAAATTCGGTTGCCTTCCATCTTTTACTCTCAAATAATGATCTTGATTTTCTATTAAATTCGGAAGGTATATTTTCTTTTTGATTTGCTAATAGCTTTGATATTTCAGACATTTGATAAAAGGATAATTTTGTTTTAGGTTTTCCGTAACACCATAAAGAAACAACAAGTTTTTTAACAACTCCCAAGAATATTAAATGCATCGGATCTGATGGAAAATCATTCACCATATTTATATTAGGAATCGATTCAATTATTGATGTACCTGTATGATGGTTTTCCTGTAATTTTAATCTAAAAAAATTACCTTTTTAAAAAAAGGTAAAAAAAAGGTGCTAAGTCCGCGTCAAAAAGTTCTTTGATCTTTGCAAAATAGTATAGTATTATTAACTCTAAAAAACTATTAAAAAACTTATTTCCAAAAGAGTGTGATATTAATCTACACACATAAGTTATTTTAATCCAAACAAAATGGTTTATTTTAAACCATAAAAAAACTATAAGTTATTTAATTATACGTTCTATAAAAATAATGATATCAACAAAATTGTGCTAAGTAAAAATAAAAATTAAAAAAAAATATTTTAAAAAAAAGTTACAAAATAATAAAAAAATAGTTTTAATTTTTTTTAGTATATCCTACTAAAATACTGATATCGAGAAATAAAAATTAAAAAAAAAAAAAAAAAAAAAACAAATAATGTAAAAATATAAAATTAAAAATTAATGAAAAAATATAAAAATGTATATAAAAATTGAAAATTAATATAAAAATAAAAAATTTAATTAAAAGACTTAGCGCTGCTAATTTTTAAAATAACATATTTTGTAGCAGAGCTAAGTCTTTTAATTAAATTTTTTATTTTTATATTAATTTTCAATTTTTATATACATTTTTATATTTTTTCATTAATTTTTAATTTTATATTTTTACATTATTTGTTTTTTGTTTTTTTTTTTTTAATTTTTATTTCTCGATATCAGTATTTTAGTAGGATATACTAAAAAAAATTAAAACTATTTTTTTATTATTTTGTAACTTTTTTAAAATATTTTTTTTTAATTTTTATTTTTACTTAGCACAATTTTGTTGATATCATTATTTTTATAGAACGTATAATTAAATAACTTATAGTTTTTTTATGGTTTAAAATAAACCATTTTGTTTGGATTAAAATAACTTATGTGTGTAGATTAATATCACACTCTTTTGGAAATAGGTTTTTTAATAGTTTTTTAGAGTTAATAATACTATACTATTTTGCAAAGATCAAAGAACTTTTGACGCGGACTTAGCACCTTTTTTTTACCTTTTTTTAAAAAGGTAATTTTTTTAGAGATATCACTCTTTTTTGTACATCAGTTCGATTTTTTGTGTATATATAATATACACATGTGTATTTATGTGTATTTATAATATACACATATAATTTTTCTACTTATACTTTATTCTATTTTTTATACTTATACTTTATTCTATTTTTTATACTTATACTTTTTTCTATTGAATACACAATATTTATTCATACTTATTTATACTATTTATTATATTTTATTATAATCATTATCATATATTTGTGCAAGGTGTAAGGAGATCCTTTTAAGAAGTAAAACTGTACTTTAGCTGGATGTGATTTACAAGGTCTAAGGAAAATACGCTTGAATAACTTTATTTATTTATTTTTTTTAACATATTTTTATTGAGAACACGTATATTTTTATTGGGAACATTTATATTTGTACTTTTATAGTGTATATAATAGAAAAAAGTATAAGTATAAGAAATAGAATAAAGTATAAGTAGAAAAAATACATGTGTATATTATATATACTTTACTCGAAATTTTTTAACTAATCGGTCTGATAAATGAAAGATTAGAGAATAAGTAATGAGTGAAAGAGAGAGAGTGAATGCGTGATAACGAGAGCGAAAGAAAATTTGTTTTATTGCATGTGCAAATACAATAATAATGTCTCGTCGCCGCTAATAACCTAGCTTACTTTTATCAACGTCACTTACTGTCGATCGATTATCGACGTCACTTACTGTCGATTATCGATCATACTACGTTATAGTAAACGTGTCCTAAAAACGACGTCCTGTATAACCATTTCTTCACCCCTCACCGCTGTTCCCCTTGCCAACACTTTAGCACATTTCTTCGTCCCTGACCGCGGCCCCCCTTGCCAACATTTCCAGAGCGTCACTAGCGCGATCTGATGTCGAATGCCACAACAGTAAAATCTGAGCGGTCGACGACAACGAAGACGACGACGTTTCTTAAATGATATTTTTCACATTTGGACTTTGCGTCGTAATAGCTCGATTTATAGAGCATGTAACCCAAAAATAAAAACACTTTTATTATATAATTCGACCCCGCTCTATCGATTGAGACTATTTAGAAGTCGATCCGTTGAGCGGATATATGAAAACCAGAAATATTGAGTGCTCTCAACTGACCGACTCGCGTAATAAGACACGGTAGTGTCTTGTGCTTGCGCGGACTTAGCACAAGACACTACCGTGTCTCTTGATCGAAAATCATTATCTGTTCTTAAATGACAACTATTCAAATATGGATAAGTCACTTTATCGAGGTAATATTCGCCTTTAGCTGTACATTTAGAACATGCGTAATAACCCGAATGACCCTTTGTGTAAGTAATAAAAGATTTAGCAGGAACATCACATATAAAAGATTTAATTTTAAAAGAATAAGTGCGATCTTTAATTTTTATACCATGAATAGTTAAATTTCTTGCTTCTTCTGTGAAAGATTGTAAAAATACATTGGCATCTGTGGGTTTTCCATATCCATGATAAATTCCAATAACATCAATTTCATTGTAATTTACAACTAAATTGCATAAAATGGGATAAACTTGACTACTTGAACTTTTGAATAATGGTAGGCCATCAATATTAATATTAACTTCAATAAAGTGTAAATTTTGAAAAGAACATCGCGATAAAAGTGTTTCGATGCAATTACTTAAACCGAAATGATAGTAATGTCCTGGTGCAATGACGTCTACATTAACTTTCCTGGGAGTTCCTAATAAACTGCGAGCATTTCTATAAGGCAATTCTGAATATTTAGATTTAATATGAGATATTAATTCATTTAACGCAACATGAGTTATATTATTTTTAATTGACCATTGTTGCAACCAAGATAATATAGAATCTGGAGAATCATTAGTGGAATTTGTAGATTCAAAGTTATTCACAAAATTAGTATGTTCTGTATAATCATCAGAATCACTGTCCAAATTACAATTACTTATATCTTCTAAATCATAGTCATTATTGATATGCTGAAAATCATTGCAATCCTCGTAACTTAAGTGATTCTTATTCTCCAAATTATTAATACTTGAAACTGAAGGTGTGTTTCTTAATAATGGCATTAGATTTTCACTTTGAACAGTGTTAATTACTAAATTAGTTATCTCTTGTGCTCGTCGATAATATTTCCTTCTTATTTTTGGCATTTCAAAAAAAATTAATAAACATATATTTTTTTACCTGTTTAATATGATCGTTTGATTGCGAAAAATCCGTTAATTATTATATTTTCTTACAGCTGTTTGATCAAACACGATCATCAAATGATTGTGAAAAATCCGTTAATAATTATTTGTGCAAAGAGTAAACTACAAAAATAAATAATATTATTAGACTACTACAAAATTAGTCACATTTATATTCAGATACACATGTATACTGTTTATATATTGCATAGTTACTAAAGAATTAAGCTATCGTTAGAGGTTAAAAAAATATAGAAAATATACGATAATCCAGTCAATTAATAAATTTTGTTTTAGAATTATAAATTATTCGTATTTGAGTAATGACAAAATTACTATTATAATATACTAAACAAGTCTTACCTTGAAATTTGTAATAAAATGTCGACCACAGTAATTCGTAATCACAGTTACACACTGTACCAAACACACGTGTATCACTACATTACCGTTATTAAAACAAAAGCAGTGATTCGCGTTTCGCGTTTGTTATGGCGCCAATACCGTTTATTCTGACTAACAATGGTCGAGTTCAGCAGACATCAGTGATTAATGAGCGGTCAGTGATTATTGGTCCTTTCTATTAGATCCCGAAATCTAGACCAATCATGTCAACGCATTAAAAAGAATTACTCAACAGTTGTACAACAGTTGCGTCTGCTGAACGCGACCAATAAGACATTATAAAGGTGAAGTCCCATGGCGCGTATTTTTCAAGACGAAATATTCGACTAGATGGATTAAAATGGTCCACCCTGTATATAATTTTTATATATTAAAAATTAATATTTTTGTTAAAATAATTAAAATAAATTACATCACATATATTGCAAAAGTAATTATAATGAAAAAATGTAATACTAAAAACTTTACACAAAGCATTGAGTACATTTTTTACATATTGCACAACGTAAATAAATTGTTTACTGCTCTACAATTTATCTTCTGATATCATATTCTTTATTAATTTAAATTAAATTATTAACATAAATTATTTATAAAATTATTTATTATTTAAATTATTATTTAAATTATTTATAAAAATATTAATAAACAATATAAATTTATAATATTAATAATCCATATGTGTGTGGCAAACAAGCTTTTTAAAATTCAATTATACAATACTACTTACATAATTTTTTAAAATTTGAAAATACTTTTTTTACCAAATGCATTTAAAAACGATTTTTAAATAATTAAACTTTCTGGACAATTTATA
Organism: Crematogaster levior; assembly: GCA_901521435.1. Lineage (NCBI taxonomy): Eukaryota > Metazoa > Arthropoda > Insecta > Hymenoptera > Formicidae > Crematogaster > Crematogaster levior. Next base: position 72,589 of record CABEGB010001363.1, read on the forward strand.
ACTATTTAACATTAGTTATAAAACATTAAATATATTGATCATGATATTAAAAAAAAATAGATTTTGTTATATTAAAAATTATTTTTTAATAAACATAAATTTATTTAACATTAAATATAATATCATTTAAAAAATATACAATACATTTAAAAAAATTGTTTATAAATATCAAACATTATTATATGCATACACAAAAGTAAATTATAAAAAGTATTTGTTGTGATGTTAATGACAAATATTTTCAATAATAAAATTATTATTTTTAATAATAAAAATTAATAAAAATATTTTTTAAATATTTTGAACCGTTTTTTATAGTAATGACAAATATTTTTAAACGTTAATATATATAATAAGAACAGTAATAATTTAAACTTGAACATATATCGAATGTCCATAGGATGTACTAATTAAGACATTCGATTCATATTCAAAAGAGGACATCCAATTTAAGCCCTATTTATGTCCATGGACATGTGGGCATAAATTGGACTTAAAATGTATGTCCATAAAAT
>CABEGB010001363.1:73804-156710 GCA_901521435.1 Crematogaster levior
ATGCCGAAAAGAATAAAGCAAGCGGCTCTAGTGCAAAGAAGCCAAAGAGAAAGTGGCATCATTACGATCATATCGTTGCCTTAGAAGGAGACTGTGCTAAGTAGTTTTTTAAAGATTGTGAGCGATTGGTGCAATGAAACGACTCACTTCCAAAGGCAAAGTTGAAGGATTTGAGCTGGGGAATACGCCGGAAAAATTTCCTGACCCGTCCCATGCCCCTACGTATGGGAATATTAGGCTAGAAGTCGCCAAGTCAGTGATTAGCAAATTTGATTGTGTTTTAACGTATCCAAGTTCAATCTTCTTGAAGTTGGTATCAAACTAGGGATTTTTTGGAACGCCCGATCGATTTAGACTATTTCCAGACCTCGGTCGAGCCATCCTGAGGGTCCAGACAGGGTCCTGAGGATCCTGAGGGACGTGTTTATAGTCAAACTATAGGTTTTCGGGGACGCCCGATCGATCTACAGCACTTTTAGAGCTCGCTTTGACCATTGAAACTAGACTACTTTCAGAGCTTGATTAAATTAAAAAAAGGAGTTTTTTTGAGTTTTAAAGTTTTTTTTGGCTTTTGGGTTTTTGATTTTTTTTGCGGTATTTTCGAGTTTTATACTTTTTTTGGCTTTTTTATGTTTGTTATTTACTATCACTAATTATTAAATTTAAAAAAAAATCTTATATCTAACTATTTACAATTTCCCTGTACCATGGTTCGTACTCTTCGGGAACTAAATTTTTTTCGATCAAATCAGCGAATTCTTTCTTAATCTTATCGCTATGAGGGTTTGGGGGGATTTGGTATGCGGGTGTAAGTTCTAAATCGGGCGTTCGGTAGCCTCTAGGTTTTGTCAAGGGCACCGCTTCCCAATTGTCCCCAAAGTTGAATTTTCGAAAGAAGGTATTTCTTTGAGATTGTCGCAACTCAAAAGAGCAAATTTGAAATTTTGAGCCGGTTGTGATTGATTGAAATATCTTTTGCCAGCTTCTTTGTATCGATGAAGTCGTCATGTTTCATTATGGTAACATTTGGATGCGGCGGATTAACCCTGCAAGTGCCGATCAAGTTTACATACTGGCTAGGGTGGTAGATTGTGTTCGTTTTTATTTCCCTAGCAATGTTCCGCTCAATGAGAGAATGAAGAGCGTCTGCGGCGTTTATTGTATGGCCGACTCGTAAAAAGCTGTGTCGGATTGCTTGTATCCGAGGGTGCTTGTCAAGAAAGTAGTCATAGACAATGAATTGATTCTTGTTCTGTCCGCCACAGTTGTCCGTCGTATTGTCGAGATAGAGATCTCCCTCTATCGTCTCCATGATGCGGTCAACGTAGCGGATCAGGCAAGAACCAATTTCATCAGCTCCACGCTTTCCCTCATACTCTTCCCAAAAGAAACTTTCGCAAGCGAGGTCGTTGGCCAAGTCCACAATTGTCAAATTGCACGTGTTAACACGATTATTGTAGTACAACTTGCCCAGATTGCCTCGCGGAATAACCAACAAGCTTTCAAGATCAAAAAAGCTTGTACGGATTCTAGGGTCTGCTTTTGCTTCCAAGACCCTCGCTTGCATGGCAGCTCTTGCTTCCGCGGCTCGTAGAAGGTGATTATCATAATCTTCTTGCAGTTCACCTTTCTTTGCCGCGTTAGCAATGCGGAACGCCTCGCACACATCGCAACAGTCCTTCTTAGGCTGATTGAATCCAATATTGAATTCAGTCGTGAAGATGTTGCGAAAGTACGACTCCGTGCAGTGCTCCTCCTCGTTTTCCTCGCATTGAACGGAGTAGTCACGGTACAATTGCGAGATGCTTGTATCGCCATGGATGTATTCTTTGGTCGTGGATTGTCGGCAGTAATGGCTCGGCACTCGTGGGATGGCATTGATAAAGTTGATCACGCCTGCCTTAATTTCATCGCTTATCTGGCCCACGCATGTCCTTCTCCACGTTACCAGGTCCAATTCTTTTTTTGAGCGTCGTGTATACGCTTGTTTTGCTAATGTCCAAAGTTCCGTAAAACTTTGTACCGCAAACTTCGAAACGTATACCGGCCTCGTTTTCGAAAAAAAACCTTAAGTTACCTTTGCGGCTTGATTCAGGCTCAGAGCCGGCTTGCGTAACTGAAGCTAGCAAGAAGTTGCGCTGGAGCGTAATGTTTGCCAGCTTCTTCCAGTAATGTTGGAAAATAGCGCGCAACCTATCCTCAGTTAAGTTACTGCATTGCTTGTTACAGTTTTTCGCGCATGTCACTGCTTTGAAAGCTTTGGCTCGTTGCACGACTCCTGTTCCTTTAGAAACATGCTCATCTCCGGCTTGTGTGGCTCGTTTGCGAGTATTCTCTTGATTGTTTTGATTGTCTCTAACATTTTTACGCCCGTGGCGCACCATTTTGAATTTTTTACTTTTTTTTGAACTATTTAATAACACTTTGTCACAATAGGGCAAAGCCCACAGTGGTCCTTAACTTTTCCGAATTTATCACTTTTTCACACTTTTTCACAATTTTAATTTTTTTATATCACTTTGTATTAATTTGTAGGGCGAGTACTGAGAATTTGCTTTAGTACTTTAGTTTTAAAAGAAAATTTGTGTCATTTTTTAAAAATGTCAATCCTCGAAAAGTAAAAAAAAGGATAAAACTACACAAATAAACTACACCTTTTTAAATCGTAATCGAGAAATTGTAAGTTAATTGTAAGTTTGTAATTCAGATCCGCGAAAAAAACCGTGAAAACCACGAAAAACCGCGAAAAACCACGAAAAAACACGAAAATCTTAAAATTCATCAAAAATCATTTACTTTTTAAAAATTTGAAATTAAAGGTTGTTTTAATTACAAAAGTTGAAAAAACACGAAAACCGCGTAAATCTATAAATTCAATAATAATTCCATTTAATGCTACTTTTGGATTGTATTGCTATTAAAAAGTAATCGAACCTAATTTTTAAAAGTTTTTACCAAAAATAAGCCTAATCGTAGATTTCCATTGAAATTGGTTCAGGATAGCCCCCCAATGGCTGCCCAGTTGCACCATCTGATGGTCGAACCGAGCTCTGAAAATGGTTTAGAGCGATCGGGCGTCCCCAAAAAATCCCTAGTTTGATACCAACTTCAAGAAGATTGAACTTGGATACGTTAAAACACAAAATCAAATTTGCTAATCACTGACTTGGCGACTTCTAGCCTAATATTCCCATACGTAGGGGCATGGGACGGGTCAGGAAATTTTTCCGGCGTATTCCCCAGCTCAAATCCTTCAACTTTGCCTTTGGAAGTGAGTCGTTTCATTGCACCAATCGCTCACAATCTTTAAAAAACTACTTAGCACAGTCTCCTTCTAAGGCAACGATATGGTGAAGATGTGTTTCCCAACTTATGCGTCGCCTTGCAAATTCTTCTCACAATAGCTGTTTCCATTGCTAGTTGTGAACGCTCTTTCAGCAAATTGAAATTAATTCTTTCATATTTACGAACATCAATGGGGCAAAATCGCCTAAGTGATCTTGCTCTACTTAGCATAGAGAAAGAAACTTTAGATACAGTAGATTTCAACGAAGTGATAGATCAATTTGCGGCCATGAAGGCCAGAAAAATTAATATTTAATATTTTAAGAGAACTCGCCTTTATAAAATCAATTTAAAAAATAAAAAAATTTAACAATAAATAAAAAAATATAAAAACTTCTAAATAAAAAACATAAAAAGTACAAAAAATACAAAAAATGCAAAAGAAACAAAACCCCACAAAAAACAAAAAAACACAAAAAATTAAAAAAAAAACGAAAAATGGAGTCGACAACGTCCTCGATTCGTGACTCTGGGTTTAGCTGAGAGCGGCGATATTATAAGTACAAGCAATGTTATGCGTGTAACTGTTAAAGAATAGAAAAAGTTTAACACAAGTATACGCAGTTTTTTTAGTTTATTAAATGTAACAATTGATAGAACAATTTTAATAAATTTTTTTAGGCTGAATTCGAGCCCATTATTCCATCATGTCAGATTCTAAAGGGGCATTTTTAAACATATTCGAATTAGGATATCTCGGGAACCTAATGTGATGGAACGATTTGGGCTACGCGCCCGCGCGCGCGGATTTGGATTTAGCACGCCAAAAACCTTTGACATTACTTACAGAAGTCTAACGGATAGGGGGCTCAAATGCAATGAAATGTCCCCGGGCGCCACATTCTCTCGCTACGCCTCTGTTATCAACTAAACTTAATAATAACAATACTAATAATAACCGGGCGGAAGTGGTTTGTGAACAAAAAAACGTGGATTATACCCTTATGAAACTATGTACAAATGTCGGGGAGTGGTGTGACGGGAGGCACGGGATAGCAGGAGTAGTGACGGTCCGAGGAAAAGAAAGCTGACGGTTGGGTTTGCTGCCTCCTTCCGCAATACTCTGGTTCCTGGAATTAGAGCGACGTATTATAATTATGAGAGAAAAACAATCGTATTGCTCTCCGGGTGTCGGGGATGTTTGGTGAGTGTTTTGCCGCGGGGAAAAAACCCTCCCCAACGACTGCCTACTCGACGACTAGCGTTGCAGGCCTAAGTCGCCCGACAGAGACGGAGTACGCTCCGTTCCCCAAGTTAATTTCGTCGAGAACGCCTGACGGTACACTCTACCCTAAAAGTGTAACACAGTAGGGGAACGTTCCTACTCGCGTAGATGTCGAGAACATCCGACAGAAAAAGAGAACACCCTTACCTCCAAGAGGAGAAATGCCAAGTACTCCTGGCGGAGAAGGAGAACACTCTTTATTCCAAGCGGTCAGGTCGCCGAATACGTCGGCAGAGAAAGAAAACGCCCTTTCTCGATAACTGAAGAGGATAGGAACAGGAGCAGGAGATGTATAGACTAAAAGTTTGGACGGGTCTGGATAATCTCCGGAGCCAGCTTTTATACCCGTGGCGATTTCCTCACTTCGTGACGGCTTTGTAGTGGAGGAAAACAAAAATGACACGGGCGTAGACCGTCGATCGCAAAGGCGCCGACTCAGGGGTGTACGAATGAATGGAACTCACCTCTGGACGAACCGCGTAATGTTCAATCATCATACATTAATTTCAAGCTGATAAAAAAATAAATAATGTAAGAGAGATGTCTTTCACGAGCAGTAAGTAAATAAACCATAAATAATCATTTAAAAATAACACATGTTTATTATAGGTCAAACGCGTTTCGACTTACAAAGCCCTCTTCAGTGACATAAAAAAAATATAACATCGTTAGACAAAACAAAAAATTCAATTTCAACACATAATACTTATAGTTACGGTACGCAATATATTCTTGTGGAGTTCGTCGTCGCAATTGTCTTCTTCGTGAACCAATAATTTAGATTATCCTCCCCCGGATTGGATATGTCCGTGGAGTGACAATTGGAGTGTCGGACCGGTTCTAATCAGAATTGTATTTTTTCTTAGTGGTCATATGAGTTAAAATTAAGTTAAAATTTAGGCAACTAAAAATAGACCTATATTTTCTTCAAAGTGCAATGTAAAAAAAGTAATGAATTTGAAGTATTAGCATTGAAATAAATAATTAAAATTCTCATAGTAACCGTGAAAGTGATTAAGTGTAATTCCAAACGTCTAGCGTCAATGAATTAAATTTATATAATCATGTTTATCGGATAAAAATTATAATTTTTAAAAAAATTAATCGGATGAACTAATGGTTCTTACCGTTAGTGGTGAAGAAATGGAAACACATTTCTAATCCAGGATATAGCTTATTGTTTTTGGAAGCGTCTACACTGTACGGACTTAAGAGTGCTAATGACAGTTGGAATTGATCTGGGCGCCACCCCAACATCTCCGTGACTAGACAGGGAGGGGGGGAAGGGAGGGAGAAATGGTAGATGATCCCTTGATCAGATGTTTTAGAGTAATTGTGTCTTCATTAAACCCGGCATTACATAAAATAGGTTCGCACCTACAAAAAATTATCACGGAACACACACTGAAACCATTTAGTCACGTTGATAACAGTGAGGAGTTACATGACAGACTATCAGGACGAGAATTGACGAGTTCTGATATTGTTTTCTCACTTGATGTCGTTTCTCTATTCACTAATGTTCCCTTAGATTTAGCCTTAAAAAGTTTGGAAAAAAGATGGAGGTTCATAGAACCACACTCACAAATCCCGAAGAAGGAATTTCTAAACATGATAAAATTCATCCTTAACTCTATTTTACATTCAATGGTAAATATTATAAACAATGCCATGGCACCCCAATGGATTCCCCCTTATCACCCATAATAGCGGAGTGATGCAGGATCTCGAAAAGTCGGTGCTAGATTCATTAGGTTACGAATACGGTTTTTATTATAGATATGTAGACGACATTATCATGTCGGCACCTAAAGATAAACTAAATGACATACTTGAGAAATTCAAAAATTATCACGAACGAATAGATTTTACTATTGAAACAGCCAAGTCCAACACAATTAGTTTTTTAGACTTGAATATCATCAATCAAGACGGTATAATACACATAGATTGGTTCCACAAGGAAACCTTCTCGGGGAGGCTGTTATCTTTCGTATCAGAACACCCAATCTCACAAAAAATAGGGATGATTTACAATTTGACTGACAGAGCGATATTACACTCACACCCGAAATTTCACGAGAATAATATCCGTCTCTGCATAGATTTACTGTTGAATAATGGTTATCCACTAAAATTTATATTCCATCATTTGAACAAGAGAATATTAAAGATTAGCTCTCGTTTCCCAAAAAAAGAAAAGGAGAAAAACAACAGTGATTTGACTGAGGGGGGCAACCAATATGTGATTCTTCCTTATAAAAAACCTTACCACGAAAATATCATCACGGATGAAAAAATCTGACATAAAACTAGGACTACGTGGTTTAAATAGTTTGAATAATTTTATTAAAGGTTGTAAAGATAAAAACAAAAAGGAAGAACAGAAAAATGTGATATATAAAATCAATTGTAGAGATTGTGATGCCTCTTATGTGGGTCAAACCAAAAGATAGGTACACTAGGTACGCGGTTAAAAGAACATAAATCAAACGCAAGAACTGACCCTCAAAAACACGCAGTAGTCTCGGAACACGCAAAAAAATTAAATCATGTTTTTGATTGGGATAATGTGAGAGTTTTAGATACAGAAAGCAATTTCCAAAAAAGACTTACGTCAGAAATGGTACACATTAAAGAGCAGAGAAATGGTATCAATTTGCAAAAAGACTCGGAACTTTTGAATGAGGCATACTTTGAAATAATATCAGAACTCGCTAAATAAAATAAAACTCCTCTCCCCTTCCCCCTCTCCTTCACAGTTGTTCCCCACTCTGTTTACTTTCCCATTTATTATCGTGTCCTTGATTAAAAAGAGGAAAAAGTAAAAAAAAAAGACTTATTTATTAACTTATTTTTTATTTATTTTATGTATTTATTATTTTTTTACCAATTGACTTAATTATCTATTTTAATCTTTATTTCTTTCTTTTCTTTAATTTTTTTAAATTTAAAAAATTTGTTTAAGGGGTTATATCCCCCTTATGCTCTGAAAAACAAGGCTTTTTTAATTATTTTTTTTAAAGGACATTTGAGATTAAAGGTATACAAATAATATAATATTGAATTAAGCAACTCTTGAAGAAGAGAAAAAAATTTTTTATTGATATTTTTTTTACAAAATGGCGGCTGTGCAGTGATTACCGTGAACCGCTTTTTCAAAAAGGTCTTCCGCGGCGAGCAGTAGAAGTCTTGTCCAACTCCACCTATAATAAAAAAAAATTTTTTTTCATTATCTACATGAGTTTTTCTAGTGAAGTACACATGATTATATTTTTAGAATTTTTTTTCGCGAAATGACGATTGTTTTAACAAAAAATCGTGTTTTCGACGAAAAAAATCGACTTAAATTGTTTATAACTTTTTTTCTTGTTAATTAATCGCTAAAATCGTGTGTACTTCACTAGATAATCAAACAATGAAGCTACTGTAAAAATTTGAAGTCAATCGGATGTAAACCTTTTGAGTTCTACTGCTTGCCGATTGTGAAAACATGGTTTCGAGAAAAACGCGTTTGAAGTTTCAAAATGCTATAAATCTTAAGAATCGCAAAAATATAGTCCATAATAATTTTTTTACCTTCAGTCTGCTATCCCTGCACCATATAATTGTCCTTCCAGGGCCTTCTTTTCCTCTTCTTCTGTTTTTTTGCTTGATGTAATGCTGCGCCTGGCCTCTTTCGCGATATCGGACATACGATGCTCAGCGGTTTTGACGCGATTGGCGTCCGTTTCCACGCAAAACTCGTACATGTATGGTCCAACAGTCAACCCAAGAGCATCGTAAACGGCAAACAGACCCGACAAGCCGTCATTGAAGGTAATAACGGCTACGTCAGTCGCAATGTCAACTATAGTCTTACCGCTTGACACCGTCTTTGGAGCAATTGACCACACTACAGCATTAAACGACTCGTTATTGTTCTGAGTATACGCACCCAAGCAGCGTGACAGAAGGTTGTCGGAGCTGAGTTCATTATAAATGGGTTTTATTAAAAACATCCTCATGCATTGGACTCTTGTGCTCGTACGTTGCAAGTGTACCAAGCGCTTTACTGCGCTGCCAAGAACACCAAGAGTCTACTCCGACGGGACACTTCTCGTGCTGTGGATTCTCGTTCGTCGACATTTTATGAAATAACGTTGCCCATATTTCATTCCGCATTTTTTCGACTGAATCGGAGTTTCTCCTAATAGCAAGTCCGTAAAAAATAGAAAGTTCATCAATTAACTTTCCGGTCAATTTTCCTCGGCCGCCAAGACCTTTCGTTGTTTTTTTCAAATTGCGCAGACGCGTTCCCATGCGCTTCTGAACGTGTCCGACACATTCTTTTTTTTCGACGATGAAATCTTTATACGGTTTTGAGTCGACTATAGCTTTATATGTTTTTGAATCGCCGTCGCCGATATATTTCAAATATTTGATATTATGAAGTTTTTCTGAGCGTTCGAACATTTCTATAACTGCGTCGATCTCCATTTTCCCGGCACTACCTTCATGGTTGGCATCACAGTTCTCTTTGTGCGAACGGTATACCTCTTCGTATTCAGCAGTACCTTCTTTTTTTCGCCAATATTCACACACTTTACAGTACTTTGATTTTACACACACATCCAATACCTTGCCAGTGTGCCAACCAATCAAAGTCACCAATCCGAACAAAGACGAAAACCCTCTCTTTCGCCAAGATCCGTCGCCTGACACCGTGAGACCTTCTTTTTCACCTCGTTCGATAGAAATTTCTTTTTCTTTAATCGCTGATTTTTTCATAGATATAATTCGAACAGATGAAGTAGCAGTGGCGATATTAGATATGATCTTACTGTAAGTTGTTTGAAAAACAGGCTTTGCGAGATCCATCATAGAGCAGAACTTTTTTATACCGTTGATGCCTATGCCTATGACGCGCATAGCAACAATAATACGGCAGTTGATCTCATAAGCACGATCATTTATTAAAGGACAGCTGTCAATATCGGCATCACCACAGTTCGAACAAGACACAATAATTTTAAAGCCTAGTCCACGCTTGCTCGACTCTAAAAACCGCACGTCACCATTACATTTTTTGCATACTACTAATTGAGAAAGAGCAGTAAATACAGCGAAAAAATTGATGAAACAGTAGCCGAAATTATTATCAACATCGCGGTCACGGTCTAAATCAGTAGTTTTCAATTTCTTAGCCGAGGCACTAACGTGCTCCGAATCGCCTTCGAACGAATGGCGGTTGGGCGGGCGTCGATTACTAATTTTACTCCGTTTTGCACTTGCACTTCTTGTTTTACTGCCTTTGTGGCCACTGTACACCTTTTCACTCATAATTAAGTACTTGTAAATGTAATTCACAATTAAAAAGTAAAGTAAAACTCAAAATAACAACGTAAACAACGAGAACGGCTGATCGACTAAACACAGGGCAAGTGTGAGTAAACACGTGCTGTAAAGACGCTGTAACCGTCGTAATTTCATGCAGCGACCTCTATAATTCAAATTTAAAACACGATATCGATCATAGGTAACTTCTACTAATTTCCAAAGCCAAGAAATTCAAAAAAGCGAGCATCGCTAAAATAAGCGAAAATTGTGATTTTGAAGCATCAAAGCTGTTTGGAAAAAATTGATTTAAAAAAATTTTGAGTTTAAATCGATACTTGGGCGTTGTACATTTTGATTCTAGGATTGTTTTGGCATGATTTAAGCCAATAAAAAAAAATGGAAAAAAAAAATAAGGGGGATATAACCCCTTAATTTTATTTATTTTATGTATTTAATTTTTTACTGATTGACTCATTTATCTATTTAAGCTTTTTTCTTTATTTAATTTTATTTATTTTACGTATTTATTATTTTTTTACTGATTGACTTTAAAACAATCCCGTTTCGAACACTCGTGACAGCTCGCCGGATTCGGGGTTCGAAGGGTCGATCGAAAGAACGTGAACGCGTGAGAATTTGGATAGAACAGATACTTTATTGTGATAGACGATGTTAGATACAAGGCGCGGATGATGATGATATTTACAATGATGTCGATGAAAATTATATTACAATGATTAGACACGCGGGAATATGACGGTCGGCGGTGACAGTGCGGTGTGTCCACAGCGTGTGGACCGTGCGGTAGTGTCGGTGTCGCGTGGCGCGTGCGGTAGCGCGGTAAATCGGTGGTAGCGGCGCGATCACGCGGGAAGCGCGTGACTCGGTGTGACGCGGTGTCGCGTATTGATGGCCGTCGGGGTTTAAAGGCCCGCGCGTTTCGGAGTTCGATTGCCGTAATAATGGCGGGTCCGCGGCCCGGTATTGATACCCGTGTGTCGCGGCGCGGAGATACGTATTTCGCGGGTCGTGACGGGAGGAGACGCTCGGGCCGAGAATGCTCGACGGTAGCGGAGAACACTCGGCGGTAGCGGAGAACACTCCACTGCTCTCTGGTCGAGGTCTCGCGGAGGAGGCACAGGTGATACGTGCTAATGCGGGAGTCGAGAGGCCTCGATGGAGGCAGAGTACGCTCTACCCCGCGTCCCGTATATGCTCGGAAGGATTCTGTGAGAGGTGACGGCCGAGAATTCTCGGCGGAGACGGAGTACGCTCCACCCCACACGTTTGGTTCTGCACAGATCGTGGTTCAAGGAAGCAGCTATCGAGAACTCTCGGTGGAAGCGGAGAACGCTCAACTTCCTGGTTCTGCTGCTCTAGGAGACGGTTCGGGTGGCTTACTCGCTTCGGCTTAATGCGTCTGCTTGTTAACTCCGGAATCGGTATCTCGTTAATTGCGAGCGGCTTTTTATACCCCGAAAATGCTAATTATTCGGGGTGGGGGTTATCCCAGCGGTAGACGCGCGCCGGGGTATTTGGAGCGGAGGAAACGATTTCGGCGTTTTCGTCCCGCTCGTCGCTCGGCTCTCTTCGGCGCCGTTCGGTTTTTTGATAACGCGAAATCGTTGGCCTCGAGCGTTATTTCGTTTAAAAAATAATGTGGGGCGCACCGCGCCTCTTTCTGCCGTCTGGTCGGGTGTTCGGACCGGCAGTACGATGCTTTTCTAGGGGCATCGTTACAACTTATTTATCTATTTAAGCTTTATTTTTTACTTTATTTAATTTTATTTATTTTAGGTATTTATTTTTTTTTACTGATTGACTTATTTATCTATTTATCTATGTAATCGCATTTAAGGGATCATCTATCATTCTCTCCTTCCCCTTCCACCCCCCTCCCTGTCTAGTCACGGTGATGTTGGGGTAGCGTCCAGATCAATTCCAACTGTCATTAGCACTCTTAAGTTCGTACAGTGTAGACACTTCCAGAAACAATAAGCTATATCCTGGATTAGAAATGTGTTTCCATTTCTTCACCACTAACGGTAAGAACCATTACTTCATCCGATTAATTTTTTTAAAAATTATAATTTTTATCCAATAAACATGATTATATAGATTTAATTCATTGACGCTAGACGGTTGGAATTACACTTAATCACTTTCACGGTTACTATGAGAATTTTAATTATTTATTTCAATGCTAATACTTCAAATTCATTACTTTTTTTACATTGCACTTTGAAGAAAATATAGGTCTATTTTTAGTTAGCCTAAATTTTAACTTAATTTTAACTCATATGACCACTAAGAAAAAATACAATTCTGATTAGAACCGGTCCGACACTCCAATTGTCACTCCACGGACATATCCAAGGGGGAGGATAATCTAAATTATTGGTTCACGAAGAAGACAATTGCGACGACGAACTCCACAAGAATATATTGCGTACCGTAACTATAAGTATTATGTGTTGAAATTGAATTTTTTGTTTTGTCTAACGATGTTATATTTTTTTAATGTCACTGAAGAGGGCTTTGTAAGCTGAAACGCGTTTGACCTATAATAAACATGTGTTATTTTTAAATGATTATTTATGGTTTATTTACTACTCGTGAAAGGCATCTCTCTTACATTATTTATTTTGAATACAAACAAGCGTTGACACGGATTTTTATTTATTGATAAAAAAATATTGAAAATTTATCAAATCTCTAATTAAATTTTTTGAATTTGTCAATTATTACTAGGTGCGCAACTAAGTTTCCAGGTTTCACACATGGGTGGCGCTAACGACACATGTAGTCAACATATATGTCTGAAGTTGTTTTTATAGCTTGGACATCTGTCAATAATAACCAGTCATATACCAGTCATATACCATATAATACCAACACATATTGCAACGCAAAAATATTTTTTCTAACAATGAAGATGTCGAGTTTTGTGCCAAATAAACAGCATTTGCGGGAAGCTTTGCTTTTCTGCTTTAACTTGAAAAAAAAAATGCAGCTGAAACACGTCGTTTGCTTGAGGAGGCCTACGGCGAACATATACCATCGAGAACTACCTGAGTGGAAATTGAAACTCGTCACTACCCAGCCATTAGCTAGCCAATTTGTGTTTTATCTAGCCCTTAGCCAGTAGTTTTATCTAGTCTTTAGCCAGTAATGTAACGCTGAAAAGTCCTAGCTACTGGACAAACATTATTGTCTTGTGGCGAGCTTAGAAAAGCTATCTAGCTACTAGGTAGCGTGGGCTAGATAAAAAGTATACAAAAAAAAAACTCTTTTTGTATTTACTCTTTTTAATTATTGCATTTTTTTTACAAGATATTTGTGATAATTCCTGAGAATTTTACTATTTAACACACGCACATGTATAACTATATTAAATTAACATATTATTTAAAATTTCTATCGATGGCAGTCGGGATTCGAACCTGGTACCCTTGTCGAGCTGGATTACAAGTCATTCACTCTACTCACTACGCTATTAGATCTTCATAACATATACGTTTTAAATTTTCCTTTTATGGTACAAAAATTTTGTTAATTATTAGACAACTTCATTTAATATTTAATTTCAAATGTTCAATATTGCTTATATAAATATGAATGTGTTAAATGATAAAAATTTTAATTCTATATAAAAGAGTAAGTTAGTAAGAGTAGTTAGTAAATGTTTAAAAATTACCAAGAAATTTTTCTTTTTTAAGATATATATATATATATATTAGGGCTCTTATTTTTTACCACTTCGAAGATTCGAAGCCTTCGAAAGAATTCGAAGCTTCGAAATTAACTTCGAGTTATAAGGCTTGAAATAATTTCTTAATTTTACATAAACTATAAAATATCTCGTAAAATATTCACTTTTCGATGATCTTACCTCAATACTTTTATGCACAGAATAATGAGAGAAATTAATTGGTGTAAAGAAAACACATAGTTGTTTTTAAGAAAAAATGTGCAATTTGTAATTAACAATTACATATATTTTCTTAAAAACAACTATGTGTTTTCTTTACACCAATTGATTCTTCTCATTATTCTGTGCATAAAAGTATTGAGGTAAGGTCATCGAAAAGTGAATATTTTACGAGATATTTTATAGTTTATGTAAAATTAAGAAATTATTTCAAGCCTTATAACTCGGAAAATATTTAACGAAAAAACATTTATTTATAGTGTTTTGGAAAGGTCTCGAGATAAGCTACAAGAATATGTAATAAAAAATAGGGGATGCCATTTAAAAAAATTGAGGTGACTTTCATGTGACTTTCAAATAATTCTTCAAGGTCAAACCAATGATACCATCTTATGGTCCCCTCGAAACCAAACAACTTTTGTCTGAAAAATTTTTCTCTCCCGGGCTTGGTTTTCGAAATATTTGACTGGATGGATTAAAATGGTCCACTTTGTATATATAGGTGGGGAAAAAGTACCGGGACACCTAAATAACTTCTGAACGGTTTGAGATATCGGATTGAAATTTACGGGGTTACAATAGTATCACACAATCTACCACATAACACCAAAAACGCCCATTTTAACACCCCCGGGGGGGGGGGGAAGGGAGGCGAAAAAATCTTAAATGGAATATGGGATCGAGTGAGGGTTTGTTTGAAAGAGCTTTTTGAGACAAGAACAACGCGATGTCGCCGAGGTCTCTACGATTTTTTTTCGCAAAGTTATGATCATTTAAACATTGAAATTTCGCAGTAGCGGAGGGTGTGTGTGCGTATGTGCGTGCGTGCGTGTGCAAGACCGGGTGTGTGTGTGCGTGCATGTACGTGTGTGCGTATGTGCGTGCGTCTGTTTCGTACTTGCAATGCGTACCGAGAGTACTTGTCACGGTTCGCGTAATTCAAGGAGCGGCATCCACCCTCTGGGACGATCCGTGCTCGCTTAATCGGTCGATCGATAAATCAAAACATGAATTATTCCCAAAACCGTAGCACTGCCGTTTATTGTCAGCGCACGTGGTCTCAGTTTTTCGTTTCCAGGTTCTTCCTCGAAGTTTGGATCACGAACACGGTTGAAATTGATTTTAATCTTAGATCGTACCCAAGTTCTGTTCGATTTTCGCTTCCCGAGTTAATTTTTGAACATTCATTACAGTTTACTGTATCACAATCCGTGATTTTTACTCTTCGCTGTATTTTTAATAACTTTTAACACTTGAGTATCCAAGTATTAGTTTATTTAGTTTTTATCTCTTCAGTCAACGATGTTACGTCTTTCTGAACGAGAACGCATATCTCTTTTGATGATGAGAGGCTGGGGCGATTGATTGAGATCGTACAATGACGTGAGACAGCTTTTCAATGAAACTTTTCGCAATGAAGGTACTGCCATTTCAAGATCTACAGTCGAGAGAACGATAAGGCGTTTCAACGAAATTGGAAGTGTTAAAAATCGTCCAGTATTAGGTAGGCCAAAGTCAGCAACAAATCCAGAAAAATCATTGGATGTTCTACAATCTTTCATCGAAAATCCGCATGATTCAAGTCGTAAAGTTGCTTTGCAACATGACATTGATAAAAAGTCTGTTCTTAAAATATTAAAAAATAATAAATTTCATCCCTATAAAGCCCATCTTGTGCAAGAGCTAAATGAGGATGATTTTGATAGACGCATTGAATTTTGTGAGTTGATGATGGAAAGAATAGACGAGGATCCTAACTTTCTATCAAACATAGTTTTCTCAGATGAAGCAACATTTCAGATAAATGGTAACGTTAATCGGCACAATTGTAGATTCTGGTCTGACGCAAATCCTCACTAGATTGAAGAAACACGCACGCAGTATCCGCAAAAATTAAATGTGTGGGCAGATATTCTCAATAATGCCGTCATTGGTCCATTTTTCATCGATGGAAATTTAACAGCTGCGAAGTACGAGGATATGCTAAGACATGAAATAGTTCCAGCAATACAGGCAATCGTGGGAGACAATTTTGAGGACACATGGTTTTAACAAGATGGTGCTGCACCGCATTACGGAAGGAACGTCCGTCATTATCTTACAATTAGTACAATGTTTCCTGAGCGATGGATAGGTAAGAGAGGAGCTACCGAATGGCCTCCTAGATCGCCTGACCTAACATTTCTCGACTACTTTCTGTGGGGTTACTTAAAAGAAAGAGTTTTACTAAACAAAACCACAAAATCTGGATGAATTACGAAATCGGATTATTCAGGAAGCTGCTCTTATCTCTCATAATGACATTCAAAATGCCGTTTTATCTTTTTATCATCGGATAGCTTGTTGTCAAACAGTTGACGGTGCACATTTTGAACAATTGATATAAACCTCCCTACAATTGCCTTAGTTGATTATACACACACACCCGGTCTTGCGCACGCACATACGCACACACGTACATGCACACACGCACGCACGCACGCACGCACGCACGCACGCACGCACGCACGCACGCACGCACACACGCACACGTACGCGCACGCACGCACGTACATTGCACACACACATACACACACACCCGGTCTTGCACACGCACGCACGCACACACACACACACACACACACACACACACAGCAGAGGGGGTTTGGAGTCGTTAACTACTGTGGAATTGACGAACCACGGGGTCCCTGTCTCTTCTGTGAAACACATTTGCACACACGCACACACACCCTCCGCTACTGCGAAATCTCAATGTTTAAATCATTGATTCCCAAAGTGGTCCAGGTGGACCCCTAGAAGTCCACGGGAGACTCGACGGGGGTCTACGTTGGCGTGACAAAAAAATGGGGGTTCACAATTCGTAAGTGGGGGTGCACGAAAATTTATCTGGTTTCGATAGTGAAGAACTAAAATGTTGGCTTGACTTCACCTATCAATGTAGGCAGATAATATTTTAAGAAGCTCAGCGACTGTTACTTGTAAAAACTTGCATAGTCCATATTCAGTACAACGTGTGTCGAGACTTGCAAAGCGCCGCTGCCGCGCCGCTGCCGCGCCGCTGCCGCGCCGCCGCCCGCGACGCTTGTTCAGACGTGCAAAGGGACGAAATACGACTTGTGCTGTGTGTGCTTGCAATCTTGCATGAACTTGTTTGATTCTTCACTAATATAAATACGAATGCCAAGGACAAACGTTATTCATTTGTTTTCGAAATTTCGAAAAGTAAAGTAAAGTGAATCGATGTTAGTGTTTGCCAGTGTCGGAAAAAGTAAATACCTACCTGCCTATTTGTTATACATACTTTTATTTTATGTTGTAATAAGTATATTTGTAATGTTTGCGTGTAGTAGGTACGTAATAAAAATTAAATACTAAACAGAGCCATTATTAGATACTTCCATAAAAGAACAGAAAGCCGAGAAAGGCTTTCTGTTCTTTTATGGAAGTATCTAATAATGGCTCTGTTGAACTTTTTGTTAAAATAGCTATATCCTGTTAGGTAACTGATACGAAACATGGCTGAATCTAAGAAGAAATGTCGACAGTACAGTGTTGATTATTTGAAATTTGGTTTTCTTCCATCAAAGGCAGACAAGCGATTGCCCATATGCCTTTTATGCAACAAAGTTTTGAGCAATGACTCTATGAAACCATCGAAGCTCGAAGATCATCTAAGAAGGTGTCATCCTGATAAAATAGGCAAAAATTTGAAATATTTTCAAACATTGAAAGCAAAATATGAAAAAAGACCCACCGTGCACAGTATGTTCGCTTCAACGTCTGAAAGTAACGATGATGGCTTGCGGGCATCTTACAATATCTCATTACTTATAGCGAAATCTGGAAAACCGCACACCATTGGAGAGCAGTTAATTTTACCCGCTGTTGAAGAGGTTTTAAAAACTGTTCTGCACAAATCTCCATTTGACATACTCAAAAGAATTCCTTTGAGTAACAACACTGTACAAAGACGTATTGATGAAATGAGCTCTGATATTGAAAGCTTCTTGTGTAATTATCTGCAAACAACTCATTTTTCTATTCAACTGGACGAGTCAACTTTACCTGGTAATGAAGCATTATTATTGGCATATGTTCGATTTGTTATTGACGAAGAAATTCATGAAGAGCTACTATTCGCCAAAACTTTGGAGACGGACACTAAAGGTGAATCAATATTTAATGTCCTGAGTGATTTTTTTAAGGAAAAATCGATTCCATTCACAAACATTATTTCGGCGGCAACAGATGGAGCTCCTGCCATGGTCGGGCAATATCGTGGGTTTATAAGCCATCTTAAAAGAATTATACCAGAGGTAACTGCAATTCACTGTGTCATCCACCGACAACACCTAGTAGCGAAAAATTTGATAGATTGCACCAATCGCTTCAATTTGTGATTAATGCAGTTAACAAAATAAGAAGCAATGCGTTGAATACGCGTTTATTTGCACAATTGTGCGATGAAAATGATGAAGACTTCCAACGATTGCTCTTACATACTGAAGTACGCTGGTTGTCGAAAGGTGCATGTTTAACAAGATTTTACTCACTTTTTGAATCAGTTTTAGAGTTTCTGGAAAGTAAAGATCCAGATTTAAAAGAAAACCTGATCAATTTGAAAGCAGACATCGCATATTTGACAGATTTGTTCAAAAAATTTAATGACATTAACTTACAATTACAAGGGGACAGCCTCAATTTAATAAAAACAAAGGGTGTAATTTCAGCTTTCCTTGGAAAATTGAAATTTATGAAGCAAAATATTAGTCGCCGCGAATTTTCCCAGTTTCCAAACTTGTCACAGGTAGAATGCCTTGATGAGGATATTCAGACATACGTTCAACATTTAATTGCCCTGCATGATGACTTCAAAATCAGATTTGAAGATATTCTGACGATGGAAATACCACCATGGATCATAAATCCATTTGATGAAACGGAAGTGGAGAATGTGATATTACAAGAGGAGCTACTCGAGCTCAGCACTAATGAGGAGCTGAAGGTGAAATTTAAAAGAGGGTATCAAACATTTTGGCTGCAGGCAGAAATACACGAAAAATATCCTGGACTGTGGGGAATTGCGAGAAAGCTTTTGATAGCGTTTCCCTCGTCATATCTTGTCGAAAAAAGTTTTAGTGTCGTTACAAACCTTTTAACAAAAAAACGGAGCAGATTGAACATCACAGAACGGGGAGATTTGCGGTTATTCCTAACAAAACTGAAGCCAAATATTGATAATTTGCTGTCAATCCATCAAGTACATCCCTCCCATTAAAATTATGACTATTTTGTGATTGTCATTGTTGAAGTTACGTTACGTTATTAGTGTTTAATTTTAGTTATATTACGACTTTTATCATATTACATATTTTAATAAATACAACACAAGAAAATATACTATTTTTCTTTTTATTTTTACCACTCCGAATGGGGAGTTTTCTAAATAAAATAAGTGAGAATTGATTGGTTCCTTGTGCTGTGAGTGGATGTCAAAAAAGTAAAGTGGTATGAAATCACTTTTCTGATTGGCCAACTTTACTTTTTTGGCATCCACTCACAGCACAATCAATTAACCAATCAATTCTCACTTTTTTTTTTCGAAAACTGTTAATTCGTGGTTGGAACTCAGCCGCGACGCAAATTTCCATAGTTAGATCTAATCTTCACATTTTTTGTCGAGTTTTGGGAATATGGTAGAAATGTAGCTGCGGGGGGTCCACCGGAACCAGCAAAATTTTGAAAGTGGTCTATGAGAAAAAAAAGTTTGGGAACCTCTGGTTTAGACCAATCTTCACAGGTACCCGAGTGGAAATTTGTCTAGCAAAAGTTACTTTGCTGGTGGCTAGATCATGCAGGCTAGATATGATATCTAGCCATTGACTAGCTCAGTATGAACTATAATTTACGTTACTTCTTGACTATCCAGTACTTTTCTAGCCCTGTACTGTAAATGTTGGAATAGATAGCGCTTGGGAATTTTTAAAAAATTAGCTAACTATTGTCTAGCTTTTATTATTCAAAAATTTGTTAGCATTTGAAAAGTAAGTTTATGTCATTCTCGAACTATTTCTTTAATGGCTGTCTAGTAATTATCTAGCCAGTATTATATACTCGAGTGGAAATTTGAACTCGTCACTATCCAGCCATTAACTAGCCAATTTGTGTTTTGCCTAACCCTTGGCGAGTAATGTAACGCTTAAAAGTCCTAGCTACTGGACAAACATATATATACATATATATATATATATATATATATACTGGACAAACATATATATACATATATATATATATACAGGGTGGGGAAAATGTACCGGGACACCTAAATAACTTCTGAACGGTTTGAGATATCGGATTGAAATTTACGGGGTTACAATAGTATCACACAATCTACCACATAACACCAAAAACGCTCATTTTAACACCCCCGGGGGGTGGGGAGGAAGGGAGGCAAAAAAATCTTAAATAGAATATGGGATCGAGTGAAGGTTTGTTCGAAAGAGCTTTTCGAAACAAGAACAACGCGATGTCGCCGAAGTCTCTATGATTTTTTTCAGAGTTATGATCATTTAAACCAGAGGTTCCCAAACTTTTTTTTCTCATAGACCACTTTCAAAATTTTGCTGGTTCCGGTGGACCCCCCGCAGCTACATTTCTACCATATTCCCAAAACTCGACAAAAAATGTGAAGATTAGATCTAACTATGGAAATTTGCGTCGCGGCTGAGTTCCAACCACGAATTAACAGTTTTCGAAAAAAAAAAATAAGTGAGAATTGATTGGTTAATTGATTGTGCTGTGAGTGGATGCCAAAAAAGTAAAGTTGGCCAATCAGAAAAGTGATTTCATACCACTTTACTTTTTTGACATCCACTCACAGCACAAGGAACCAATCAATTCTCACTTATTTTGTTTAGAAAATTCCCCATTCGGAGTGGTAAAAATAAAAAGAAAAATAGTATATTTTCTTGTGTTGTATTTATTAAAATATGTAATATGATAAAAGTCGTAATATAACTAAAATTAAACACTAATAACGTAACGTAACTTCAACAATGACAATCACAAAATAGTCATAATTTTAATGGGAGGGATGTACTTGATGGATTGACAGCAAATTATCAATATTTGGCTTCAGTTTTGTTAGGAATAACCGCAAATCTCCCCGTTCTGTGATGTTCAATCTGCTCCGTTTTTTTGTTAAAAGGTTTGTAACGACACTAAAACTTTTTTCGACAAGATATGACGAGGGAAACGCTATCAAAAGCTTTCTCGCAATTCCCCACAGTCCAGGATATTTTTCGTGTATTTCTGCCTGCAGCCAAAATGTTTGATACCCTCTTTTAAATTTCACCTTCAGCTCCTCATTAGTGCTGAGCTCGAGTAGCTCCTCTTGTAATATCACATTCTCCACTTCCGTTTCATCAAATGGATTTATGATCCATGGTGGTATTTCCATCGTCAGAATATCTTCAAATCTGATTTTGAAGTCATCATGCAGGGCAATTAAATGTTGAACGTATGTCTGAATATCCTCATCAAGGCATTCTACCTGTGACAAGTTTGGAAACTGGGAAAATTCGCGGCGACTAATATTTTGCTTCATAAATTTCAATTTTCCAAGGAAAGCTGAAATTACACCCTTTGTTTTTATTAAATTGAGGCTGTCCCCTTGTAATTGTAAGTTAATGTCATTAAATTTTTTGAACAAATCTGTCAAATATGCGATGTCTGCTTTCAAATTGATCAGGTTTTCTTTTAAATCTGGATCTTTACTTTCCAGAAACTCTAAAACTGATTCAAAAAGTGAGTAAAATCTTGTTAAACATGCACCTTTCGACAACCAGCGTACTTCAGTATGTAAGAGCAATCGTTGGAAGTCTTCATCATTTTCATCGCACAATTGTGCAAATAAACGCGTATTCAACGCATTGCTTCTTATTTTGTTAACTGCATTAATCACAAATTGAAGCGATTGGTGCAATCTATCAAATTTTTCGCTACTAGGTGTTGTCGGTGGATGACACAGTGAATTGCAGTTACCTCTGGTATAATTCTTTTAAGATGGCTTATAAACCCACGATATTGCCCGACCATGGCAGGAGCTCCATCTGTTGCCGCCGAAATAATGTTTGTGAATGGAATCGATTTTTCCTTAAAAAAATCACTCAGGACATTAAATATTGATTCACCTTTAGTGTCCGTCTCCAAAGTTTTGGCGAATAGTAGCTCTTCATGAATTTCTTCGTCAATAACAAATCGAACATATGCCAATAATAATGCTTCATTACCAGGTAAAGTTGACTCGTCCAGTTGAATAGAAAAATGAGTTGTTTGCAGATAATTACACAAGAAGCTTTCAATATCAGAGCTCATTTCATCAATACGTCTTTGTACAGTGTTGTTACTCAAAGGAATTCTTTTGAGTATGTCAAATGGAGATTTGTGCAGAACAGTTTTTAAAACCTCTTCAACAGCGGGTAAAATTAACTGCTCTCCAATGGTGTGCGGTTTTCCAGATTTCGCTATAAGTAATGAGATATTGTAAGATGCCCGCAAGCCATCATCGTTACTTTCAGACGTTGAAGCGAACATACTGTGCACGGTGGGTCTTTTTTCATATTTTGCTTTCAATGTTTGAAAATATTTCAAATTTTTGCCTATTTTATCAGGATGACACCTTCTTAGATGATCTTCGAGCTTCGATGGTTTCATAGAGTCATTGCTCAAAACTTTGTTGCATAAAAGGCATATGGGCAATCGCTTGTCTGCCTTTGATGGAAGAAAACCAAATTTCAAATAATCAACACTGTACTGTCGACATTTCTTCTTAGATTCAGCCATGTTTCGTATCAGTTACCTAACAGGATATAGCTATTTTAACAAAAAGTTCAACAGAGCCATTATTAGATACTTCCATAAAAGAACAGAAAGCCTTTCTCGGCTTTCTGTTCTTTTATGGAAGTATCTAATAATGGCTCTGTTTAGTATTTAATTTTTATTACGTACCTACTACACGCAAACATTACAAATATACTTATTACAACATAAAATAAAAGTATGTATAACAAATAGGCAGGTAGGTATTTACTTTTTCCGACACTGGCAAACACTAACATCGATTCACTTTACTTTACTTTTCGAAATTTCGAAAACAAATGAATAACGTTTGTCCTTGGCATTCGTATTTATATTAGTGAAGAATCAAACAAGTTCATGCAAGATTGCAAGCACACACAGCACAAGTCGTATTTCGTCCCTTTGCACGTCTGAACAAGCGTCGCGGGCGGCGGCGCGGCAGCGGCGCGGCAGCGGCGCGGCAGCGGCGCTTTGCAAGTCTCGACACACGTTGTACTGAATATGGACTATGCAAGTTTTTACAAGTAACAGTCGCTGAGCTTCTTAAAATATTATCTGCCTACATTGATAGGTGAAGTCAAGCCAACATTTTAGTTCTTCACTATCGAAACCAGATAAATTTTCGTGCACCCCCACTTACGAATTGTGAACCCCCATTTTTTTGTCACGCCAACGTAGACCCCCGTCGAGTCTCCCGTGGACCCCTAAGAGTCCACCTGGACCACTTTGGGAATCAATGATTTAAAGGATTATTCATACAAAAATTGATTTTAGATGAAAATTATTCAATATCAGAACCATCGACATCTACGGCTAATAAAAAACGCTGTTTATCGATGGAAAATTTTGATACAAATAAAAGCTCTGATAAAAGTCAAGAGAACTGTCAGATGCCTTATATAAGTGGAAGTGCTAATGAAGAAAATATAAATGAAAGTACAGAAAATGAAATTGACAGCAGCGTTGGGTAAGTTATATATATATATATATATCTTTATTTTTCAGCTTTTTTCATTCTACGTGTGTTAAAGATGGCACTTGTGTGTTATATCTTATAAAAGCTCGTTTTAATACTGATAGATAATCTTTTGTATTATCATATTTATTGCTATAAAGGTAATTTTTAATAATCGAAGATATACTGTTAGACTGTGCTATGTAAAAGTTCTTCGTCCTGATTAGTCAAATTTTAATCTTTAATCTTCAATTTCAATTTTTATATTTAAAATTAACATATAATTAAAAGGCCCTATGAAAAAGTTTTTCAATTATATGTTAATTTAAAAAAAAATTAATTTTGGAAAAAAGTTTATAAGTTAAAATTTAAAAATAACTAATTGAAGTTATAAATTAATATATTTAAAATTTAACTAAATTGAATTAAAAGTTATTAACTTTTTAACTTTTTCTTCAACTTTTTATTTTTTAATTAGTTATTATTCAAACATGGACATTAGCAATGACAATAATGATGATGACATTAATAAATATGTTTAAAAAGTAAGAACTTTATATTTTTTTATTTAAATATTATGTTTTTTTCGTTAATTTTCTTTGGTTATTTTTGTTAACGTATATTGCCGCTTATCAAGAGACACGGTAGTGTCTTGTGCTAAGTCCGCGTAAGCAACAAGACGCTCCCGTGTATCTTTACGCGAAACGGTCAGTTGAGAGCACTCAATATTTCGAGTTTTCATATACCCGCTCCACGGATCGACTTCTAAGTAGTCTTAATCGATAGAGCGGGGTCGATTTGTATAAGAAAAGTGTTTTTATTTTTGGGCTACATGCTCTACAAATCGAGCTATTACGACGCAAAGTCCAAATGTGAAAAATATCATTTAAGAAACGTCGTCTTCGTCGTCATCGGATGTACGGTTCAGGCATTTGACACAAGAGCGCTAGCGATGCTCTGGAAGTGTGATCGATCGTAGTGTGATCGATAATAGGGTCTGTTCTTTTTAGCTGCACTGCTGAACTGGTGCAATAAGTTAGAATGAGACAAATATATATTTTTTCACTCTAACTTATTGCACTAGTACAATAAGTGCAGCTGAAAAGAACAGACCCATAATCGATCGACAGTAAGTGACGTCGATAAACGAAAGTTAGGTTATTAGCGGCAACGATAGTGAAAAATATGCGAAGAAGAATAGGTTATTAGTGGCAATGATAGTGGATAGTGAAAAGTATTAGGTGTACAACTTAGTTCGGTCCGTTTTCAATACGTTTTTCAAGCAAAAAAACGGACCAAATTAAGTTGTACACCTAATAATTAGTGGCAACGATAGTGAAAAGTAAAGTAATATGACAGAGAACTTTACGGACATGTTAGAGATGAGAACAAAGTAAGTCTTGAATATATTATTTCTATACCTCACCTTTCTCTCTTTTCTGACTAATTTGATTAATAATTCGTAATTTACATTAATATATAATTCCATAATATATAATTCCAATATATAATTCCATTAACTATTTAATGATAATGTTATTTTTTACTACAGTGTATAATTCCATAATATATAATTCTTACTACATAAATTATTAAAATAAAGACTTCTAGCAACTTACGTATTTTGCATCAATGTCAATAATAATAACATTTGACTCGTTTCATACGCAAACCTGATAACCATCAACTTCTTAAGACTGCTCAGTAAGAATTAGAATTTAGTAAATGCTACGAATTCCTATATTCGAGAAATGCCTGTTGTTCATTTCATTATTTGGTAATAGTGATGAAGATATTTGAAGATTGGAGATTTCCTATGTAACACAAAAAATATAGTTGCGTGTGTTAAGCATATATTGTGTCCAAAAATGTATGCAACACATGTCCATAATAGACTTGGAAAAATTATGTTGTATAAAACATAATTTATATACATAACTTTTATAGAGATTTCTCGACAAGAATATAATTTTATCCCATCAACATATGAGATTACACAAATTCCATTTGTTCACAACATATCACAATTAGAACGAAGATATTCATTTATACAGAGATTTTGCTGGTTATGGGAATGCTGATTACTAAAATTATCTGTTTGCGATATATAATATTTGTGATGATACGTTATTGCTCTGATTTAATAAGTACTGAAATATCTTTAAATATGGAATTGGGTATACTGCTAAACTATTAAGCTAAACTACTAAATTATTAAATTTCATTTAATGACAATTTAGTTCATTTTTGTATCAAAAATTCTATCTTTATGTGCACTTTGGTTTGAAATCGCTGAAAGAAGATAACACAGAAAAGATTCAAGCTGGTGTATCATCCTAAAAAACCAAACTTGCATTTGTAATGGGCCATCTTTGAGAAACATCAGGATAACTTTGAGAAAGCTGCCACCATATATATATATTAGAGAATATTGATAACATACTACATATGATATACACATAATAACAAGAAATAATGCGGTAAGTAATGTTGATTGTTTACTGCATTTTATCTTGTCTCTCAGCATTTTCACCCTTTATGCATTATATTTCATTTTGATTTTAAAATATTTAATAATAGTATTTTATATTATTAAAATTGTGCTATATGATAAGAATGATTTTTATTTTTTGTAGTTTGGAATTGCTGAAAGGAAATGATACAGACAAGATTCGAGATGTATATTCGAGATGGTGTATCATCCTATAAATACTATATAGGATATGAAAATGGTTGTGTAGCAAGAAACAATGTGATAAGTGTGGCGACAGTTACACAGCCGCACATACGCCGCCGCTCAATGTCAGCGAGCCGCCGAGCGTTAGTTCGGGCGCCGCCACCAGATGGCCACAGAGCGGCGACTTTCTCTCGTCAAGATTCCGCGAGACTCTAGTATATAAGCCGGGACCCCCGGCGGAGAATTTTGTCGATTCCGGCTAAGAGTCCTAGACTACGAACCAGAACGATCGCTTTTGATTATCTGTCCTTGTCAGGATAACAACCTTACGGTGAGTGCTCTTCGGGCCGCCTCGGTGTGTGCTCTTCGGGCCGCCCTATAAACCTTACGGTGAGTGCTCTTCGGGCCGCCTCGGTGTGTGCTCTTCGGGCCGCCCTACAAACTCTATGGTGAGTGCTCTCCGGGCCGCCTCGGCGTGTGCTCTTCGGGCCGCCCTATAAACTCTATGGTGAGTGCTCTCCGGGCCGCCTCGGCGTGTGCTCTTCGGGCCGCCCTATAAACTCTATGGTGAGTGCTCTCCGGGCCGCCTCGGCGTGTGCTCTTCGGGCCGCCCTATAAACTCTATGGTGAGTGCTCTCCGGGCCGCCTCGGCGTGTGCTCTTCGGGCCGCCCTATAAACTCTACGGCGAGTGCTCTCCGGGCCGCCTCGGCGTGTGCTCTTCGGGCCGCCTATAACTCTACGGCAAGTACCCTTCGGGCCACCTTCCGTCACCATCCTGCCAAGGAGAGGCACAAGGGAACAACGGATACCTGCTACAACACCCGAGCCGGACCCTGTCCCTGAAGAGGATATCACCAGGCCCTTGAACCAGGGGATCACACTCCTCCCCTGGAGGATCTGCCGCATCGCCATACCACCGAGCCCCGGTCAGCGACGGGACCCACGGAGGCCGAACACCTGCACCCAGAGCACGCAAACCTCACCAGAGCTCACCAAGAAGCCGTTATCCACGGGCACGCAAACTTCCCTCCAAGTGGAAGTGTCACAGACGCAGACGACGCCGAGTCTGTCAATTACCGTACCAAGCAGCCTGAACGCTCCAAGTCCGACCAACGACATACCCGCGACACCAAAAGGAAGGCCTCGCACTCCAGACCGCCGGCGCAGGAAGCGTAGGCCCAAACTAGCCGAAGCTTGCAAAGAACTATTGGGAGACACGCCGGAAGAAGACAGTCGCGAGGGCTAAGCGCTAAAAACCGCCCTTTTCAGGGCGCCAAAAGATTCCGACAGGAATACCTCTGGTTCCTAATAAATAAATACATTACCTGTCATTGTCGAAACCCGACAACCTTACCCACAATAAGTAATGATGATTGCTTACTGCATTCTATCTTGTCTCTCAGCATCTTCATCCCTTATGCATTACATTTCATTTTAAAATATTTAATAATAGTATTTTATAATTCAAAAAGTATAATTAAAATTGTGAGGTAAGCAAAGAAGTATTCAATTTTATAATTTATTATTTTATTATTTTAATATCTTCTTTTATTTACAGGACATAAAAATGGTTTATTTTATATACAAGATATGAAAATAGTTGTGTAGCAAGAAATAATGCAGTAAGTAATGTTGATTGCTTACTGCATGCTATCTTGTCTCTCAGCATTTTCGTCCTGTATGTATTACATTTCATTTTGTTTAATAATAGTACTTTATGTTATAGTTATGTGTACTATTTGGTTTGGAATCGCTGAAAGAAGATAACACAGAAAAGATTCGAGATGTTGTATCATCCTAAAAAACCAAACTTGCATTTGCAATGGACCATTTTTGAGAAAGATGATACACCATCTCGAATATTTTCTGTGTTATCTTTTTTCAGCGATTCCAAACCAAATAGTGCACATAATTATAACATAAAGTACTATAATTAAAGGAAATGAAATGTAATACATACATGAAAATGCTGAGAGACAAGATAGAATGCAGTAAGCAATCAACATTACTTACCGCATTGTTTTTTGCTACGCAACTATTTTCATATCTTGTATATAAAAGAAACCATTTTTAAGTCCTGTAAATAAAAGAAGATATTAAAATAATAAAATAATAAACTATAAAATTGAATACTTCTTTGCTTACCTCACAATTTTAATTATACTTTTCGAATTATAAAATACTATTATTAAATATTTTAAAATAAAATGTAATGCATACGGGATAAAGATACTGAGAGACAAGATAGAAATCAGTAAGATAGAAATAAGTAAGATAGAATGCAGTAAGCAATCAACATTACTTATCGCATTGTTTCTTGCTACGCAACCATTTTCATATTTTATATAGTATTTATAGGATAATACACCATCTCGAATATACATCTCAAATCTTTTCTGTATTATTTCCTTTCAGCAATTACAAACTACAAAAAATAAAAATCATTCTTATTATATAGCACAATTTTAATAATATAAAATACTATTATTAAATATTTTAAAATCAAAATGAAATATAATGCATACAGGGTGAAAATGCTGAGAGACAAGATAGAATGCAGGAAACAATCAACATTACTTTTTGCATTGTTTCTTGTTATTATGTATATATCATATGTGGTAGTACGTTATCAATATTCTCTAATATATATATAGTGGCAGCTTTCTCAAAGTTATCCTGATCTTTTTCAAAGATGGCCCATTGCAAATACAAGTTTGGTTTTTTAGGATGATACATCTCGAATCTTTTCTATGTTATCTTCTTTCAGCAATTCCAAACCAAATAGTGCACATAACTATAACATAAGTACTATTATTAAACAAAATGAAATGTAATACATACAGGATGAAAATGCTGAGAGATAAGATAGGATACAGTAAGCAATCAACATTACTTACTGCATTATTTCTTGCTACGCAACTATTTTCATATCGTGCATATAAAAGAAACCATTTTTATATCCTGTACATAAAAGAAGATATTAAAATAATAAAATAATAAACTATAAAATTGAATACTTCTTTGCTTACCTCATTTCTTAAGTAGCTATTTTTCACTATCGTCGCCGCTAATAACTTAACTTGATAAAACGGAAAAACTTAAGAAGAGTAATGTCATTTACAAAAAAGAGTGATATCTCTAAAAAAATTACCTTTTTAAAAAAAGGTAAAAAAAAGGTGCTAAGTCCGCGTCAAAAGTATCTTTGCAAAATAGTATAGTATTATTAACTCTAAAAAACTATTTAAAAACCTATTTCCAAAAGAGTGTGATTTTAATCTACACACATAAGTTATTTTAATCTAAACAAAATGGTTTATTTTAAACCATAAAAAAACTATAATTTAATTATACATTCTACAAAAATAATGATATCAACAAATTGTGCTAAGTAAAAATAAAAATTTAAAAAAATATTTTAATAAAAAATGATACAAAATAATGTAAAAAATAATTTTAATTTTTTAAATTATATCCTACTAAAATACTGATATCGAGAAATTATGCTATGTATTTAAAAATAAAAATTTAATATTTTAACAAAAAATTATACATAATTGTTTTAATTTAAAAAAAATTATGGTATTGCCCCAACTTAATAAAACTTTTTGAAATAAAATATATAAAAAAAAATATAATATAATATAGTATAGTTTGAAAGTTTAATTTAAAAAAAAAAACAAATAATGTAAAAATATAAAATTAAAAATTATTTACAAAAAAAAATTAAAAATTAATGGAAAAATATAAAAATGTATATAAAAATTAAAAATTAATATAAAAATAAAAAATTTAATTAAAAGACTTAGCTCTGCTACAAAATATGCTATTTTAAAAATTAGCAGCGCTTAAGTGAAGCTTTATCTGGGTTGGAACATATTATCCCCTCAAACATGAGAGTCGCCCAATACGAGTGAAGACTTGAGAAATTGGGAGTGTGTGAAGCGATGTCCTCAACTGATCTTGATCGTGGGAGACTTTAACGCCAAGTCAGTGCTTCGAGATTTCTTACGGACAGATCACAAGGGCGAGGTTCTCGAGTGGCGCTTGATCCTTATTCTAAATGGGATCAACGCACACTTGGATGCAGTATCCGTGATAGATCTTGCATGGGCCTTCTTTTGGCCGCGTGGATAATAGAAGAACAGAAGATAATGACGGAGCCATAGACACTCTCGGACTCTCTATATTAAGATAATCCTCAATGTCGTGTCCGGAAACAAACCGGTCGCCGTGAGATCAGAGATACCCGGTCATGTAGATAGAGCCTGAGAAGGATGAATAAGAACCTCATGACCACATCGATCTTCACGTCGTCCTAGTCTCAAGTTAAGGTGCCGAGAGGCAGGGTGTAGAAGAGGAGGAATGCTCCGAGGCGTGATAACGTCTATGACTCGGGCTAAACCTTGCTCTTGTCGGGCTGCGTATCGGAGGAGCTGGTCGAATTACATGGGTCTTTTGTACGCGCTAGACGTGTCTTCACGCAGACCCGATAACAAGACGATGTAGAAAGGACTATTGCTTATGAGGAATACCATATGGGAGTTGCATGAAATTTCCGTCATCAGGAGAGTCAGAATCAAGTTATATCCAGGTCAGACCTGGGACAAGTTATTGCTGTTTCAGGAATGAGGAATTCTGGGAGCGTTCGTATAAGATGGTGATGAAGAAATTACGATTGTGGGCGTTCCTGTGACGGAAATCCTTGAACCTCCCATTCTTCAGAGGATAATGGGAATCCTTTTTCTCATTCAGAAAAGGGTTCTTGTTTTTCCGAACCCGAACAATGCTTAGTGGCTCGAGGAATGTTACGGAGAAACAGTTAGATCATTGCTAAGATCATTGCTAGAATGAGAGTAATCCAGAATAGCTTCAAACTTTGATAGAATTCCTGGCAGTCTGGGTCTTGTCTTTACGCGAGCTGGATAGCCGACGAGGTACCTCTACACCTAATGTCTTAGATCGAGCAAGTTTTTATCAAAGGAAGAGAGTTAACATATGGTTTATGTGATATGCTTGCTGAATAAAGTAAGCTTTTTGAGCATATCATTGTAGACCGATTCATCTGCAAGAAGGTCCTGACCTTCACCACCAGCAGTTTGGGCAGGTAGTTCGACGGTAGATGTCATCTGGTGCATCTATAGTAGAGGAGAGGAGATCTTTTGACATCCAACGTCTTCAATACCTGTTCTAGAAAAGATGGAGATGATAGTGCATCGTGTTAAACTTATCCCATCTGTGTATTATGATAAACTATTTCTGCGACAGGACGATAACATGGCGGGATCGGGATAAGATCCTACGCAGAAAGGGTGTTTTTCGGAAAACGGAATCCTGCTGAAAACTGATCTTTTTTTGTCACTTTTGGGAAGCAAAATATTTGGACCTCATAGTGGACGAATCCTAGTTTTGACGAGCATTTTGTCCGCCTGTAATTAGATAGGGTAGTGATCTGGGTCGCCTGCTGCCCAGTTTTGATGTTCCGGAATGAACTCATCAGTTGCTAGCAAGGACCGTATACATCATGACTTTTTACGGAGTTCAGATATGAGCGAATACCCTAATAACTTTGCGGCACGAATGCACCTTGTCCAGTGTAAAATAGCTATCAAAGTCGTCCGAGCGTATTGAACGATTTCCCACGTGGCGGCAACGACCCTGGCAGGAATGCCCCGTAGAGCTCCTTGTGTTCATGTATCATCAGAATCCACATTTAAATTCGGGCCCAATAGATGCTGAATGATTATCTGGTAGCGGGGCATTATTTCGTCGGGACCGTAAGATCTGTTTGCCGGAATGACTAAATAGAGGTTGGGGTGAAGTATCCTACATGATACATGTGTTCATCGGATATTAGTGCTTCAGGGAATATCTGTGTCAAAAAATTAGCGAGGAGTGCTTTGTCATTATTGTGCTGAGCCGCTGGGCTTAGCGTAGAACACACTGGAGTTCTGTCTGGTGTAGCTAGAGGAGTACGAGGTTCTGCGGTAAACGGTTGGTGAAGACTTCTCGCTTCTTGCAATCATTTTAGCGATAATGAGAAGCAAGGAGTTTACTTCTTTTTGCGAATAGGTTATGTCGCAGAAGGAGACGGAAAAAGTGAGACAAGGTGAGATGTCCAGGAGGCGAGATCCAAAGCTGATGCTCGCCGGAACAAGTGGTGGTGGCTCATCCGTTATCTCGCATACTTAGGATGATCCCATCAGAGAGAGGACGAAGGACTGTTAATCTTTGTGACATCCTGGCGGATGCGAGGAGGGGATGAGGGAAGTAGCTGGCCGTTTGTTACAGTCGCTCCTCCCCTCGCAGATACGCGTAAACTCACCGGAAGACGGGGTCTTCCGTCGTTGTTTCCGAGTTTTGTCACAACGTAAGGCTATGAGATATTCTAGGATTAATTAAAATGATCTACCTTATATATATATTTTTTAAATTATTGCTCAGATTTCAACAAAAATGTATCTTCACTATTTGAATGCGATCTTCACTATTTTTTCATCATTATAATTTAAAATTAACGTAATAATGATTCAGTATATCAATAAGTATAAAAAGCTCATCAATATGTATAAAAAAAGTTTCTTGTTTAAGTAAAAATTTAATTATTTTGTCCATTGTTTTGTCTTTATACATATATTGTATAATTAGACACATTAAATAAAATTTGTTAGTTAAACAATTCGAACAATTTCGCTTTTGTAAACATTTTGTTTTGTGTCAAATTTTTGTGTCAAGTTTTTATGTTATTATTTCTTTTATTTTTTTGTTATTATTTATTTCTTTAAAAATTCATTATTTATTTCTTTTGTTTTTCTGTTATAATTTTATTATCTAAATCTGTGTGTCTAAATATCCTTTAGAAGATGAGAAACCTATTTTTATGTGCTAAAATATCATGTATAAGTTTTTTGGATTGCTGTTCAAATCTGATGTCGGAATTAGAGTATGCCACTTGACAGGTGTCAATCTTGCTATCAAATTTGAAAATAAATAAATATACATATAGCTCAGAATCGGAGTTCCTAGCCCTGATGATGCAAGCAATGTTTGCGAAACGTTGGCGAAAATGCTCAACACGCACGTGGCATCCATCCGGAAGCCTCTCGGTTAACGATATATATATATACAGGGTGTCTGGTAATTCGAAGATCAACTGTAAACTGCAGGTAGAGTAGGTTAAACTGAGCAGAATAGTCCTGTATCATTTTTTGACATTCTTAATATTTACCGAGATATTAACGAAAAAAGATCGGCGAATCCGCGCGTGGAAAGCGCGCGCGGCGAGAAGGACGTCCCACCGCTACGTGCTCACTAAGCGCGCAGTGAGACGGTGGGAGGAGCCTACGAGCGTAATACTAGAACACTGCGGCTACCGCGCCGAATTATTGGTATAATCCCACCGCTCTATCTCCCACCGCCACACTGCGCGCTTAGTGAGCACGTAGCGGTGGGACGTCCTTCTCGCCGCGCGAGCAAAGCGCGCGCGGATTCGCCGATATTTTTTTGTTAATATCTCGGTAAATATTAAGAATATCAAAAAATTATACAGGACTTTTCTGCTCAGTTTAACCTACTCTGCCTGCAGTTTACAATTGATCTTCGAATTACCAGACACCCTGTATATACAGGGTGTCCGATAATTCAAAGTCCACCCATAAACTGCAGGTAGAGTAGGTTAAACTGAGCATAAAAGTCCTGTATCATTTTTTGATATTCTTAATATTTACCGAGATATTAACAAAAAATATCGGCGAATCCGCGCGCGCTTTGCTCGCGCGGCGAGAAGGACGTCCCACCGCTACGTGCTCAATAAGGCGCGGTCGCCGCAGTGTTCTAGTATTACGCTCGTAGACTCCTCCCACCGTCTCACTGCGCGCTTAGTGAGCACGTAGCGGTGGGACGTCCTTCTCGCCGCGCGCGCTTTCCTCGCGCGGATTCGCCGATCTTTTTTCGTTAATATCTCGGTAAATATTAAGAATATCAAAAAATGATACAGGACTTTTATGCTCAGTTTAACCTACTCTACCTGCAGTTTACGGGTGGACTTCGAATTATCGGACACCCTGTATATATTATAAATATATAAATATATATATATATATTTATTTTATAAACTTTGAATTTAGACAAATTTTTAATTTATGTTCTAAAAATACCCGAATGTGTAAATTAATAAATATAAAATATAATATGAATTCTACAATACAAAGCGGCTACAACATTACGATAAATATAAAATTTATTTCATTTATGTTTATTAAATCAAGTTATCAAGTCATACAAAAGTTTTTACCTTTAATCTCTATTTCCAGGTTACAAAATTTTTGTATTTTGCAATATAGTTCGATTTTTATATAATATCTTTCTTTTTATTTAACCCTTAAAGGACACCTCCAAAAAATTATGTAAAAGGCACACGGGATAGGACATACTCCACTGACTTTAATGTGCACTGTAATGTCGCTTTTGAATATTTTATTGCAAAAAAATTATTGAATAAAGTTAAAGACATGTGTTTTGAGGACAAATAGATTTCATAGAAATCTATTTGTCCTCAAAACAAATAGATTTCAATTTTTCAAAATTAATATTGTTTAAAAAATTCTTGAAAAAAGAACTTTTCTCACTTAAAAATGAATAACTTTCACAAATTTCAATATTTTAAAGTAAAAATGACGTTGATGCTCTCGAGATATAGTACTTTCAAAACGAATCAAGTGCAATAACTTGCGTTTTAAAAAAGGTATTGTATTTATTCCGAGGATTTAAAATGTTTTTTGTGAAAAATTAAAAATTGGAATTTGTATGTATAGCGATCGACTAGGTGGACGACGCGGATTGAATCCGTTATTAGCGACACCGGCGCATGCCCGAGTTGTCCGCCGAAATGGTTGGTAATTGCGATCAAGTAGAACAGAGTCGAGTCCGAGTCACAGACGTAGAGTTCCGAGACACCAAATTAGAATTAGAGTCATCAGCTACAATTCTCTTTGTAATGGTCACAGTATATACAGTAGCGAAACTCTCTGTCGGCACCTTTGATGTTAGCGTGGGAAAATAAACTGCGCATGCGCGGCGTTGGTGAGTAACCAATCATGGTAATGATTTCTGTCTCACTTACTCTTCTTTTCATTATTTTCTCTCTCTTTCTTACTTATTACATATAAAGTGACAATGTCGGAAAATATATGATACAAGGTGACACATGTGAAATACACTGCCACTTAAAAGTTTGAAAACAATGCATAAGCAAAATTTAACAAAATAAAGAATTTTTGAGTAATGTGATTAAAAAAAGAG
Organism: Crematogaster levior; assembly: GCA_901521435.1. NCBI lineage: Eukaryota > Metazoa > Arthropoda > Insecta > Hymenoptera > Formicidae > Crematogaster > Crematogaster levior. The sequence goes on from CABEGB010001363.1 coordinate 109,414, forward strand.
ATATTTTCTATAAAGTAGTTGATAAACTTTTATTACAAGCGATACATTTTTATTATAACTTTTATTACATTTTTTTAAACATGCTAACATAATTTTTTGTTTAATTAAAAAAATATATGACTATGAAATGATCAATTCAATGAAGAAATATTAAGTAAAAATTACATAGAGTTCGATAATAGTAGTTCGATAATATGCATGATGCAGTAAATTCTGAAACAAAAATCATTAAATCAAATTAGTAGGAATATAGGTTCTAGCTTGGGACCTCCAAAGGGGGGGCGGGGCGGGGGGGGGGGGGACCCGCGGGCGCGGGGAAATGACGTCACGCGGAGAGGAGGAACTCCGCTGGCGAGGGGGTATGACGTCACGCGGGGAGAGGGCGGCGGAAGTATTCAGTTACAATAAACATATCAAGTGTTGCATAGATCAATGTCCGGTTAAACATGTTTAATGGCAATAAATATATCAAATGTCGCAGAGGCCGATGTCCGAAATTTAATGATTAATATAGTTTTTTACACAAAGGCAATGTGTCTGGCTGCTGAAATTTTATGCAAAGTGCTGATCAAGCACCAATGTCCAGCTGCAGAAATTTAGATAGCGTTACAGAAGCATGTGCAGATTTTTTTGGTAGCTCGTAAAGAGTTATAGAAACGGACATTGCCCCCCAATTCTAGGAAGAATCGCGACACGTTTTGAAGCAAGCGCCGATATCCGGATGCTGAAATTTAATAGCGTTGCAGAAGCACGCGCATATTTTCGCTAGCTCGAATTTTTATAAAGAGTTATAGAAACGGTCATTGCCCCCCCCCATTCTAGGAAGAATCGTGCATGTCACGACACGTTTTACACAAGCGTCAATGTGCAGCTACTATCAAAGATCTCTTTCAGCGTTTCTGAAACGTAATTTTCTAGGAAGAGCGATCAAATGTTTTGCAGTTAAGTTTTCGCAGGGGTTGATACTTTCAGCGCCCATATCCGGCTGCTACCAAAAGTCAATGACTTTGAAAATGGTTGGAACAAGATGAAATATACATATAAGACAAAGAGATGAAATATGTATATAATTGGTGTGCATATAATTAAGAAGCGTGCAATTTCACAGTAGGTGCGCCGGCAGTAAATTAATTAATTCGAATAAGAGTATCGCAAGTAATGTGAAAAAGTGACATTTTTTGAATATCAAGTTTCTAAAATCATGGAGATAGACAATAATTTCGAGGCAATATTGGATAAAGAATCATCCAACAAAGACCGCGCGTTATTGGATGATAGTGACTGTGTCAGTGATTGCAACGAGGACTTTAACGAAGTTACCGACAAGGTAGTGTCTAATGCGAAATCAATACATTGAATGGACATACGAATTAATGCGCTATGTACTTTTTGCTATCACGTATCTAATAATTATGCCGTATGTGCTTCATGCATGATCAAAGTGGCAAACTCAGTTAGACTCGGATCAGTGTACGCTATACGAAAGCACATGACTGAGTTATACGACGCGATAAATGGTTGGTATTGTTCCGAGTGTAGTTATCCATTGTTCCAAATATTTCCATGTAATATGTGCTCAATTTGCACACAGTAAAAAACATTGCGAATAGGGCAGTATGGCGGCACACAATATGAATGAAATACTAAAAAGGAATTTTAAAGACTATATATGTGATGATCACCTAGATGTCATCGAAGTTCTCGATAATATTGTTGCGCTCTCTCACACAACTATCACACACACTCGCGATTCGCGGAAAGGAACAACTCGAGGGTTGTAAAATAGAGAAGGATTTATTGAAGAACCAGAAATACAAACATCCGTCCGGCTTGACAGCCCGATCAACAATGCGCCTGGCAACGCATCAACAAGCGTCGAGAGACTCATTCTCCGGTACGCATCTTCACTGCGTACCGGGTGACCAGACGCGGGCGCAACACTGCCCCCCTTCTTCCAGATTGTCGCCCCGACAATCTTAGAGGGGCAGAAGAAGATCCTCTTTTCCCAACCAGCTCCAGGGTGGCTCAACCCTCCTCACGGGTACGAGTTGGCTCCCAACCGGTTCCAGGAAGATACAGCTTCGGATTCCTCTTCCAACTGGCTTCAGGGTGGCTTCCTCTCGGGCATCGAATTGGCCCCCAACCAGCTTCCAGGAAGACGCAGTCCAGGGTCCTTCTCCCAACTGGCTCCAGGGTGACTCAACCCTCCCTCGCGGGCTTTGGGTTGATCCCCAACCGGCTTCCAGGGAGATGCTGCTGAGTCCTCTTCTCCGTTGGGTCCCGACCTTGATCTTGGTCAGGTCTTGAGTCTTGAACTTGAGTCTTCTTTCTTGTTCTTGATCTTCTTTCTTCGGACAAGGGGGTGGTTAACGTCCTGTGGCACCAACGTCCCGCAGGACTCCCCAAGTCCCTGCCTCGGCATTCGCCCTGAGTCCCACGGAAAAACCACAGGACAAAAACCGTGGGCGAGGCAGTCTTTTTTCACAAAAAAAAGTTCAACGGAAAAAGGCAGGTAGGAAGGCCAGCTCCGAACTCCGGAAACAACTTCTTTTCTTTCTGCCGGTTTCCTTCGGCTCCGAGTCTCGTGAACAACTAATTGAATGAAAGAAAAATGACACGCAGTAAAACAAACATGAGCAACTCTTTAAAAAAAGAAACTTTTACGCCCAACTAATCTACGACCTTCCTCTCAAAGACGAAGCAAGCGCAACGGTTTCCGCCGTTTCGTTCCAAGAATTCGATCGCGCGATCAAATAGAACGCGAAAAACTCCACGAGCATCGTTGTTCCGTCGAAAACGTCTGGCTTCAGCCCGTAACCTAAGCCGTTACCGTGTTCACCCGCGTCACGAGCAAACCCGAACGCAAAATTCGTACCGCGATCATTCGCATCGGAAATATTATGGGAACGACTTACAAGGAGAGTACTCATAATTCGGATCACCAATTTTACTCAAACTTTGTAGGATTATAGTACTAGTATAGAAGTAATAAATGCTATTCGGAGACGATGCACTATTCAGTTGTTTAAAAGAAATCGCTATTTGAATTTTACCGTACCGCTATAGTACATGACACTAAAGCACTCAAACAGATGTCAGCGTGGCGCCGCGGACTAACTGCAAGCATAGAAATCTAGACTCGAGTTCGGTTCCACATTCTCTCGTTTTTTTTCATATTTTTTTTGTAATTTTTAATGATATTTTTTTATTACAACGAAAGATATATAACATATTTAGAATATAAGGTGATATTTATAATATATAAAAATATTTAATACGACTAGAAAATACACAGTGCACAAAAAATTTTCTACGCGTTGGAACGTTTTTAATTTTGTCTATAAAATATACAACACATTAAACATAAGAAATAAAATTAAAATTTTACCATTATTATTGATGTCTAATGAAATTCGCACTCGCACTCTAACACACGCGGCACTCTCCGCTGAGGTGGAATAAACACTTCGTTATTTGTTAAAGAAACTCTTTATTCGTAACTTTGCCGAAATACAGAGACACGTCTGATCTTTGAGAATGATCCGACATAAAGACGCCGACCGTTTAACAAGCGACGGCCCGTTGCCGGGGAACGCTCTCTCAACGAAGCACAAGGGGTGGCACGAGCGGATGCAACAATATAAAGAATGTGCCGAGAAATACAGTAGATCCACAGATGCGCGACGAATATCGCCAGTACAGTTTCTACATGATCGAGAAATCGGTATACGCGGAACCAACGAACACATTGTCAGACAAGGCTACAATATTGACGATTATAACTATGTTCGTGATTGGCTTTATCACGTGAGGCAAAAAGTGTACAGCCGGATGCTGGGTGCAAAAGGAGGATCAAGGTAAAATCCTAGTGATGCGTAATTATAATAATGAATGATTGGAAAGTGATTTACACTTATACAAACATTGGTCGGTGAAAATCGTCAAAAAGCTTTATGACTGCAAATACTTTATTACGATTCCCGCGGGTATCGGAAGGTGCATCGAAATGATTGTGATGAAAAATTGTTATCGTTTATTTAGTTTTAATGCTCCCCTTTTATGAATATGTGAGGAGTAGTCAGTATTATAAATATAAGAGTGAGAGTCACTATCATGTTCAATATACAGAACGATGTTGCAGAATATGCAATCGAGTAACGTGCAAGTGCTCCTTAGAAGATTGTGACGTATTTTAAAAAAGAAAAACATTCGTAAAAAATATGGAGCATCTAGAGCAAATTGAACGCGACCTGTTGGAGCAAGTCGACAAAGTCGCTATCCTGGGAGAGTGTTTTGCATGGATGCAAAGATGTGATGAATTCATAGAACAGCTCGAAGAACGAAGTCGTGCCAAGCGTCCACGATTCTCGATTGGAAACAGACAATCTTTGGTGGCTCGAATTTTCGATCGCACGAATTTTCGATGGATTGAAGACATATCAAACTTTGATGTTAACGCGATTGCTTCGGATTCGCTCACAGGTTACATTCTCGAAGTTAATCTCGAATACCCGCAAAGTATACACGACGCGCACGCTGACCTACCGTTCTGTCCGACGCGCGATAAACCACTTGGCAAGCGACAGGATGAATCTTTAGCGATTTTATACGATAAGAAGCGTTACATCATCCACTACCGTAACCTGTAGCAATGTACGCGTCACGGTCTTTGCGTCACAAAGATACACTGCGTGTTAGAATTTTCGCAATCTCCATGGCTCCGCGATTATAGAACTTAATACTCAATTTAGAACGTACGCAAAAAATGATTTTGAGAAAAATTTATACAAATTGATGAACAACGCGGTATTTGGTAAGATCATGGAGAATGTTCGAAATCACGTCGACGTTAAACTTGTAACGCGATGGGACGGACGGTACGGTGCGGAGACGATGATTGCGAAAAACCAAACTTCCATAGTCGAAGTGTCTTTTCGGAAAATTTAATCGCGATCGAAATGCGAAAACTCGAGGTGAAGTTTAACAAACCTATATACGTAAGCATGTGCATTCTCGATGTATCGAAAATCTGTTTGTACGAATTTCATCACGAGTATATGGTACGCTGTTTCGCGACAAATGTAAAATTATGTACACGGATACCGACAGTTTCATATACCAAATCGAGTACGACGATGTTTACGAGACGATGAAACGCGATATCGCGAGATTCGACACGAGCGATTATGCGACTAACAACGCGTACAGTATACCACTCGCGAATAAAAAGGTGCCCGGTTTAATAAAGGACAAAAATAACGAAGCTGCACGAAGTACATGCGGTGTCCGAAACGAAAATCGTCCTGAGTCCGTACGATGACAAGCGGTATATCGTACCGGATTCGACCGACACGTTACCATGGGGATATTACAAGATACCAATATAATATATTCTTGAAAAAATGTATCAATGTATTATTGGAAGGAATATTAATAAAGATTTACACATGTATTCTATATTTTTATATATGTATTCTATATTTTTATATATGTATTTTATATTTTTATATATGTATTGTATACATCTTTCGTATTACATGTTTGAAATAAAAAAGTTTATATTAAATCACATTGTCTTTGTGTATGAATTGTGCGACCCATCGAATCCCAACTACTTCACGTAAACTTTGTAACCCTTCCTGCGCGTATTTTCTCCACGAGATACACGTCTGGATGAGTCGCGCGATGCAATTCGTGTTCGTAGAACGCTCCAGCGACGGATTTTCCGCGGTAATCTTCCAAGATACGTTACGGGATTAGTACGTTGTATTTTAACGATTTTAAACATCTCAGTGGTCCAATTTGGCGTGTAACCCTTCGCAAAGACGGTCTTGTACTTGCTAATGCGTACCGGGTCGCCAATTTTGAACTTTGCTGAACCTGCGATCTTTATCGTGCTCTACATCGTGGCCAAGAGTCTCTCGGTGACGGCTGGTGTAACGTCAACGGGTCGCATACCGATCGTTCGATAGACGCGCGTGTTATAATTCGCGATGAGCTGCGGCACGCGTCGATTCACCTATAATAATTCGTAATTTCCATTGAGTGTAAACATCTTCCACATGTCGTTCTTCAACGTGTGGTTGAATCGCTCGACGATCGATGCCTTAACACTGAATACGTAGAATAGTGGTTTACGTTATGTTTTCTGAAGAGTCGTTGTACGTTGCTGTTGTAAAATTCCTTCCCCCTATCAGTTTGCAAGTTTTTCGGACATCTCTTGCTATCTCGAATTATGTCAGCGATAGCTTCGGCCATCTCACTTCCACCTTTACTCTTGAGCGGTACGGCCCACGCGTGCTTATTCAGCACATCGATGACGGTGAGTATGTAGCGGTAGCCTCCGTTGAAACGTGAGTACGCGCATCTCGACGACGTCTGCTTGCCACAGGTCATCGTATCCCCGAACTATGACGTGTCGTGGAAAATTTCTTCTCGCCGGAGCGTACAGTTCGTTGACGAGTCGTCGCTCCTCGAAACTGACGATATCTTTACATCTGGATTTCGACGAGTTCATGTTTCAGTGATGCGATTGTCGACTGAATGGCGTAATAATACATGCAAAAAAATTACGATTTCTGTTTTTTAGCCGTTTCTGACCCGTTCAAAAACCGTTTCTGACCCGTTTGTATCCGTTTCTGACCTGTTTGAAAGCCGTTTCTGACCCGTTTATATCCGTTTCTGATCCGTTTGTACCCGTTTCTGATCCGTTCGTACTCGTTTCTGACCCGTTTGTACCTGTTTCTGACCCGTTTGTACCCGTTTCTGATTCGATGGTAATCGCGTGCTGAATTTCGTTTATCACGGCCCGTAACGCTCGTACATCCCTATCGAACGCAACCAGCTTTTCGTCTGATTCACTCTGTTGCTTTTTCACAGTTTTACATTGCTCCACGTTACAGTTTATTGACGGTGTCGGTATCACCTCAGGTTGCGCTACGCGGCGAATCTTGCGCGACTTTGCATAGTCGTAGTCCATAGCGACGCGGCACAATGCGTTATCGCGCACGTAATTTCTCATTAATCCGTTCCAATGATATGAATTGTTGACGTCATTTTTTCGTTCAAAAAGCTCAAATTTGTTGATTAACATTTTTTTTATGCGAGTGGCCACCGATCGACTGATTTGTTTCAACGATACGTGGGTTAATTTATAATGATGTCGGCTTCGCGAAATTCCTCGATGATCGACTGTATCTCGTTGTCGTGAGCGTCGTGACCAGCTTGGCGCGAAACTTCGAGCTGGCAATCCACCAGCTCGTTGGGATCGTCCCAGTGTACATAATCGATCACGTTGTCGTTTAGTCATAACGCGAGGTAATCCTCTTCCGGATTTCTTCTTTCCAGGTTCGATCGCCAGTAACGGTGCGATTACATGTTTGTACTTGTATACTCTGTTGCTCCGTCGTTGACCGTCAACGTTGTGATTACGCCTATGTGCATTAGTCGTCAGCAGCAGGGTCTAGTACTTTAACATATCGTCTTCCGTGTACACTATATCGGGAATTTTCATGAAAATCAGCTCGTGTACCGGGTGTACCGATGTATTTCACGCCATCGACAATTATGTTATCCTTTTCATCCACGTCGAAACGTTTTACTATCGAACATCATTCTATCCTTGTCGAGATAAACGCCGTACACGTTATCTACCACTCTCTTTGTCACCGCGTAAGACAGCCCCGATGTACTTTGACTAAGCGGATCAAGTGAAGCGCGCAACGCTTCTTGATCCTCGGCCGTTTGTATCCGATCTTGAATGGTTGTTGCGAGTGAATCGTCTGAGGTTTCGAAAACATCCTCGTTCGTTGTCGTCGTCGGTTGTACAAGCACCGCGGTGTAAAGGCTATCATCGGTGCAAAATCGTTTAACCTATATCGTTTCGGGGATTCGAGTGATTTGATTGATGAGCGATCTACTCGTTTCCTCTTTGTCTTACTCCATACCGCATCCTTTTCACGCTTCTGAACGAATGACGTTTCAATCCCCACGTCATCGTCACGTGACACCGTGGTTCGTCTTTTATCGCGTGCGTGTTAGAATTGTCGACGATCTTTTGCAACGGCTCGATGATGGACCCAAGGTGTTTCTTCGTTGCGATATCGTCCTCGATCTTACTGGCTTCAAATCGCGATATTTCTTGCGAATCGATTCGTTCGTTTTCTCAATCTCCCTCGCAATCTTTTTACGCTCGGAAATACCATTGCTCCCTGCCATGTTGGAAAAAGGCGTTTTACCTCGACAGGGTTTCGGTAACCACTAGCCGTTTTACGGTATCGCGAACACGTTAAATCCTTTTCTATATCGCCCGTTAGTAAACGAGCTGCTTGTCTATCACTACGAATCCATACTCGCGTTGCCAACAATCGCGACACAACACGCAAAATTCATCGTATGACATGTCGGTATTCACATGATCGTTGTACACGTGTTTCAAGTTGGTACCATTCTGTCTAAACAAGATCAGCAGGTTCGCGTTATTGCATATCAAATGTTTTGGTATTCTCGCGCACGACTGACACAGAAATAGTCGACGTTCAAGTGTCGGCCCATTGAGAAATATTCACGTCATCGAAGACGAAGATTGAGTTTGGACGCGCCTCGCTCGAGGAATGACGTCACCGTTATTGGAATGCAAAGTAGCCGATTTCGTCGATTGATGTCAACAGATTCTCTAATAGCGTTTTTCACTGGGTAGCACTGAGTGCGCACCAAAAACTCGTTGAGTTTAGACGGCACTGTCTGAGTGCACTGAAAGTGCAAATTTCTTGCACTTCCAGCTAAACATGTCTGTTCTCTCAGTGCAATTCTGTGCATATTTTATCGCTCTCGAATATAAATTACATAATTAATTATGGAAGGATTTACTATTAATTTTAAGATCAATGATGACATATTAAGCTTAACTCTCGATCCAAGTGCAACAAGATTTATATGATAAATTAAAGAGTAAATATATACATACATATATCCGATTTTGGTTTTTGAGGTTGTTCGAAAAAAATGTTGATGAGAATTTCATTTCACGAAAACAATCCAGAGTAAAGAACGTTTTAATTTCTTTTCTTTGTACAGTTTGAAAATATAACAATAATTTTATTTAGTTCATTCTGTATGTGACATTAAATGTACTAGAGTATAAACAATATTTCGAGTATCTGGAACGACCTATAGTGTTTTTTACAATTAATTTTTGTGTATTCTCTTGAATTCCAGCTTGTGAAATACATATCATTTCACAATGTACATAAAAGAAAATATTAAAGTTCAAATATTAATCGTGGATCTCGCGCAGCCATATTGCACTGAACTGGCACCGTCTCTCAGAGCTCGTGCCGAATTCTTGCACTAAAGTGCGAAAACTCAGCACTAGACTTTCCAGTGAAACAGAACGCACCGTTTTAATGCACACCGAAATCCCCAGTGAAACACATTGCCCAAGGCGAGTGCGCACTCAGTGCGCACCAGTTCTCCCAGTGAAAAACGCTATAAGTATCGATATTTTGGTTGTTGCAACGACTTTGAGTACACGTACACGTTCTCGAAACGTACACCATGCGGATTTTCTAGTAAACTTATCAAAACGTTGGTTTTACCACAATTCAATGAGTAGCAACGTGTTTCTCCGCGTTGTTCTCCATCGACCGTAACCTGTCATCGAAATTAGTTACTGTGATTGTCGGCGATTGTCGCACGAACTGCATGTTTGCAGTAAAAAAGTCGAAAAACTGTATCGAGAGAGCGCACTCTCCTATTTATAGGCGTGTAAAACCGTGAGTCGCTCAGTATCTAAAATGTTTTTGCTTCTGATGGATGATAGCGATATTTACGATTTATCCGTCAAACAATTGAAATATATACCAAAAATCATTCTATTGCGACAGTTTTCTAATTATATAGATTATGTGTGGGATTCGGAAGCTTCCCGAAGATATTAGAGCGGATCGAGAAATTCAACAATATCGTCGGTGCCTGGAACATTATAATTTACCGTGTCATCAAACGCATATTGACGGTCCGCCGCCATTGATAAAGAATTGCGGTGCATGTCAGCAACGGCGTCGAGCGAATCTGGCGGCAGTCTGCTGAATCGTGCGATAAACGCGCTTCCTTTCGAGTTACATATTCCCGGCTATCAGTTTTGCGGCCCAGGCACTCATTTGGAAAAGCGATTGGCGAGAGGTGATCAGGGTATAAATCCACTGGACGCGGCGTGCCGCGATCACGACATAGCGTATTCTCGGAGTAACGATCTCGCGGAGAGACACGCGGACCGGATACTCGCCGAAAAAGCGCGAAGACGCATCGTCGCGAGGGATTCCGCTCTCGGTGAGAGAGCCGCAGCCACAGCTGTCTGGGCGGCGATGAAAGCCAAGACGAAGATCGGTATGGGTATGAAAACGAAGACGAAGAAAAAGGCGGCGAAAAAAAAACGGATACTTCCGGCAGCAAAACGCGGCGGCATATTGCCGATTCTACCAATGTTGGGCGCGCTCGGATCCTTGATCGGCGGAGCGGCTGGCGTGGCAAAAGTGGTGAACGATGGCAAAGCCGCGCGACGTCAGCTCGAGGAGCTACAACGCCACAATCGCACGATGGAAGGTCGCGGACTGTATCTCGCTCCGTACAAGTATGGGCGAGGAGTGTATCTCGCCCCGTACAAACGCGGGCAGGGAGTAATAGCCAAAAAGAAAAAAAAACGTCATTAAAAAAAAAACGTTAAAAATGCCTACGGGTGTGACAACAAACGTACAATTGGATCAACTGGCAAGACGCATGCGTGTACCATACTTTAGAGGTGTTTTTATGCGTAACACATTACCGATAAGCGGTGTACGTCGAAACGAGAGCGGTATCGTAAATCTAGATGATGCGACGGGTCCCGGCACTCATTGGGTGGCGTATGCAAAGAGGGAAAATTACGTGGTGTATTTCGATAGTTTTGGTAATCTTCGGCCGCCTAAAGAACTCGCGCAGTATTTCGGAGACGATGTGACGATAGAATATAATCACACATCTTATCAACGTTACGGTCAGAACATCTGTGGACAGATGTGTCTATGGTTTCTCCAAACAGTCGACACGCGCGAATTTAAAGCTTGACGAGGTGTCGTGAGGACTCAGTATTCATTGAGCGGCTTCTTTCATCATGTCGCTGACGCTTACGTTGACCGGAAAGAGCAGTGTCCTTGCCGTAAACTACTTTCCACCCATAGATTTGAGCGATGACGATTACGAGCTCGGTCTAATGGACTTTGAAACTTATTACACGATACCGAACGTGAATGCTTCGAATAATAAATTTTACTTTGACAACGATTTGGAAATTACGATTCCCGAGGGATCGTACGAGCTGCAAGCCATAAATGATTTTTTGAGGCGTGCAATTTCGCGAAAACGTCCGCGACCCGTCGATGATAAAGATGAAGAATATCCGATAGTGCTCCGCGCTAATTACAGTACGATGAAAAGCGAGGTTAAATGTGCCTACAAAATAAACTTTAACAAGCCTAACAACATTGGACCGCTGCTGGGATTTTCATCGTACCGCGTGCTGAAGCCGGGACATTGGCACGAATCGGACATGCCGATTAACATCATCAACGTGAACATTATCCGCATTGAGTGTAACGTGACCGCGGGCGCGTACTGCAACAGTAAACCCGTGCACACGATACATGAATTTTCACCGAGAGTGCCACCAGGATATAAGATATCGGAAACGCCGACGCAGATCATTTATCTGCCGATCGTCACACGGAGCATTACGGATTTAACGATACGCATCGTCGATCAGGACGGACGATTGCTCAACTTTCGAGGAGAAGAGATCACCATCAGGTTGCACGTACGACGACAACGGCGATAACGCGTGCGACGCATGAGATGCTCGTATTGAACGGATCGGAGCGCGTGAGAGACAAGCAGACCAACTTTGAGAGAACGATAGCGACGTCAACGTTTGACAATATTCAGTCACGCGGTTGTATCAAGAAAAAGAAACTCAACGCAACGAACGTTGAATTTTTAAAATCTTTGGGATTTGCGGTGCGAAACGTCTGACGTGAACAATGACTGACATCCTCAACATCGGGGGCGAGCCAATTTTTGACGATCGCATCGTCAAGATCGAGTCTCACACGTACAATCCGTTTGCCAACACGACGTTCGGACATAGCGACGAGATAAGAATACCCATACAGCAACAGGATCTGTACACGTTGCCATGTGAAAGTCTTCTATACATCGAGGGAAAATTAACGATAAACAAACCTGCCGAGGGATCTGATGTGACATTGGGAAATAATTGCGTCGCATTCATGTTCGATGAGATTCGATATGAACTTGACGGTGTGGAAATTGATCGTAACAGAAATGTGGGAATTACCAGCACGCTCAAAAATTATGTATCGCTATCGTACGACAAAGGAATGATTATGCAAAATGCTGGATGGAATATTTCATCAGTCATATTGAATGGATACTTCAACTTTTGCGTACCATTGCACACACTATTGGGATTTTGCGAGGATTATAAATCTGTAGTTATTAACGCTCGTCACGAATTGATTTTAATACGCGCACGCAACGACAACAATTGTGTTGTGGGAAACCCTGCGCTCGAGCCCGTGATCGACATATTCAAGATACAATGGCGAATGCCTCACGTTATGCTGAACGAGATAAATAAGCTATCGATGCTGCGTACTTTGGAAAGCGGGCGATATCTCAACATAGGTTTTCGTTCGTGGGACCTGTACGAGTACCCCCTGTTGCAAAACACTACCAAGCATTCGTGGGCTGTAAAAACCACGAGTCAGCTTGAAAAACCGCGATACGTTATTTTTGCGCTGCAGACTGGTCGGAAGAACGTCATGTCTGAGGACACGAGCCGATTCGACGATTGTAAACTGGCCAACGTGAAACTCTATTTGAACTCTGAATTTTATCCATACGATGACCTGAACTTAGATTTCGATAAAAAAAGATGTGCTATGCTTTATGATATGTATGCACGTTTTCGTCAATCCTATTATGGATGTGACTGCTATGAAACGTTTTGTACGATGCTTACGTTTCTAGAGAAAGGACCTTTTGTGGTCATCGATTGCTCACGACAAAACGAGTCCATCAAGAGTGCCACCGTGGACGTAAGATTAGAATTTGAGTGTAAGGAGAATGTACCGGCAAATACCACCGCGTACTGTCTCATTATACACGATCGCGTGGTTCAGTATAACCCGTTGACCAACGTAGTGCGCAAAATCACCTGAGTGCCACAGCATTGATATAAAATGTACGATGCATCGAGATCGGCCGCAGTCTTTTTTCAACAACAATAAAAAAACATCGTCATGTCCGTACCGACGTTCGTGGATCTGCAAGGCTTTATCGTCGGCAGAAACTTTGTCGTGAAGGAGTTTGCCGCTCTCAGAGAGGGATCCGTTCTCTCTCACTATATTTTTGGAAGCGCCGAACCATGGTGGCTTCTCACCAAAGCGGAAAAACAGCATGCGTCCTGGTTGACGGCGAATCATCATGGATTACAATGGGAGGACGGAATGATTCCATACGGCATGGCTAGAACTTTGATTACGACGGCGGTGATGGGTGCGACGGAGAACGAGATATCACCCATCGTGTACGTCAAGGGACATGAAAAACGAGAATGGCTGCGGGATCTGTTACTGGATGACGCGAGAGAAGAAGTCTATATCGAAAATATTGATACACATTATGAAGACATTGAATCTTTGAATAAGTTGAATATTATGTATACGCTGCGTTGCCAGAAACATGTATCAAACTGCGCTTTACAAAATGTATTTAAAATATTCAATTGGTGGTCCGACCATAAAAATATACTTGTAACCAATCGTACTTTACAAGAAAAAAAACGCACATCCAAGTGAAGGTCTAATTATAAAAAATAAATATATTATTAATCAAAAATAGTTGTCAAATTTTTCCCCTTCCACTATATTCCTTTTCCCCCTGGTTAAGATTATATCGTTTGTTCTCGTAATTTCTACGCTGACATTGGTGCTTGAAAATTTAGGAGGGGAATAATCCCCTCTTTTTGTAATTTTTTATTGATGCTGAAGAACACGATCGTACACGTTCAGTGTTGCATCAGCCGCTCGTGTGAAAAGTTTGATTCTTGTAACGAGTAGCAGCAACAATGTACTCCCCTCAGGGAAGCAGCAACAACACACGTATGAATTATTACGTGCCACTCGAAGATGGCGAAACTCAACCATTTAAAAAGAAACGTGTCAAGTAAGTTTTGTTAAAAAATTTTCATTTATCTTTTAAAATTCTTGAAATTTAACTATTTAAAATATTTTTTTAATGATTTTTTTTACAGCGTTTTACCCGCACGTCGTACGGTTCGTGTACTGGGCAGAAAATACCCATTGACTGCTACGGGATATAAATTTTTGGAAATTGGCATCAACGTTGGACCACCGAGTCACATCGAGATTGCCATAGGAGATCATCGTGGAAACGAATTAATAATGTCTCTCGAAACGTGGAAAGGACTTTATGAGCAACGAGGGAACATTCAAAATCTTCTTTGGAATCATTACATGGATACCTCAAATTCTATTAGCGTTGGCCCATTAACAGTGCGATTCTGTGTAATTAACGGCAATAAACTTGTGCGCCTCGAATCATCCGACGTGTGTTTGACGATGACCGAATCCACATTATTCTCAATGTTTAACCTGGATCAATGCATCGATTTAATGTTTGATCGGTTGACTAGTATCCTCGAAAGAGTCGACAAAAAATTTGTACAATTCGAAAATATCGCATCCACTGTAACGGATAAAAAGAATGTATCAGTTGTGATACGCACTAGCGATGCCTTCGATGAGCGTCATCTCATTGATTGTGAACTATCGGCTTTAGTTTTTAGTAATATGTAAAAACATATACATATAATAAATGAATAATGGTAAAATTACTTTAATTCTATTTCTTCCCCATACCATTTCATCCAATGTTTCCTTAGATAAATTAGATTTAAAAAATTGATAAAAAGTTAATATAATTATTTATTAAAAAATAAATTTAAGATTAAATATTATTTAAAGAGATGCAATTTTCAAAACTACCCAATAACGCGTTAATGTTTTTTTGGGAAAAAAAAACGGAAAGGTTTGCATGTAACCCGGCGCACTAGAATATCTAATCTTCCGGCGTCGGAAATTTATAAAAAATCAAGTAATTTATGGAGTTATAAAAGAGAAATCTTTGTTTGGACCTTATTGCCCCTTGAACAAAAAAAGATAAGAAAAAATTTTAGAAATTTGCGACAATGTTTAAACACTATCGTGTGATGCACTAGAATAAGAATTTAATATTATTTTTCCGGCGCCGGATAAAAACTGAGTGATTTATGGAGTTATAAAAGAGAAATCTTTGTTTGGACCTTATTGTCCCTTCGAACAAAAAAGATTTTAGAAATTTGTGACAATGTTTAAACACTATCGTGTGATGCACTAGAATAAGAATTTAATATTATTTTTCCGGCGCCGGATAAAAACTGAGTGATTTATGGAGTTATAAAAGAGAAATCTTTGTTTGGACCTTATTGTCCCTTCGAACAAAAAAGATAAGAAAAAATTTTAGAAATTTGTGACAATGTTGGGGGGGGGGGGGGTTTTTTTTGGTGTGGGGTGGGGTGTGGTTGGTGGGGGTTGGTTTTGGGGGTGCGGTGGGGGTAGTGTGGGGTTTGGGTGTTCGGGGGTGTGGCGGCGTGTTGGGTTTTGGTGGGGGGGTGGGGGGCGGTGGGGGTGTTGTGTTTGTGTGTGTTTTGTGGGTGGGTGGTGTGACTTTTTGGGGTGGGGTGTGTGGGGGCGGTGTGTGGGTTGTTGGTTGTGTGTGAGGTGTGGTTTTTTTTTTTGATGTAGTTTTTCTTTTTTTGCGTTTTTGGTACGTTTGGTAGTTTTTCTGGTATGTTATTGTTGTGTGTTTTTAGTTTGTGTTGTGTTGTTTATTGTTTGTTTGTGTCATTTTTGGATGTTTGTTTTGTGTGTGTGTTTGTTTTGTGTTGTGATTTGTACGTTGTGTTTGTTTTTTTTTTTTTTTGTTTGTTGGGTGGTGTTTTTTTGTTTTGTTGATTTTTTTTTGTGGTGGGTGGGGTTTTTTGGTGTTTTGTTTCTTTGTGTTTGGTTATGGTTTTGTGTTAGTGTTGTTTTTTTTTGTTTTTGTGATATTTTTTTTGTTTTTTTGTTTTTTTGAAATTTTTGTTTGATTTTTTTGAATTGAATTTTTTTTGTTTTTTGAATTGTGTTTGTTTTTCTCTTAATGGCTAATGTGTGTGTTTTGTTTGTGTGTGTTGTGTGTTTTTGTTTGTGTTGTGTTTTGTTTTGTTGTTTTTTTGTAAATAATTTTTAATTTTATTTTTGCGTGTTTTGTTTTGTTGTTGTGTGTGTTGTGTTTTTGTGTTGTGTGTGTTGTGCGTGTGTGTTGTGTTGTGTGTTTTTGTTTGTGTTGTGTGTTGTTTTGTGTTTTTGTTGTGTTTTTTGTGTTGTGTTGTTGTTTTTGTTTATTTGTGTTGTGTGTGTGTTTTGTTTGTGTGTGTTGTTTGTTTTTGTTTTTGTTTTGTTTTGTTTTGTGTTTTTGCGTGTTTTGTTTTGTTGTTGTTTGTTTGTTTGTGTTTTTGTGTTGTGTGTGTTGTGTGTGTGTGTTTTGTTTTTGTTGTTTTGTAGCTTTTTTCAGCAGTTATTTTTTCTATAAAATCCGTAAAAAAATTTCAGAATTATTTCTGATGTAAAATTGTTTGAACTTTTAAAATCTGTCATCAAAATTTCTCAAAAATACGATTCGAAAAAATTTTTGTGTTTTTTGTGTTGTGTTCCTTTTTTTTTCAAAATTTTGTATATATTTTTGGTATTTTTCAAAATTTTATAAATTTTTTTGTATTTTTCTAATTTTAATAATTTTTTGTTGTTGTTTTGTGTTTTTTAATAATTTTGTTTATTTGTATAATGCACACTTTTTTAATTAATATTTTGTGTTGTGTGTGTTGTGCGTGTGTGTTTTGTTTGTGTTGTGTTTTTGTTTGTTGTGTTTGTTTTGTTGTGTATGTTGTGTTTTGTTTTGTTTGTTTGTGTTTTGTTTGTTTTGTTTGTGTTGTGTGTGTTGTGTTGTAGTGTTTTGTGGTGTGTGTGTGTTGTGTTTTTGTTGTTTTGTAGCTTTTTTCAGCAGTTATTTTTTCTATAAAATCCGTAAAAAAATTTCAGAATTATTTCTGATGTAAAATTGTTTGAACTGTTTTTGTTTATTTGTGTTGTGTGTGTGTTTTGTTTGTGTGTGTTGTGTGTTTTTGTTTGTGTTGTGTTTTGTTTTGTGTTTTTGCGTGTTTTGTTTTGTTGTTGTGTGTGTTGTGTTTTTGTAAATAATTTTTAATTTTATATTTTTACATTATTTGTTTTTTGTTTTTTTTTTATTTTTATTTCTCGATATCAGTATTTTAGTAGGATATACTAAAAAAAATTAAAACTATTTTTTTTATTTTGTAACTTTTTTTAAAATATTTTTTTTTTTTTATTGTTTTTGTGTTGGTGTTGTTTTTTTTGTTGTTTTAGATTTTTGGTTTGTTTTTTTTCCCGTGAAAAATGTTGTGTGATTTTTTTTGTTGTGGATAGTTGTTGTCCCCCACCCCCCCCCCAAATTGTTGTTGTTGTGCTTTGTGTGTGTTTTGTTGTTTGTTGATTTGAATGTGTGTGTTTGTTTGTGATTATGTTTGTGTGTTTCCTGTTTTTATGTTTCTTTTTGTTCACCCCCAGTATTGCTGTTTCGTTGAATTTGTCTCCCCCCCCTTTGGGCGTTGTAGTGTAGTTGTGTGTTTTGTTGGTTTGTGTTTTGTTGTGTGGTGGTGTCCCCACCCCCCCCCCCAACCCCTCACCATGAACTGACGGTGTGAAAAAAGGTGTGTGTGTGTGTGTTGGTTGGGTTTGTATGTGTTTTTGTTTGTTGTGTTTATTTTTTTATTTTCTTTGGATTTTTATTGTGTTTGAACGGATAATTATCTAGTAAAAACCAAAACTTATTCTTGTAGGGAATTCGACGATCTACAAAAAAGGTCTGATATGATTTTTTTTTATTTTTTTTTTGATTTTTTGCTATTTTTTTTTACTTTTGAAAGAGTTGACTTAGCAAAAAATCATATCAGACCTTTTTTGTAGATCGTCGAATTTCTCAAAAATACGATTTGGAAAAAATTATGCTTGTTTTTTGTTTTGTTTGTTTGTGTTTTGTTTGTTTTGTTTGTGTTGTGTGTGTTGTGTTGTAGTGTTTTGTGGTGTGTGTGTGTTGTGTTTTTGTTGTTTGTGTTGTGCGTGTGTGTTTTGTTTGTGTTGTGTTTTTGTTTGTTGTGTTTGTTTTGTTGTGTATGTTGTGTTTTGTTTTGTTTGTTTGTGTTTTGTTTGTTTTGTTTGTGTTGTGTGTGTTGTGTTGTAGTGTTTTGTGGTGTGTGTGTGTTGTGTTTTTGTTGTTTTGTAGCTTTTTTCAGCAGTTTTTTGGTGTGGGGGTGTCGCGTTTGTGGGTTTTTTTGATTTATGTTTTTTGTGTGTGGGGGGGGTGTTGTTGTTTTGTTTTTTTTAGTGTGTTGTTTTTTGTGGGTTTTGTTTATGGTTGGTTGGGGGTTTGGCTTGTTTGTGTCTGTTGTTTTGGATTTTGTGTGTTGGCTTGGGTGGTCTGTTGGTATTGGGTTTGGTCGGTTGTTTTTTTTGTTGTGTTTGTAGGGGGCTGTGTCGGGGTTGTGCTTGTGTGTGGGCTGTGGTGTAGGTTGTTGGTTTCTTGGGGTTGGTTTTTTTTTTTTTTGTATAGGTGTTTTGTATGGTGGTGTGTGGTTGTGTTTTGCTCTGTTAGTTGAGTCTTTGGTGTTCGTGGTGTTTCTGGTGTTTGGGTGTAGTTGGAACGGGCTGGGTTGTTTTTTTGTTGGTGTGTTTTGGTTGTTTTGGTGTTATTTTATGGTAGGTGTGCGGTTGGGTGTGTTTGTGGGTATTTGTTTTCTTCGTTGTTTCTTGCTGATTTGTTGTGTCATTGTGTTGTTGTTTTAACACTTGTGTTGTTTTGTTTTTTTTCCACAAATTTTTTTTCATCAGTGTATTTTGTTTATAAAAGTGTTTCTGACCACGTGGTGTTTTTGTTTGTGCAGAATCTTCTTTTTGTTTTGTCGGTTACGTTTTTTTGTTCTTTTTCTTTCAGTTCTGTTTTCTTTTTTCAATTGTATTTTTTTTTGCTGTTTTGGGATAGATGGTATTTGTGATTTTATATTTTCGATTTCTTCTTCGATTATTACAATTTTTTGTCCTTCTAATTTAGTTTTTGTTGTTCTTGGCTTGAATGATTGTTCTGTTTTCTGATTTTTGTTTTTTTGATTTGCAAAATTTGAGAATATGGTCTCTTTTTTGTTTTTTTGTTTTGCTGTTTTTGTATAGCGAAATTTTTTTTACTTTTTTCGAAATCAGATCCGAGCCGTTATCCCCAGTTTTTTAACCCATTGCATCCTGAACTCTGTGTTGTTTGTGTGGCTCTGTGTTGTTGTGTTTTTTGTGTTGTGTTGTTGTTTTTGTTTATTTGTGTTGTGTGTGTGTTTTGTTTGTGTGTGTTGTGTGTTTTTGTTTGTGTTGTGTTTTGTTTTGTGTTTTTGCGTGTTTTGTTTTGTTGTTGTGTGTGTTGTGTTTTTGTGTTGTGTGTGTTGTGCGTGTGTGTTTTGTTTGTGTTGTGTTTTTGTTTTTTTTTTATATATTTTTTCTTCTTTTTTTTTGTTTTTTTTTAACCCATTGTCCTGAACTCTGTGTTGTTGTGTGGCTTTGTGTTGTTGTGTTTTTTGTGTTGTGTTGTTGTTTTTGTTTATTTGTGTTGTGTGTGTGTTTTGTTTGTGTGTGTTGTGTGTTTTTGTTTGTGTTGTGTTTTGTTTTGTGTTTTTGCGTTGTTTTGTTGTGTTTTTGTGTGTGTTGTGTTTTTGTGTGTTGTGTTTTGTTTGTGTGTGCGTGTTTTGTTTTGTTGGTGTGGATGTATCTTTGGTGGGGGTTGTTTGGGTGGGTGGGGGTGGGGTGGATGTGTTTTTTTCTTTTTTTTGTGGGGCTGTTTTTTGTCGGCGTGTTGTTTAGGTGTTTGGTGTGGGTTTTCTGGTGGTTGTGTTTTTGGGGGGGTGGGGGGGTGTTGTGCGGGCATTGGTGTTAGCTTAGCGGTGATGGTGTTTACTGGGTGGTGGTGTGGGGTGTTGGGGGGGGTGGGGGGTCGTGTTGTTGTGGGTTGTGTGTGTTGTGTTGGTGGGTTGTGTTTGGGGTGTGTGTGGAGTTGTTGGTTTTGTTGGGGATAGCTTGTGGGGGGCGTGAGCTATAGTTCGTTTTGCATTGTGTGGTGGTGTGATTCGGGAGAGTGTGTTGTGTTGGGGGAGGTAGTGGGGTTGTGGGTGTTGTTCGCGGTGGCGTGCTCGGCGGGTTGAACGTAGGGTATTGGGGGTGTGAGGGTGTTTTGGTGGCGGGGGTGGTTGTGGAGGGGTCTGCTGGGTTTGATTGCCTTTTGTTTGGATTTTTGATGTAGTGTGTTGTTTGTGTTTTCTGTTTATTTTGACATTATGAATTTATGACATTATAAAGCCTGGATTAGATTTTCCATGTGTTGTGTGTTTTTGTTTGTGTTGTGTTTTGTTTTGTGTTTTTGCGTGTTTTGTTTTGTTGTTGTGTGTGTTGTGTTTTTGTGTTGTGTGTGTTGTGCGTGTGTGTTTTGTTTGTGTTGTGTTTTTGTTTGTTGTGTTTGTTTTGTTGTGTATGTTGTGTTTTGTTTTGTTTGTTTGTGTTTTGTTTGTTTTGTTTGTGTTGTGTGTGTTGTGTTGTAGTGTTTTGTTTGTGTTGTGTGTGTTGTGTTGTAGTGTTTTGTGGTGTGTGTGTGTTGTTGTGTTTTTTGTGTTGTGTTGTTGTTTTTGTTTATTTGTGTTGTGTGTGTGTTTTGTTTGTGTGTGTTGTGTGTTTTTGTTTGTGTTGTGTTTTGTTTTGTGTTTTTGCTTGTTTTGGTTTTTGTTGGTGGGTGGGTGGTGGCTTGGGTGTGTGGATAGTTGTGTGGTGTTGTGTTTGGTGTTTTTTGGGTTGGTTGGTGGGCGGGTTGTTGTTTTGGGGGGTGTGTTCGTTTTGGTTTGGTTGGGGCGTTTGTTTTGGTTGGGGGGTTTGGGGTTGTAGTGTGTGAGGTTTAGATGGGTTGTCTGTGAAGGAGGTTTTGGTTTCGCTGGTGAGTGGGGGGTTGTGTCGTGGTTTTAGTTTGTTTGTTTTTGATGGTGTTTGAAGTTGGTGTGTTTGGGGGGAGTGTGGTGATGTGTGTTTATTTTTTGTTGTGTGGAGTGGGTTGGGGTGTGGGGGTGTTGTTGGTTGTTTGGTTTTTGGTTTTGTTTTTTTTTGGTTGGGGGTTATTGATGGGGGCTTGGGAGTGGATTCTGGGTGGTGTTTTTTTTTTGGATTTGTTGTTTCTGTGTTGTTGTGTGGCTCTGTGTTGTTGTGTTTTTTGTGTTGTGCTGTTGTTGTTTTTGTTTATTTGTGTTGTGTGTGTGTTTTGTTTGTGTGTGTTGTGTGTTTTTGTTTGTGTTGTGTTTTGTTTTGTGTTTTTGCGTGTTTTGTTTTGTTGTTGTGTGTGTTGTGTTTTTGTGTTGTGTGTGTTGTGCGTGTGTGTTTTGTTTGTGTTGTGTTTTTGTTTGTTGTGTTTGTTTTGTTTTTTATTATGTTTTTCGATATTATTAGTTCTTTTTGTTTTCATATTTGTATTTTATTTGTTTGTTTTTTGCTTTTTTCGATTTATCCTACTTTTCTTGATAACCCATTGCATCCTGAAACGTTGTTGTGTACATCTTTTTTTTTGTGTTTATTCCCTTTGTGTTGTTGTTTTTGTTTTTGTTTATGAATCATATTGTTTTGTTTTGTGTATTATATGTTTTTATATGTATGTACTTACAGTTTTGTTTTTGCGTGTTTTGTTTTGTTGTAGATGTAGTTTTCTTTATAGCACATAGTATGGTGGCGAATATTGAACATTAGGAACTTTCTGTCGTTTCGTTTTCTTTGGTGTATGTCCATGCACTGATTTTTGAGCTTTAAAAGTGTTGTTGTGTTTTTTGTGTTGTGTTGTTGTTTTTGTTTATTTGTGTTGTGTGTGTGTTTTGTTTGTGTGTGTTGTGTGTTTTTGTTTGTGTTGTGTTTTGTTTTGTGTTTTTGCGTGTTTGTTGTTTTTGTTTATTTGTGTTGTGTGTGTGTTTTGTTTGTGTTGTGTTGTGTGTTTTTGTTACGTGTTGTGTTTTGTTTTGTGTTATTACGTGTTTTGTTTACGTTGTTGTGTGTTACGTGTTGTGTGTTACGTGTTGTGTGTTACGTGTTGTGGGTTATGTGTTGTGTTATGTTATATGTTATGTTGTTTGTTGTTGTTGTTATTTTTTTATATATTTTACTGTTCTTTGTTGTGTATGTGATTGAATATGTTAAACAAAAAAAAACTTATGTCTGGTGTTTGTTTTCCCCAGTTTTTTAACCCATTGCATCCTGAACTCTGTGTTGTTGTGTGGCTCTGTGTTGTTGTGTTTTTTGTGTTGTGTTGTTGTTTTTGTTTATTTGTGTTGTGTGTGTGTTTTGTTTGTGTGTGTTGTGTGTTTTTGTTTGTGTTGTGTTTTGTTTTGTGTTTTTGCGTGTTTTGTTTTGTTGTTGTGTGTGTTGTGTTTTTGTGTTGTGTGTGTTGTGCGTGTGTGTTTTGTTTGTGTTGTGTTTTTGTTTGTTGTTTTTCATTTTTTGTTTATTTGTTACTTGTTTCATTGTTTTGTTTTGTTTGTTTTGTTTGTGTTGTGTCACACTGAACTAGTGTTTTGTTGTGTGGCTTTGTGTTTTTGTGTTTTTTGTGTTGTTTTTGTTGTTGTTGTGTGTGTGTATGTTTGTGTGTGTTGTGTGTTTGTTTTGTGTTGTGTTTTTTTTTTTGTTTTTGTTGTTTTGTTTTGTTGTTTTGTTTTGTTTTTTGTTGTGTGTGTTTGCGTGTGTTTTTTGTTGTGTGTGTTGTGTTTTTGTGTTGTGTGTGTTGATTGTAGTGGTTTATGGATCCGAGCCGTTATCCCCAGTTTTTTAACCCATTGCATCCTGAACTCTGTGTTGTTGTGTGGCTCTGTGTTGTTGTGTTTTTTGTGTTGTGTTGTTGTTTTTGTTTATTTGTGTTGTGTGTGTGTTTTGTTTGTGTGTGTTGTGTGTTTTTGTTTGTGTTGTGTTTTGTTTTGTGTTTTTGCGTGTTTTGTTTTGTTGTTTTGTGTTTGTGTTTTTGTGTTGTGTGTGTTGTGCGTTTTTGTTTTGTTGTGCATTGTGAACTCTGTGTTGTTGTGTTGCTGTGTGTTGTTGTGTGTGTTGTGTTTTGTGTTGTGTTTTTTGTTTATTTGTGTTGTGTGTGTGTTTTGTTTGTGTGTGTTGTGTGTTTTTGTTTGTGTTGTGTTTTGTTGTGTGTTTGTTTTGTTTGTTTTGTTGTGTGTGTGTTTTGTTTGTGTGTGTTGTGTGTTTTTGTTTGTGTTGTGTTTTGTTTTGTGTTTTTGCGTGTTTTGTTTTGTTGTTGTGTGTGTTGTGTTTTTGTGTTGTGTGTGTTGTGCGTGTGTGTTTTGTTTGTGTTGTATTTTTGTTTGTTGTGTTTGTTTTGTTTGTATGTTGTGTTTTGTTTTGTTTGTTTGTGTTTTGTTTGTTTTGTTTGTGTTGTGTGTGTTGTGTTGTAGTGTTTTGTGGTGTGTGTGTGTTGTGTTTTTGTTGTTTTGTAGCTTTTTTTTGTTTTTTTTTCTATAATTTCCGTAAAAATTTTTGTGTTTTTATTTTTGATATATTTTTTAATTTTTAATATTTAGATCTTTTATATATTATATTTGAAAATGGACTAGATAAAATTCGAAATTCAGAAAATTTTTCTTGAGATAACATAAAATTTTTATCCCCAGTTTTTTAACCCTGTTTATTAACCCATTGCATCCTGAACTCTGTGTTGTTGTGTGGCTCTGTGTTGTTGTGTTTTTTGTGTTGTGTTGTTGTTTTTGTTTATTTGTGTTGTGTGTGTGTTTTGTTTGTGTGTGTTGTGTGTTTTTGTTTGTGTTGTGTTTTGTTTTGTGTTTTTGCGTGTTTTGTTTTGTTGTTGTGTGTGTTGTGTTTTTGTGTTTGTGTGTTGTGCGTGTGTGTTTTGTTTGTGTTGTGTTTTTGTTGTTGTGTTTGTTGCTTTTTTCAGCAGTTATTGTTTGTTTATGTGTTTTTAAAAAAATTTTGTGTTGTTATGTGTTTGTGTTGTGTTGTTTTGTGGTGTGTGTTGTGTTGTGTTTTTGTTGTTTTGTAGTTTTTTTCAGCAGTTATTTTTTCTATAAAATCCGTAAAAAAATTTCAGTGTTTTATTTCTGATGTTGTGCGTGTGTGTTTGTTTGAACTTTTAAAATCTGTCATCAAAATTTGTTTTTTTTTTTGTGTTGTGTGTGTGTTTTGTTTGTGTGTGTTGTGTGTTTTTGTTTGTGTTGTGTTTTGTTTTGTGTTTTTGCGTGTTTTGTTTTTTTGTTGTGTGTGTTGTGTTTTTGTGTTGTGTTTTGTTGTGTATGTTTGTGTTTTGTTTTGTTTTTTGTGTTTTGTTTGTTTTGTTTGTGTTGTGTGTGTTGTGTTGTAGTGTTTTGTGGTGTGTGTGTGTTGTGTTTTTGTTGTTTTGTAGCTTTTTTCAGCAGTTATTTTTTCTATAAAATCCGTAAAAAAATTTCAGAATTATTTCTGATGTAAAATTGGTCTCTTTTTTGTTTTTTTGTTTTGCTGTTTTTGTATTTTATATATTTTTTTTACTTTTTTAGATATAATTTTTTATTGCTTTTTTGATATTAGAATTTTTTTACTTTTTTAGATGTTTTTAGATGTTGTTTTTGTTTATTTGTGTTGTGTGTGTGTTTTGTTTGTGTGTGTTGTGTGTTTGTGTTGTGTGTGTGTTTTGTTTGTGTGTGTTGTGTGTTTTTGTTTGTGTTGTGTTTTGTTTTGTGTTTTTGCGTGTTTTGTTTTGTTGTTGTGTGTGTTGTGTTTTTGTGTTGTGTGTGTTGTGCGTGTGTGTTTTGTTTGTGTTGTGTTTTTGTTTTTTTGTGTTGTGTGTGTTTTGCGTGTGTATGTTGTGTTTTGTTTTGTTTGTTTGTGTTTTGTTTGTTTTGTTTGTGTTGTGTGTGTTGTGTTGTAGTGTTTTGTGGTGTGTGTGTGTTGTGTTTTTGTTGTTTTGTAGCTTTTTTCAGCAGTTATTTTTTCTATAAAATCCGTAAAAAAATTTCAGAATTATTTCTGATGTAAAATCGTATAATAATCAAAGATAATTGTAGTTTTTTATAAATTGCAAACATTACATTATAATCTTACTTCTTTGCTTGTTTATTTTGCATGTTTGATGTATTGTATTTTTTCTACTTTTTATATTTTTTTGTTTTTTTTTTGAACGTTTTTGTTTTTGTTTACTTTGTTTTACTGGTGTTTGTTATTTTTTTGTTTTTGTTGTGCGTGTTTTTTTTTTTAGTTTTACTTTTGTTTTTTGTTTGTTTGCATTTGTGTTGTGTTGTTGTGTTTTTGTGTTTTGTGTGTTGTTGTTTGTGTTTGTTTGTGTTGTGTGTGTGTTTTGTGGTGTGTGTGTTGTGTGTTTTTGTTTTTGTTGTGTTTTGTTTTGTGTTTTTGTTTGTTTTGTTTTGTGTTGTGTGTGTTGTGTTTTGTTTGTGTGTGTTGTGTGTTTTTGTTTGTGTTGTGTTTTGTTTTGTAGTGTTTTGTTGCGTGTTTTGTTTTTTGTTGTTGTGTAGCTGTTCAGCAGTTTTTTTGTTGTTTGTGTTGTGCGTTTGTTTTATTTTTATGTTGTGTTTTTGTTTGTTGTGTTTGTTTTTGTTTGTTGTGTTTTGTTTTGTTTGTTTGTGTTTTGTTTGTTTTGTTTGTGTTGTGTGTGTTGTGTTGTAGTGTTTTGTGGTGTGTGTGTTTGTGTTTTTGTTGTTTTTTAGCTTTTTTCAGCAGTTATTTTTTGTGTCCGTTGTTTTCAGAATTATTTGTTGTAAAATTGTTTGAACTTTTAAAATCTTTCATTTTTTTTTTGCGTGTTTTGTTTTGTTGTTGTGTGTGTTGTGTTTTTGTGTTGTGTGTGTTGTGCGTGTTTGTTTTGTTTGTGTTGTGTTTTTGTGTTGTTGTGTTTGTTTTGTGTTATGTTGTTGTGTTTTGTTTGTTTGTGTTTTGTTTGTTTTGTTTGTGTTGTGTGTGTTGTGTTGTAGTGTTTTGTGGTGTGTGTGTGTTGTGTTTTTGTTGTTTTGTAGCTTTTTTCAGCAGTTATTTTTTCTATAAAATCCGTAAAAAAATTTGAATTATTTCTGATGTAAAATTGTTTGTTTTTGTTTTAAAATTGTGTTTTGTTTTGTGTTTTTGCGTGTTTTGTTTTGTTTGTTTGTGTTGTGTTTTTGTGTTGTGTGTGTTTGCGGTGTGTTTTGTGTGTTGTGTTTTTGTTGTTTTATTTTTTTTTTTTTTATTGCATCCTGAACTCTGTGTTGTTGTGTGGCTCTGTGTTGTTGTGTTTTTTGTGTTGTGTTGTTGTTTTTGTTTATTTGTGTTGTGTGTGTGTTTTGTTTGTGTGTGTTGTGTGTTTTTGTTTGTGTTGTGTTTTGTTTTGTGTTTTTGCGTGTTTTGTTTTGTTGTTGTGTGTGTTGTGTTTTTGTGTTGTGTGTGTTGTGCGTGTGTGTTTTGTTTGTGTTGTGTTTTTGTTTGTTGTGTTTGTTTTTTTCTACGGAGTGAACATCTTTCATTGAGCGTTATCTCATCAATGTTCACTGTGTTGTGTTTTGTTTTGTGTTTTTGCGTGTTTTGTTTTCATCTTGTGTGTGTTGTGTTTTTGTGTGTTGTGTGTTTTTGTTTGTGTTGTGTTTTGTGTTGTGTTTTTGCGTGTTTTGTTGTGTTGTTGTGTGTGTTTGTGTTTGTTGTTGTTTGTGTTTGTTTGTGTGTTTTGTTTGTTTTGTTTTTGTGTGTTGTGTTTTTTTGTATTGTGTTGTGTTTTGTTTTGTGTTTTTTTTACCGAGAAGGGTTTTTTTCAGCACACGTTTTTCTTCACGAATTAAACTTGACATGTTTGTAGAATTATTTCTTTTGTACAATTATTTACCCCATTGCATCCTGAACTCTGTGTTGTTGTGTGGCTCTGTGTTGTTGTGTTTTTTGTGTTGTGTTGTTGTTTTTGTTTATTTGTGTTGTGTGTGTGTTTTGTTTGTGTGTGTTGTGTGTTTTTGTTTGTGTTGTGTTTTGTTTTGTGTTTTTGCGTGTTTTGTTTTGTTGTTGTGTGTGTTGTGTTGTGTTTTTGTATTTGTGGTGTGTGTGTGTTGTGTTTTTGTTGTTTTGTAGCTTTTTTCAGCAGTTATTTTTGTTATTTATCCGTAAAAAAATTTCAGTTGTTTGTTTGTGTTGTTGTGTTTTTTGTGTTGTGTTGTTGTTTTTGTTTATTTGTGTTGTGTGTGTGTTTTGTTTGTGTGTGTTGTGTGTTTTTGTTTGTGTTGTGTTTTGTTTTGTGTTTTTGCGTGTTTTGTTTTGTTGTTGTGTGTGTTGTGTTTTTGTGTTGTGTGTGTTGTTCTTTTTTTGTTTTTGTGGAGGGGAGTTCTTTTATATTTTTTTTGTTTTTCATGTTTTTTTTCAATTATTACTGTCTTTACGACTAGCACTGAAAATTTTTTGTCTTTTTTCTTTTTTGTTTTTTGTATTTTTTTTGCTTTTTGTCTTTCTTGGTTTTTTGTTTTAAGTAATTACTTAATTATAATCTTTTCCGTTTTAGTTTACGTTAGGTCTTACTTTAAGTTTTGTTTATTTGGCAGTGGATATTGGTCTAGTTGTTGTGTGTGTTGTGTTTTTGTGTTGTGTGTGTTGTGCGTGTGTGTGTTGTTGTGTGGCTCTGTGTTGTTGTTTTTTTTGTTTTGTGTTGAAGATTTTTTTTTATTTGTGGTGTGTGTGCTTTTTTGTTTGTGTGTGTTTTTAATTTTTTTAACTTGTTATTTTTATTTTTGCATCCTGAACTCTGTTTTGTTGTGTGGCTCTGTGTTGTTGTGTTTTTTGTGTTGTGTTGTTGTTTTTGTTTATTTGTGTTGTGTGTGTGTTTTGTTTGTGTGTGTTGTGTGTTTTTGTTTGTGTTGTGTTTTGTTTTGTGTTTTTGCGTGTTTTGTTTTGTTGTTGTGTGTGTTGTGTTTTTGTGTTGTGTGTGTTGTGCGTGTGTGTTTTGTTTGTGTTGTGTTTTTGTTTGTTGTGTTTGTTTTGTTGTGTATGTTGTGTTTGTTTTTTTGTTTGTGTGTTGTGCGTGTGTGTTTTGTTTGTGTTGTGTTTTTGTTGTTTTTTGTGTTTTTGCGTGTTTTGTTTTGTTTGTTTATTGTTTTGTTTTTTTTGTGTGTTTTGTGTGTGTTGTGTGTGTCAGATCCGTGTTATCCCCAGTTTTTTAACCCATTGCATCCTGAACTCTGTGTTGTTGTGTGGCTCTGTGTTGTTGTGTTTTTTGTGTTGTGTTGTTGTTTTTGTTTATTTGTGTTGTGTGTGTGTTTTGTTTGTGTGTGTTGTGTGTTTTTGTTTGTGTTGTGTTTTGTTTTGTGTTTTTGCGTGTTTTGTTTTGTTGTTGTGTGTGTTGTGTTTTTGTGTTGTGTGTGTTGTGCGTGTGTGTTTTGTTTGTGTTGTGTTTTTGTTTGTTGTGTTTGTTTTGTTGTGTATGTTGTGTTTTGTTTTGTTTGTTTGTGTTTTGTTTGTTTTGTTTGTGTTGTGTGTGTTGTGGTGTTTTGTGGTGTGTGTGTGTTGTGTTTTTGTTGTTTTGTAGCTTTTTTCAGCAGTTATTTTTTCTATAAAATCCGTAAAAAAATTTCAGAATTATTTGTGTGTGTTGTGTTTTTGTGTTAGTGTTTTGTGGTGTGTGTTTGTGTTGTGTTTTTGTATTTTCTGTTTTATTACTTTTTTTCTGGTTTATTATTTTTTTGTTTTTGTTTTATTATTTTTTTTTATTTTTCTGTTTTATTATTTTTTTTGTATTTTCTGTTTTATTACTTTTTTTCTGGTTTATTATTTTTTTGTTTTTGTTTGTTTTTTTTTTTTTAATTTGTTTTTTTCATTTAGCTAATTTTTTAATTACATTTTTCGAATTTTTTTGTATTTCTGGTGGTCTTTGTATTCTTCGATACGGAATTGGTATCGCGTAGTTGATGGATCTCCAGGTTTCACAAGTGAAGCACTAGATGCCATTGCATTGCACAATAATAATAATAAACCTCTTGTTATTAACTTAGTTATAGATGAAATGGCAATAAGAGAACAGATAATTTTTGATAAAGAAAGATTTCATGGTGGTATAGATTATGGTACTTTGGAAAATGAAAATGATAACGACTCTACTTCTCCTACTGCTAAAAACGCTTTAGTATTTATGGCAGTATCTCTGAATGATAGTTGGAAAGTCCCAATTGCATATTTTTTAATAAAATCATTAAACGGTGCAGAACGCGCAAATCTGTTAACGCTTGCATTTGAACAACTGCATAAAATAAATTGTAAAGTCTTTTCCATAACTTTTGATGGTGCTCCAAGTAACATTAGCATGTGTACTGCGTTGGGTGCAAATTTTACATATGGAGATAATTTTAAACCATATTTTACAAATCCTGTAACATCAGAAAAATGTTATGTGTTTTTTGATTTTTGCCACATGATGAAATTAGTGAGAAATACTATAGGCGATAAAAAAATTTTGAGAACATCAAGTGGTAAAACAATTGAATGGGGTTATATAGTTAATCTTCATGAACTACAAGAAAAAGAAGGTTTGAAAGCTGCTAATAAACTCAGTAGTAAACATATCAATTTTCAAAATAATAGAATGAATGTTAAATTAGCATTACAAACTTTAAGTGAAAGTGTATACAAATCATTTATGTTCTTATTAATGTTACCAGATCTCACAATAAAACATAAATTTGCTAATTGCAAGACAACTGCAGAGTTTTGTCTAAATTTTAATAATATGGGTGATATGTTAAATTGTAAAAACAAATTTTCTCGTCATAAGTTTAATACACCATTAACTTCTGAAAATTATGTACAACTACAAGTATATGCTAAGAACTTTGAAGAATATATTAATACATTACAGGATGAACAAGGTACTCATATTTTAAAGACTAATAGAAAAATTGGTTTCCTTGGGCTAATTATATGTTTAAGAAATACATTTCCCCTATTTGATTGTTTACAATCTTTAGGAATGACATATTTATTAACGTATAAATTATCTCAAGATTTTCTTGAAACATTTTTTAGTGCCATAAGAAGTCGTGGAGGGTTTAATAATAACCCAAATGCTCTACAAATGAAAAGTGCATACAAACGTCTATTGATTAGACATGAATTAAAAGAGTTTGATAATGGTAATTGTCTTTCTGATAGTTTAGACATTTTACATGTGTCATCAAATCCCAAAAAATTTAAGTGTCCCATAGCAAATGAGGAAATAGAAAATTTTGATGAAAAAGTATTACTTTTTGATCATGATTATATGAAAACTTTTTGGCAACTCACACCATATATAGATAATATAGTTCAATACATAGCAGGATATATTTGTAATAAATTATATAATATTATAAATTGTGATATCTGTAAAAACCAGTTATTAAGCGATAAAATGCCTTTATTATCTAAACTAAAAAATAGAGATCCATATTTAAAACCATCTGATGATGTATATAGGATTTGTAAAATATCAGAAACAACTATCCGACAATACACAAATGAATTGCGAAAAAATAAAATAAAACAATTTTTAACGAATATTATAAGTCGTAGATTATCACCTTCATTTTCTAACGAAACTATGCAAAATCATATATTATCTCAAGATATACTAGACAATCACAGAACACAACTGTGTAAACATATAATATCGTTATACATAAACGTTATTTCACGAAGCCAAACATATGTCTGAGTTAAACAAAAATGATTATATCCGTCAAAAGTATACAAAACTTATTTTATTTAATAATCAGTAGTATATACTTTTTAGTATTCAAAAATATATTAAAAATATATATTTTATTTTATTAGTAGTAGTAATATATATAGCAATATGTATGGCAATATTTTTATTTCTTTTGTTTGTGGTCAAGAATTTTATAAAACGTTTATATATTACTTTTAGTATATATTTTTTGACAGTTTGACGTCAACTAGTCCCCTTTCATTTGAGTTTTTATATATTTTTTATTTTCATATTTTCATTCATTATTTCATTATAATTTGTATATCTATTTTATACCAAATAATAAAAATGTTTAAAATTTGATCTCGTTTTTTTTTATTTATACATTTTTTCTTATCATAATATTAATTCAATAAGTCGTATTATATAATAAACGCAACTTTTTTATATTACTTTCTGCCTTTACATATGCCTGTACGCATAGTTAGTAGACGCATGCGTTCAACGTTGAACGTTTGCGCATGTACAGTTCATGTACTTTGACACACATGCGCATGCGTACCGTATTTTCTATCTCGCTCCCTCAACGCTCATGCCGCTTATTGGGAAGATACGTGACTAGCAATATAGTAGTATTACATAGGGTCTGTTTTTTATAGCTGCACTGCTGAACTGGTGCAATAAGTTAGAGCGAAAAAATATATATTTGTCTCATTCTAACTTATTGCACCAGTTCAGCAGTGCAGCTATAAAAAACAGACCCATATATGATATAATCGGTGTGAGCGAAATGACGCCAATATGGCGACCATAATAGGCCGACGCGCAAGCGCAGTTGGCATGTTTTGTCAGATAGCATAGTGCCGTATATTTGTGGCTGTTTAGCACACGGTCTCTTCGTATAAAAAGAAAATATGCCTAACAAATGTATAGTACCTGGTTGTAATACAGGTTATGCTACTTGCAAAGTAAAATTATCAGTGTTTTCTGCACCAAAAGATGATGAACGAAGAAAAGAGTGGGAGGAAAAGCTTCAATTAATAAAGCCATTGTTGGCAAAACATTTTGTGTGTGAAAAACACTTCCGCACAGAAGATATAATAAAAAGCTACAAACACAAGGATGAAAATGGCAATGTGCTTCTCGAGGTAAACTATTACATATATTTTATAATATAAAATATTAATGACTTTAAAAAAATTTAATAATTAATGCATAACATTTTAATATAAAATTATTATTGTGTACTCAACTGGTAAAGGACGCAGTACCAATAGCAATATCGCCGCAACATATAGGCAATAAAGAAAACTTGCAGGAAAATGAAAATATTACAGATGAACAGCTTAACATAGTTCCAATATCACAACCTTTGATAGAAGTATCACAGAATTTGATAGAAGATACTGAAAAGTACCAGAGGAGCGAAACTGTTATTGAACGTAATAATTTGTTTACGGAACTACTGAATAATCCATCTGTGATAAAAATACCGACAAATTGGTATTGTACATCATCCAAAAAACAAATTGTACTTTTCGAGATTTATCTGCAAAATTATGATGATATATCCATATCAAGAGGCACGGTAGTGTCTCGCGCCAAGTATACGCATCGCGATACGAGCGCGAGACAGACCGGGCATCTTTTACGCGAGACGATTTTTCGAGAGACCCTTCGATTATAATTAAAGTCGGACTTATTACTAATGAGACGCGGACGCATACGCAGGCTTACTAGTAAACGGAACTTACTACTAAACGCAAACTTATTCCTAAACGCGGATACGGACTTACGAACTAGGCGGACGCGGCTTATAGCTAGTCTCCGACGGACACGGCGGATTCGGTGCGGTCGCGGACTCCCGGCGCGGCGTGTACTCGCGGAGAACGGTAGTCGGCGTGGTGTTCTGTCACACCCGGTCTGGGGATCGGTCAGGTAATAGATCCCTCGGTAGCTCCCGAGGGGGGAAACTTGCACACCGGTAGCTCCCGACTGCGAACGGTAGCTCCCGTCCGCTGTGCGGAAGAGTCGGTAGCTCCCGACCCGGGTAGGAGGTGACAAGGTATAGTACCTTCGGTAGCTCCCGAAGGGGGAAAGCCTACACACCGGTAGCTCCCGGCTGTGACGGTAGCACCCGTTCACCGTGTAGTAGGGAAGCGATCGGTAGCTCCCGACCGCAGGGACTGGTCCCGACTCGACGCGGCGGCCGCCTTATATACCCGGCCGGCAGGTGCCGAGTAGTGGCGGGGGAAGTCGCGCGTCGGAGCCGACAGGTGCGGCGCGGGCCGCGGACGGTGTTGGAGATATTTTTGGCGCCGAAGCGCACGTGTTGGGCGGCTGGTTGGCCCGTGACGAGGAGGGGGAAGGCGTATCGTCACAAAGTTTATAAAAATATAGTTAATAATTATTTGTTAATATATATCATATACATTGTTTTATTAGACTTTTTTATATTTCTTAAGAACTTATATTCTTGCTATTAATTATAGCACGTGTGTGGTTGAACTCTTAAAATGATGGTAAACAAGTGATGTACATTGTCCATGCTGGACGTTGATTTTGATGAACTGCAAATGAAAACAAATTTACATTAATATTTTAAACAAAAACAAATTTATTACATTAATATTTTAATAATACATACTTTGTAGTTTAATTTATGAAAAACAAAAATAATATTATCACATACATAAAATAAACCTTCTTCTCGTCTTTTACATAAAATCTTTTACATAAAATAAACAAAATATAAATTTTCAATTTTTTCAACGAAAACTATTTAACTTAATAAAACTTATACTTATATATTATAAAATAATACCGTTTTCGCTAATTGTTGTCTTGTATTTATACGTTTTCCAATATAATTTTCAGTCTATTTTTTGGTATAAGATCGAATACGGCGTTTACTATAAGCTAATATACTAATCTACTATAATACTAAATGCTTTCAAAAGTTGTATTTCATGCAAATCTTCTACACCGGTATTATCAAGCATAGGGTGCTTTGCTTTGGAAACAACTGTGTGACCAAATTTATCAATTACAGTAGCTATTATATTTCTTTTGAAAAGTGGTATGCCTATATTTCCAGAATTAATTTTGCTTAAGAAAGCTACTTCTGCAGTCAATACTATTTTAAATGCAACATCAGATGGAAAGCAAAGTTTTCCTCGATTCATAAAAGTAGTAAAGGAAGAATATTTATTTAGTTCTTTGTCATCTTTTGCATAACAGTGATCAATAATATTACCATTTGTTTCTTTTAATAAAAATTGATGACAATATTCACACTCAATTCGTAACAATAATCTATGAATAATACAACCTGTTATATAATATAATATGTTTTGTTTAAGGAAATTAACATTGTGACTATCTATTAAGTCAGATAATTTTTCTAAACTTGCTACATCTTCGGAAATACTTTTTATTCTCTTGTCATCTGTTACAAC
Organism: Crematogaster levior; assembly: GCA_901521435.1. Classification (NCBI taxonomy): domain Eukaryota; kingdom Metazoa; phylum Arthropoda; class Insecta; order Hymenoptera; family Formicidae; genus Crematogaster; species Crematogaster levior. Next base: position 143,844 of record CABEGB010001363.1, read on the forward strand.
AGCCTGTTCACGTTTTCGACAGTATAACACTGGTATTGATTCAAAAAATTCTTCAGTTGAACAATTAGCCTTACTACTAGGTTTGACGCTATTTCTAAAAAGAAGTTGACGAAGTGCCCATTTAAACTGTAAACAGTTTGGATTATTGTTCCATTCACCCCGACTTCGAATACAGGAAAATGTCAATTCTAAATAATCTTGAGAGCATTTATAAGTAAGAAAGTACTTTTGAAGATTTTTTGTGAATAGATCCAATGCTAAGTTATAAAAACTAAAAGTATCAATAATAAATTCTAAAGCAAATGTTTTTCTTTGGTGTTGTAAAATATCAATATTGTCAACTTTTAAATTTCGAATATACTGTCGATAACGAGAAAATACTTCTTTAACACTTGGTATGCGGGTATAATTCGCCGTCGAATTACGGCGGTATCCACCACAAATCTACTAAATACGTATTTTTACGTGACCCGCGCTCCAGTGACAGACTGCAAAAAACGTAAAAATACGTTGCCCGCATGCCAAGTGTTAAAATATGCTAAATTATTTGGAAACACAGGCGATTTATGTTTTCCATAAGAATTTTGCGTGTTCATCATATCAAACAAATGATCAAATATTTCATTAAATTCAATTGTTGCTCCGCTTCCAATAAAATTGTTATGATTTTGAGATTTTAAATAATTGATAGCGTCTGCAACACTACAGCTAATTGTTTGGACTGCCAGACTACTGTTGCTATGAACGCTTGGCCGCCACAAGTCAGTTATCCCTGTGGTAACTTTTCTGACACCTCTTACTGAAAACTCTTCAAGCCAAAAGGATCGATAGGCCGTGCTTTCGCAGTCTCTATGCGTACTGAACATCGAGATCAAGCCAGCTTTTGCCCTTTTGCTCTACGCGAGGTTTCTGTCCTCGCTGAGCTGGCCTTAGGACACCTGCGTTATTCTTTGACAGATGTACCGCCCCAGTCAAACTCCCCGCCTGGCAGTGTCCTCGAATCCGATCACGCGGGAGTATTAACGGCGATCGGCCGAGGCCTCACGCCACTCTGACACGCTTGGCTCTAGAACACCGTGACCGCTGGGGCACAAAGCCCTCGGGGCACGCGCTCAGCCCAACCGAGTAAGTAAGGAAACGATGAAAGTAGTGGTATTTCACCGGTGATGTTGCCATCTCCCACTTATGCTACACCTCACATGTCTCCTTACAGTGCCAGACTAGAGTCAAGCTCAACAGGGTCTTCTTTCCCCGCTAATTTTCCCAAGCCCGTTTCCTTGGCAGTGATTTCGCTAGATAGTAGATAGGGACAGTTAATGTGTATTCCGTTCCCCCGAAAGGGAAAGGAACGTGCTTCCTCGCCCGTTAGGGCATACGCCACATACTCTATCTCATCTATCGGAACCCCAAAGCAACGGGCGATGGAAAAACCCAGCAGCGACCGCGGGTTCGTACGCGGATATGGGCAGTTTGGCCACGATCTACACCTCTCCACCGCTAGCCACAACCCGGAGTAGATAGGGACATTTAATGTGTGTTTCGTTCCCCCGAGAGGGAAAGGAACATGCTGCCTCGCCCATTAGGGCATACGCCACATACTCTATCGCATCTATCGAAACCCCAAGACTCGGGCGATGGAAAAACCCAGCAGCGACCGCGGGTTCGTCGCGGATATGGGCAGTTTGGCCACGATCTACACCTCTCCACCGCTAGCCACAACCCGGGCGGTGAACCTCCGGATTCTCCGGTCGGTGCCGCCTTTCGGGTGCAGATCGTACCCACGGGGACCACGGGGAGGCCTGCCCATTGTGTCCCGTACCCGGACACACGCCCTGACCCTGTCGGGCAGATGGGAATTTAGGGATAGAGTTGGGATTGGGATGCGGCCTTCGGCCATTAGGAGTGACGGGATTGGCTTATTGCCATTTGTGGTTTGGTAGACCCTACCTAATAACCTCTAAATAGAGACGGACGCGGTCGCCACCGGTCCGTCCAAACCATCCCTAAACCATTCGAAGGAGCGGTTTGTCCGCGAAGGTTGCGGGGCCACACCTCCATGCTCGAGATCTCCGACAGGTCTCGAGTGAATGGTCCCCGAATCTACTTGATTAGAACTGGAATTGACTATTCAATTCCCTTCAGCCAAAGGGTTTCTCTAAAGAGGTCGAGAACTGTAAAGACCTTTGGGGTTGACACGAGGACTTGTGCCATTTCCATTTCTCGACCGGGACAATCTGTCTTAACGCTTCCCTCTGCGCCTCAAACAACCCGCAGTCCATTAGGTGGTGGGCGTCGGTATCCTCACCTTCCCCGCAGACGCAGGACCCATCTACGGCCAGTCCGAGAGACGCCAGGCGTTCCCGGAAATTGCTGTGTCCTGTGAGTATCTGCGTACTCCAGTGGTTGGCTCGCACCCATCGCGCCCCCAGCCTTTCCTGGACCTTGGGAAAGAAGGCGTATGTTTTGCGATCTTTGCTGGAAGAAGACCATCCAGCTTGCCACATATTTATCGCCTCACCCCTCACGCACTTTTATGCTTCTACTAAGTTCGGACAAATTTCTAGGTTCCCTATCCTGGTGTCCCTATCCTTTCTTAATTCATAGATTACCCTACGCGCTTTGAGAAGAATATCTATCGGGGTCTCCCCCGCCACAACGCAGAGAGATTCCCACGACGCTGTGCGATATGCTCCAGTCGCCGAAATTAGCGCTCGGCGCTGTATAGCCCTAAGTACTTTCATTTCACTTTCCGTACAGAGGTCTATCCATCCCGCAGCCGCATAGGACACCGTTGGGACGAAAGCACCCCTGTAGATGATGGAAAGTGCTTTAGAGCGCAGCCCCCATTCGGCTCGCGCTACCCGTCCTAATCTATAAAACAGCGACCCGGCTTTTCGCTGAGATATTGGCAATGGGCTCTTACGCCCATGTCTCTATTAAAATGGACACCAAGATATCTAACTACCTCTTTAAATACTATGTTCCTATTTTCTATTTTAATAGCTGGTGGCTTACTAAACTCCTATCCGGTTTCCTATCCGGTCGCGCTCCTCCCCATCTGCCTATTGGGGCCCTCTGTATCTCGGCGTTTTTGAGGATGATAGCCTCAGTCTTACGCTGCGAGATTTCGAGTTTGGCCGATCTACACCAATTGACGATCAGGTCAACCGCTTGTTGACCCCTGCTCTCAATCTCTTTTCGCGAGTCGCCTTCTATGAGGACTAGAAGGTCGTCCGCATAGGCGACAAATTTATTTCCTACCAATTGTTCCAACAGTCGGAGGAGACCGTCGAACATCAGGTTCCAGCAGGCCGGACCGAGGACAGAGCCTTGTGGGCACCCCCCCCTTGTGGCCTTTTTAGATACCTCCATTGTACCAAAGGAGATTGCCACCCTTCTATCGTCGAAGTAGCTCTGTAGCACCTCGAAAACGTTTTTAGGGCAGTCTCTCTTTTTCAAACTGTCAAGAACTAAGGACCACCACACATTATCAAAGGCCCCGGTGATATCGAAGAGCAGCGCAACGGCGTACCTCCCTTCGGAGGCAGAGACCGTTCGCCGCAGCTCCACGACAGCGTCTTCCGCCGACTTTCCAGGCATAAAGCCGAACTGTCGGTCGGAGACTTTTCCCGGTGCCAGTGAAGTGCTCGTTACGCGCGTTTTGAGAACTTTCTCGAAGAGCTTCCCTATCACGGAGATGAGACAGATGGGTCTATAAGATTTTGGGTCCTTCTCATCTCTGTCTTCTCCCTTCAGAAGATCTCTGAGAGAACCCCCCTTCCAGGCAGCAGGAAAGACGCCCCACTGAAGGCACCCATTGAATAATCGCACTATTTGACCGGGGATGACTTTACACGCGGTTTTCAGCACACTGACCTCTATGAGATCCGGTCCTGGTGCCTTATTATTTTTAAAAGCCCTAACTACCTAGGCCACTTCCAATTGCGTAAATTGCGAAGCATTGGCCGTATTTGGTGCTACTTTCGCATCCGCTCTAATTCTATTTTGCTCGGGTGTATCCTGATCCTCCCGGTCATCTGGGATGTGCGCATCTAACAGGCGTCTGGCGGTTTCCTCCAAAGTCATCGTGAAGTACTCGCCTTGCCTAAGAGAACTTAGAACCTTTCCTACTTTTAGTTTATCAGCCTGCTGTTGGTAGACAAAACCCCACGGATTTTCGTTACCAGTTTTGGTCACAAAGTTGCGCCAACTCGCAATCTTTGTTACCTTTACCTTACGGGAGTATTCCCGCAAAGACGAGCGGTACTCCCGTTTCCTAATAAGATGAATCTCGACGTCCTCAACTTCCTGGAAGAGACATCTGAGCCGATAAACTCTCTTTTTCATTATAGTTAATTCTTTTGTCCACCACGGGTTGGACTTCTTAAATTGCCTTTTCCTAGGCATTGATGCCGCGCAGGCGTCCGTGAGGACCCCCGTCAGCGTTTCCGCCATCTTTTCCACGTCCGCCGCCGACTCCAGACCGAGGACCTCGAGTCGCGATCTTGTTAGATCGGTCAGGCTCTCCGTGAACCTCTCCCAGTTGGCTCGACGTGTGTCGAACCTCCTGTTCGAGGTACTCGAGTCACCGCCTATTTCTCTCGGCACCCTCAACCTGATGTCTACAGCGTTGTGGTCGCTGGTCGTCCAGTCACACCTGACCTTCCATTCCCCGATGAATTGGTTCATGGTGAGCGACGCCAGAGTCACGTCGATATATGACTGACCCCTTGCCGTCCAGTAGGTAGGTGGCTGTCCTGCTCGATTGACGACCAGCATCTCGAACGCTCGAATTAGGTGTTCGAATTTCTCACCTTTATCGTCGGTTCTCTGGGGACCCCAGAGGGACGATCGAGCGTTGGAGTCTACCGCCACTATCAGCCTCTTCCCCCTCAGTGAAAGAAACACCATCTCGAGGTGCCTGAGGTGCGTCTCAATCTCGTCGCTGTGCTGGAAGTAGCACGACGCAACGTAAAAAGAGAAGCCGGGAGCTTGCACTTCTGCACAGACGCAATGTGCAGTGCTAAGCTGCGAGACGAACATCATTTGTATATTAGGATTGCAGATCGCCACCGCTGTCCACGGATGGTGCGAACGCACAGCGGCAATCCTCATCCCCGTCCCTAGTCCGTAGATGGTGTGGCTCTGACCCTGCTTCTCCTAACGTATGGTTTCTGCAAAAGCAGGACGTCAAGTCGCTTCTCGGTCACGAGCTGACGCACCTCGTCCGTTACCACAGCTGAACGTCTCATGTTCAGCTGCAGCATTCTAATGCCCGTGGTTGCTGCCGAAGACTGGGGTTTGGCAGCGCTATACGATGACAAGGCCGATTCTTTTGTTGGCCTGGATAATACTGATTTTCCTGAGGTGATCCCTATTTGGTCTGCAATTTTTGAGTGGGGTTGATGAGGGTTCGCGGTTCTAACCTTACTTTGCGTATTATGTCCAGTCGTGCTGAGGACTGCTTAGCTGGACTCTCTACCTATTTCTTTTTCTAGCGCGGGTTTCTTCGACCTAACTTCTAACTAGCCCTACCTATCTCTGTGACTTTGTCACACCTATCTAGAACGATTTGGACAGCACGAAGGCTGGTTACCTGGGGCTGCTCCCCGCCGCGCATTGCGTCGCGCGCACGCCCGGGCGCAGTTCGGTGAGGCACTCCTGAGGAAGCGGAGGCCACCACCGACCGCGCGGACGAGCAAACGCGCGACCCGGCGCCGGGGACCCCCCTTGCTTCCTGTGTTTTGGCCCGGTCTGGCTGGAAGCGAGATGCCAAACGGGCACTCCTCCTCACCGCAATAAAAGAATTTTTGTACACCATAATTGTTCCCACGAGTATGGTGGAAAGGAGGTCGAGCGCTGCAGAGCCACCATTACAGCGCCAAGCCTAACTACGACGGAGGGACGGCAGATGCCCCGAAGCGGACCGTTAGCGACTGCGCTATTTAATCTCCCCGCAGCCAAGCACCCTCGGCACGGTTCCTAACACCTTGGCGTTGGGACCCTAACTACGACCTACTCTAAGCAAGTGGGCTAACCAGCCCGTTTCCCTACTCTACAACCTAACGAGAGACCTGAAAATAAGCGGGACTGGGCCCCCGGTTCCGTCGCCGCTGTTCGAGATCGTGATCTCTCCCAGCAGCGCCGGGCCTGGCTAGGCCCTTACGTGGCCCCTGCAACAGCTCCGCTCCATCCGCGCAGGTAGGTCCATACCCGGGCCCGTGTGGGGTCTCGCCTAGCCGACAAGACGAATCCCCAGGCCCGGGCACAAGCCGACCCGCGCTTCAGGATCCCCGGAGAGTGGCGGAAAGGAGATAGGCCACGGGACATTTCGGGTTTATTTGGGTAGGAAGCAGGGAGAGGAAAAAGGTTTTGCCGCATGGGGGCCATGCTTGCCACATGAGAGCCATTTGGCTAGCTTTCGCTAGCACCGGCTCGTGGCAATGCTGTGATAGTCTTGGTTGAGGGAGGGGTGGAGGGGAAGAGAGGGTTTTGCCGCATGGGGGCCATGCTTGCCACATGAGAGTCATTTGGCTAGCCTTTGCTAGCACCGGCTCGTGGCAATGCTGTGATAGTCTTGGACGGGAGAAGGGAGGGGTGGAGAGGGTTTTGCCGCATAGGGGCCATGCTTGCCACATGAGAGTCATTTGGCTAGCTTTCGCTAGTACCGGCTCGTGGCAATGCTGTGTTAGTCTCGGACGGGAGAGAGGAGGAGGGGAGGAGAAGGTTTTGCCGCATGGGGGGCCATGCTTGTCACATGAGAGTCATTTGGCTAGCTTTCGCTAGCACCGGCTCGTGGCAATGCTGTGAGAGTCTGGGACGGAAGGGAAAGGGGCGTGTCGGGCACTACCTCCTCGGCTCCAGCCGGGCGGCAGGCTGTTTATGGGTTCAGCCACTCGAGCCGCCAGCCCGCGCCTTCTGCGCCTCGGCAGGCTTCACCCAACACACCAAAAGGGATGTCACTGCTGCTGATTGGTTACCCCGGTACGGGGCATCCGGCGACACCGATCGTGGAGGTTACAGCCTGTGACATGGGGCAAGAGAGGCTGTGTATTCGCGTCATTGCCCCTCGCCGCCTGTAGATAGGGACACTTACGTCTAAAGTTTTATGTGCGGTACCTGCTCCGAGAGCTTAACCCACACGGCCCCCATGGGCGCGGAATCGAGATACGCTCGATCAACGCGTCCTCGCTTGTGCGAGGACTACCAGTTTGCCGTCGTTGGTTTTAACTTGTCCTTCGTGTTTGTATTTTTAGGTTTCTCCATCTTGGTCTTACGAGTGTGGAGGAAAGGAGGTCCATCCGTCCAGAGCCCCTGATGTCCGGAAAAGGCGACTTGAGTACAATGGGGTGGCGCCAGGTACCCCAAGGGGATCGTTCGCGACCGAGTTGCTTTACGTCTCCCCAGCCATGCAGCCTTAAGCACGATGCCTCCCACCGTGGCTTCGAGACGTTCCCCTCCGGAAAGGCCCGGTAGCAAACCCTTACGGGTCCGCGGAGCGGGGACTCCGCGTACTTCGCCTTAACTCCGTTAGCCCGCAGTTCGGTCGCTCGCGCGACCTACATGCGGTTACCAGCAGGAACCGATAGAAGGTGGAGTTTGGCTAGACTATGATAGGCTCTGTATTGCGCATCAACAGTCTTGTGTTCGTGACTCGTTGCCCTCACACACTGCGAGGTGTTCTTCGCGGCGTGTTGCTTTGTAAGCCGCACTAATTGCGGCGTGTTGGCTTATTTCACAACAGCCTATGCGGCGTGTTGCTTTGTTCTGCAACAGCGTGTTGCCTTATACGCCGCGGCTTAAGCGGCGTGTTGGCTTACGAAGTATATGGTATCAGCGGAGCGGCGTGTTGCTTTGGCCAAGCACGTCGAGGGTTCCTGCTCGCCCTCTTTCATTATTTCTTACTTCTCATGCCACATGTTAAAATATGGCATTTGTTATTGCATGTGCTGTTACTATTAAATGGCCTTATGCGGGCACCCCGAAACCTCACTTGGGAGTGGGTCCGTGGGTACCCGGCCGCTAGCACTTCCCACTCTCGCCATAGACACCGCACTACGGTTCAAGCGAGAAGTGCTCTTAGACCGTCCCTCGCAGTCATCCTTGTCGGGTCGGGCTCGCTAGCGCGACTGGGTGCGGTGTGTCTCGAGTGAGACACCCAGTCGGCTCTACAAGCCCATATTACACCCACATACGTGGTACGCCGGACAAGGATGAGTGCGCGCCTAGGGACGGCCCGTACTACTAAAAGCACCCCGGGGCGTTCAAGCGAGCAAGGCGAGCTCAAACTTAGAACCTCCACGGGGCTCCCACAGACCTGTTCTTATATGTAAATCGTGCTTATGGCCTCAGCAACACTTAGTGCCCCGCTGATCCAGTTCACGCCTTTCATTAAAACACCTCTTGTTTAAATATAATGCTGTTCCGCTCCACAACAGTCATAAATAAATTAATAAATAAAATAAAATGTCTTATTTTATTCCGTCAAAGTAGTGAGCTTTTGCTCTTCCAGCTTGCTTGGCAACGAGTCACGACCACTCCCGCCTGTAGATAGGGATAATTTTCAATGTGTGTTCCGTTCCCCCGAGAGGGAAAGGAACGTGCTTCCTCGCCCGTAAGGGCATACGCCACAGAGCATTCACTATCTATCGAAACCCCAAGACTCGGGCGATTGAAAAATCCAAAAGCGACCGCGGGTTCGTCGCGGATATGGGCAGTTTGGCCACGATCTACACCTCTCCACCGCTAGCCACAACCCGGGCGGTGAACCTCCGGATTCTCCGGTCGGTGCTGCCTTTTGGGTGCAGACCGTGTCCACGGGGACCACGGGGAGGCCTGCCCATTTGTGTCCCGTACCCGGACACACGCCCTGACCCTGTTGGGCAGATGGAAATTTGGGGATGGGATTGGGACTGGATTGCGGCCTTCGGCCGTGAGGAGTGACGGGATTGGCCTATGGCCATTTAGGTTTAGGTAGACCCTACCTATTTGGGAGCTAATGACCTACTACCCTAATCACTCGGTAGAGCGGAGTGCCCGAGAAGATTTTGGGGCTGCTCTATCGTGCCCTGCAGTTCCGACTCCTGCAGGGTGAGTGATCCAGATTCTAATCTATTTCATCGTCTACCTATTTGACTTTTCTACGCATTTCCTAATTCTCGCTATCGAAGCTCTTTAACCAGAGCGCTTCTCTACAGAAGTCATCGAATAGGGAAAAGGCCTCTGGAGTGGACACAAGAAGAGGTGCCACCTCCGGTCATTTCCAATTGACTTCCCCTACTAAATCTCGCAGAGCGCGCCTCGAATTTGGGGCACTCAAGGAGGAAGTGCTGAACAGGCACCATCCTCAGCGAGTCCAAGCGACGCCAAGCGTGCTCGCCATGTCCTGTGAGCACCTGCGCGTTCCAGCGGCTAGGTTGAGTCCACCGCGCCCCCAACCTTCCCAGAATATCCCCGAAGAACGAAAAGGTGGTACGGCCTTTGCTGGATGAATCCCAGTCTGCGTGCCACATTCTACACGCCTGTAATTCTAATTCCCTAATGGCTTCTTTGTTGTTATTCGCCGAGACGGTAACATTCCCTAACTTAGTGTCCATTCCCTTCCTAATCTCGTAACGTGCCCTACTCTATTGGATCAGGATTTCAACAGGGGTTTCTCCCGCGATTACGCTCATCGATTCTCTAGACGCGGTTCTATAGGCTCCCACTACAGGTATTAGCGCGTTTCTTTGAGCGCTATCTAATTTCCTAATATCGCGCTTTGTACAGAGATCTGCCCACCCCGCCGCAGCGTAAGCCACGACTGGGGCAAACACCCCCCTGTAAATTGTCGAAAGCGCCCTATATTTCAACCCCCATTCTGACCTAGCTAGTCTTCCTAATCGCGTAAATAGTTTCTCGGTTTTGTTGCTTAAGTATTCGCAGTGGGACCTAACCCCCATACCCTTATCAAAGTGAACGCCAAAATATCTAACTGTGTTTTTGAACCTAATATTAGTCCCTTCTATTTTAATCACCGGCAGTCTACTGTTGAGGTCTGCTTTCCTCTTACTTGTTTTCCTCTTCCTATCCGGACGGTCTTCTCCCCTTCTGCCTATTGGAGCCCTATATACATCTTCGTTTTTTAGAACAATTGCTTCGGTTTTCTTTTTCGAGATCTCTAATTTCGCGAACCTACACCATTCGACTATTCTATCAACTACCGCCTGACCTTGCGACTCTAAGTTCTTTCTTGAATCTCCGCTGATAATTACTATTAAATCGTCCGCGTACGCTACGAATTTATCCGGTACCGTGTTCTCTAACTCCCGAAGCAATCCGTCGAACATTATGTTCCAACAGGCGGGTCCGAGAACGGAGCCCTGGGGACATCCCCTCGTGGCCTTTTTGGAAATCATTTGAGTCCCGAATTCTAACTGAACCCTTCGATCGCTAAAGTAGCTCCGGAGCACTTCAAAAACGTTCTTAGGGCAGTTCCTACTTTTTAAACTATTTAGCACTAGGGGCCACCAGACGTTATCGAAGGCGCCCGAGATATTGAAGAGGAGAGCGACAGCGTACCTCCCTTCGGAGGCAGAGACTATCCGCCTCATCTCCACGATAGCGTCCTCGGTCGACCTTCCGGACGTGAATCCGAACTGTCGGCCGGAGGAATTTTCAGGCGCCATTGAATTGTCGGTAATTATTATTTTGAGAAGTTTCTCAAAGAGTTTCCCTACTACAGAGAGGAGACAAATTGGTCTATAAGATTTCGGGTCTCTCTCGTCCTTGTCCCCATCTTTCAGGAGGACCCGCAGTGAGCCCACCTTCCAGACAGAGGGAAAGACGCCCCACTTGAGACACCCGTTGAAGAGCCTAACTATTTGATCAGGAATTTCCCTGCATACTGCCTTCAGGACGCTGACCTCGATTAGGGTCCGGGCGCTTTATTATTTTTAAAAGTTTTAACTACCCTAATCATCTCCTGCACCATGAAAGGTGGAGCTTCGGCTGTTTCCGGTGATGTTTCCGCGGTTAGTCTAACCTGCTTCTGTTCTTCTGTATCTTCTGATACCCGGTCGTCGGGGACGTGAACGTCCAGAAGGTAGCTGGCTGTCTCCTCTAGTGTTCGGGTGGAAAATTTACCCTGCCGGAGGGTGCTGAGCACCCTCTCAACACGGAGTTTGCCGGCCTGTTGCTTGTAAACGATGCCCCAAGCCTCCGTGTTCCCGTGCGACGTGACGAATTTTCGCCAGCTTGCGATTTTTGCCCTCTTTACCTCTTTTGAGTAACTTCGCAATGAAGCGCGATATTGCTGTGTTACCTCGAGGAAATTGGATTCATTTTGCCCCTTCGTGACTTTACGTCTTAGCCTATAAACTGACTTTTTGAGGATAGTCAGCTCCCTATTCCACCACGGGTTGGATTTCCGAAACTTCCTCCTTCTAGGCATTGAAGCTTTACAGGCCTCCTGGAGCACCACTGTAAGCCTCTCTGCCATTATCTCCACGTCCTCTGCAGACTGCAGTTCAAGGACCGCGAGTTGCGACTCGTTCAAGTCGCGCAGGCTCTCGGCAAACCGCTCCCAGTCCGCCCGGCGTGTGTCGAACCGACTGCCAGCAGCGCACCGGTCATTGCCTGTTCCTCCCGGCACCCTCACCCTGATGTCCACAGAGTTGTGGTCACTAGTTGTCCACTCCTGTCTCACCTTCCATTCGCCGATGAATTGGCTCATGGATGGAGACGCCAGGGTCACATCTATATAAGACAATCCCCTCGCTGTCCAAAAGGTGGGAGGTTGGGCAGCGTCGTTAAGAACCTGGAGAAAAAATGCGCGGATGAGGCCCTCCAGTTTGGCGCCTCTTTCGTCTGTCCTCTGGGGACCCCAGAGTGACGACCTCGCATTGGCATCTAACGCGACTAAAAGTCTCTTCCCCCTCAGCGAATGACACACCATCTCGAGGTGCCTGAGGTGTTCCTCAATGTCGTCGCTGTACTGGAAGTAGCACGACACGACGTAGAAGGAGAAATTGGGAGCTTGAATTTCCGCACAGACACAGTGTGCGGTGCTAAGCTGCGAGACAAATAACAAATCCAGATTTGGATTGCTAACCGCTACCGCTGCCCACGGGCGTTGTGAGCGTACGGCAGCCACTCTAATTTGCCTACCTAGTCCGTAAAACGTATGGTTTGATTTTTGCTTCTTGACGTATGGTTCCTGCAATAGCAGTACGTCAAGTCGCTTTTCAAATGCCAATTCGCGAACTTCTCCAGAGACTACCGCTGAGCGACGCATGTTTAATTGGAGAATTCTAATTCCCGTGGAGCGCATATTAACTATCCTTGGTTTCGTATTATCAATTTCGACCGGGCTTTCGAACCTAACATCTTCCAGGTGGGACTGGATGGGGTCCGCGAATCTAACATGCTTTACCGATTTACGCTGTGGCTTGATTCTACCTACCTGACTATTGCATTTAACTAACACTATTTTTGTTGTACTAATCTGAGTGATAGCTTTCGCGAGTCTATCACACCTATTCATAACGATGCGGACAGCACGAAGGCTGCAACCAAAGGACTGCACCACGCCGCGTTTGCCGCGGACTTGCCCAAGCGCAGCTCGATGAGGCGCCCTTGAAGAAGTAGAGGCCACCACCGAGTCTGCGATCAGACGATCCAGCGGCGGGGGGCCCCGCCACTTCCTTAAGCATCGCTCTTTCTGGAAGCGGTTAGCCAGACGAGCACTCCTCCTCATCGATATAAAAGAATTTTTGACAACCATACTTATTCCCACGAGTATGGTGGAAAGGAGGTCGAGCGCTGCAGAGCCACCATTACAGCGCCAAGCCTAACTACGACGGGGGGACGGCAGATACCCCGAAGCAG
>CABEGB010001364.1:0-82844 GCA_901521435.1 Crematogaster levior
TTTCATCTTATTATAGAAAATAAAATTTTTACATTTTGCATTTTACCGGTCCGAAAATAATTGTAATGGATTAATGAGATTTTTGCGATTAAAATGACACCAAACACGACATAAATCGAATTACATAATCAAACTATATTAATTATTTATCAATTTAATTTATTAATTAAAGTTATTCGATTTATGTCGTGTTTGGTGTCACTTTAATCGCAAAAATCTCATTCCATTACAATTATTTTCGGACCGGTAAAATGCAAAATGTAAAAATTTTTTTTTCTACTCGTACCATTATTTTCCTAGAAATAAAAGTAAAGTCAGTACGTAATCTACCGATTCGATATACCTATTTACAAAGCAATAAGCGTGGTCGTGTTAGTAAGTCGATCGACTAGAACGCTGGAGATCTCGAGTTCGAAACCTTTCTTTTTTTTCTATTTTTTTTTAATGTCTTTAAATAATTTATGCAATATATTAAATTAAACCTATATTAATCCTTAAAAAATATTATATAAAAATAATTTTTTTAATGATATTAATATAGGTTTAATTTTAATGTATTGCATAAATTATTTAAAGACATAAAAAAAAATAAAAAAAAAAGAAAGGTTTCGAACTCGAGATCTACAGTGTTCTAACCGCTCGCTCTATTAACACGACCACGCTTATTGCTTTGAAAGTAGGTATATCGAATTGGTGGGATAGATCCCCCCGTTCAAGTAACCGTTCGGACTCGGACGATATCTGTGCTGGCAGGTCCCAGAATAGGACTAAGAGAAGGAAAAAGGAAAGAACCCCGATTTCTGATCTATCCTCCGACGGGAACGAAGGGCTAAACTCAACCAGCTCAATTTGTGGGAAAATAGAAAAACGAGGTCGCCCGCCTGGTGACCCTTCTCGGAAGGGACAGTTCACGGCTCAGAAAATAAAAGAAGCCAAGGAGAAAAAAAAGAGTGAGGACCTGGAGAAGCTGGCTGTTGGATTCGGCCTGCAAGGTGGATAGAAACTCTCCCGTGTTCCAACGTTATATGAAAGTTATGAAAGAGATAACGGATGAGTTTAGAAGGGCCACGGTGAGTGAAATAGCCGGTGTCCTGAGTGACGGGGTAGAAACTATCAGGAAGGTAGCGTCTGCCTCCTCCGGCCTTCAGGGCAAGTTGGCGGGTGCCCTCTACAGAGCGGCCTCTACCGTTGAGGCGGGGGTCGGGGTCCTTACCCAGAGGACAGAGAAGGGGTTTTATGACCCAATATCAGGAAGGGCCCCTTCCCCGGTTAGCCCCCAGGTGGAAGACCTCCAGAACGCAAACCGTCTGCTGGAGGAGGAGGTAAAGAAACTTAAGGATGAAATTCAGGAGTTGAAGCGCTCCTCCCCTCCGCCCTCCCCCCACACAAGATCCAGGGGGGTGGTGCCGGAGATAGATATGGAGGAGCCTACAGCTCCCCCTTCGCCTCCCGCTATAAGCGCGGAGGAATTGGAGAGGCACCCCGCCATGAGGCCGCCTCTGCGGAACCAACCGCCCTACCGGATCCCTGAAACCGATCTGGGACAGGGCGCTGAGAGGAGTACTTCCCCGAGATCCGATGAGATGAAGGGATTCGACAAGCTGGTTAAAGCACTCGAGGAGTCGGTCTCGGCATCGGTCTCGGCGCTCGAGAAGTCGGTCTCGACGTCGGTCACGGCGTCGGTTACCGAGGCAATCCTGAAAAGGTTCCCCCAGTTGAACCTCCCTCCCCCGCAAGACCCCATAGTCAGCCGGGCGGGGCCCACTCCTACTAAAGGAACGGTTCCCGCCCGACCTAGGGCTCTTGCTAAGGGGAGTCCTCCCCTGCCGGACTCCATAGTCGGCCGAACGGGGCCCGCCCCCGAAGGGACGGGACTCGCCCCGCCTAGGGCTCCAACTAAGGAAAAGGGCAAAAACAAGAAGAAGAAGGCGGGAGGGGACCAGGGGAAACCCAGCCGTGCAACGAGTGCACAGCCTGTTGTTCCCCGATCGTCACCCCCGTCTACCAACAGGAAGAACAAGGATAAGGCTCTGGCCCCAAATCCCGCCCCTCCTGCGGGGGGGGAAAGGGCCGGCTTCCCTCCAATCCGGTGCCGCCCGTCCCCCCTGAACAATCGGGGGAGAATTGGGCTCAGGTGGTGAAGAACGGGAGAAGGAAGAAGACGGGTGGTGACCGGTCGAAATCCTCACCGAATACTGGGGCTCCTTCGTCCAGGCCTTCCCTCCCCAAAGGGCAGGAGGGCAAGAAGAAGAGCTCCAAGAAAAGAAGGGCGCCGAAATCCGCTGCGGTGATTATTACCAGCGAAAGTGGTGAATATGCGGAGTTGTCGGCTATGCTGAAAAAAAAGGTCTCCCGGGATCATGGCCTCACTGGCATAAATGGGCCCTCACGGGGGCCATGATGTTTGAAGTGTCCGGTCAGGGCCGGACCGAGAAGGCAGACAGACTGGAGCGACTGGCCAAAGAACTGTTCGACCTAAGGAAAGGGGTGAAGGTGACCCGCCCGATAAAGAAGGCGGACCTCCGCCTCAAGGGCTTAGACCCATCGGCTACGGCCGAAGAAATTGCTGACGCCATAGTCGCCAAGGGCGGTTGCACCCCCTCTACTGTTAGGGTGGGGGTAATCAGACCCTCCCCACGTCTAAGGGGGCCTAGGACTGTCGTGGTCCGATGCCCGGTGGAGGCCGCCAACAAGGTGGCTGCGGGGGGCCGACTCCAACTTCAGTTGGTGTCGGTTGGAGTCGAGCTCCTCGAGGCCCGCCTCCTCCAGTGCCACAAGTGCCTGGAGGGCGGGCATGTGAGAGCCCGGTGCCCCAATACGGATAGGAGCGATTGCTGCTATCGTTGCGGGGTCGCCGGGCACCTGGCCAGGGACTGCACGTCCCCTGCAAGTTGCACGTTGTGCAAGGAAGCGCGACTTCCGGCCAACCACAGGATGGGGGGACCTTCATGTAAGGCCCCAAAGAGGTCAAAGGGGAAGAAAGGGTGTGTCTCCCACACCCGCCCCCCCCTCATCCCCCTCCAGGACTGAAGTCCCGCCAACTGCGATGGCAGCGGAAACTGTGACGGTGGAGGAGGCCATGCCCTTAACTACAGAGGCTGAGGCCTCCCACACTTCCCAGGTTGCTGTACCCGGGGAGAGCCTCTCATTGGGCTCTCCCATGGATTTCGAGGCGGATAAAGGCCCGGGGGAGCCCTAGGACATTGAACTGTAATGTCCACAAGGCTCCTCCAAGCCAATCTCAATCACGCCCGGCAAGCCCAAGATTTATTTATCAATGACCTTGCCGGGCGTGATGCAGGATTGGGCGTGATCGCGGAGCCGTACCGCCCGCCGGACTCCAACCCCAATTGGGCTGTGGCAGTGGACGGCTCCGCGGCCATAGTGAGGCGCCACTCGCCAAAGTCCCCTCCCATCAGCCTTATTAAGGCGGGGGGGGGGGCTTTGTCATGGTGAAGTGGGGCGCCCTTTTTGTAGCGGGGGTTTATGCCCCGCCTAGTAGGACTCGCCCCGAGTTCAAGATGCAGCTTAGGGAGCTGGGGGATTGCATACGCAGATGCCTCCCCCACCCAGTGCTCGTGGCGGGCGATTTTAACGCCTGGGCCACGACCTGGGGCTCCCGCCGCACCGATCCTCGGGGCGAGATCCTGCAGGACTGGGCGGCGGAGCTTGGCCTCCTCTTACTTAACGAGGGGGCCAACAGCACCTGTGTCTGCCCCCAGGGGGAATCTATTGTGGACTTGACTTGGATTTCCCCGGGAGCGGAAGGGCTAGTGGAGTCGTGGGGGGTGGCGAGTAGAGAGACGCTGTCCGACCACCTCTGTATAGAGGTGGTCCTGACGGCCACCCCCCGCGAGGTGCTGCTCCGCCGCCGTACGAGGGGGCATAACCTTCCCAGGAGGTGGGTCCTCGCGAAAATGTGCGAGGACCGCCTCTTAGCGACTGCGGCCGCTGAAACCTGGCCCCAGCTAGAAGAGGGCCAGGTAGATCCGGAGGAGGAGGCGATTAGGGTTGGGGACATGGCCGCCCGCATCTGCGACGCGGCCATGCCCCGATCCAAGCCTGCCCCCCGCCGGGCCGCCTATTGGTGGAATGCGGAGATGGCGGGCCTGAGAAGAGACTCAACTCGGGCCCGCCGTATCCTCCTCCGCGCCCGGCGGGGGGCTCGTGGGGACAATAGATCCCCTAGGGTTGCGGCGGCGCGCAGTGCGTACCTCGCCGCGCGGTACGCGCTGCGGGCGGCCGTCCGCAACGCGAAGGCCAGGGCCTGGGACGAGCTGATAGCGGAGCTCGATCGGGACCCGTGGGGGCGCCCCTATAAAATCGTTCTGAATAGAACAAGACCGGCGGCGCCCCCCCTAGCGGAGTCTATGGACCCCATCTTTCTGAACGAGGTGGTGGCGGCCCTCTTTCCCATAAGAGTTGCGAATATCCCTCCGAGGGAGGGTCCTCCACTATGGAGCGAGGACCTGGAGATCTCGGAGGGAGAACTCCTGAGGACCGCCAAGAGACTCGGGGGCGTTAATAAGGCTCCCGGTCCAGACGGGGTCCTCGGTCGGGTCTGGGCCCTGGCCTTCAGCCATGTGGGTGCCCGGCTGAGGCGGCTCTTTAATGCCTGCCTCAAGTCGGGCACATTCCCCTCCGCGTGGAAGAGGGCCAAACTGGTCCTCCTCCACAAGGAGGGGAAACCAGCGGAGCACCCTTCGGCCTATAGGCCGATCTGCCTGATGGACGAGGTGGGGAAGTTATTCGAGCGTGTTATCGCCGTCCGCCTCGTCCAGCATCTGTCGCGGAGTGGTCCCGACCTAAGTCAGGACTAGTACGGCTTCCGAGAGGGCAGGTCTACAGTTGATGCGATCATGCATCTTAGAGCCCTCTCGGAAGAAATTACAGGGGAGGGAGGTGTGGCGTTGGCGGTGTCCTTAGACATCGTCAACGCCTTTAACTCCCTCCCCTGGGAAAGTGTGGGGGAAGCCATGCAGTATCATGGCTTTCCCCCATATTTACAGGAAGTGGTCTGGGATTACTTCCGCGGCAGAACGCTCCAGTATACCAATAGACTGGAGCAGGCAGAGTCTAGGCAAGTGTATTGCGGGGTTCCACAGGGGTCCGTTCTTGGGCCCCTACTGTGGAACCTCGCATATGACAGGGTGCTCCGCACATACCTCCCCCCGGGCAGTCATCTGCTATGCTACGCAGATGACACTCTGGTGGTGTCCGGGGGGAGGGATTGGATGGAGGCGCGGGACGCGGCAAATACCGCGACCCGCGCCGTCGTGCGCTCCATAGAGGCCACGGGACTTGAGGTTGCCCCGCACAAAACAGAGGCGATATTCCTCTATAGGAAGGATAAGGGGCAACCTCCCCTCGCCCTAGTTTGGGTGGGGGAAGCCCTCGTTCAGGTGGGGCCTTACATGAAATATCTCGGCCTCACCCTGGACGGGCTCTGGGGGTTTGAAGAACACTTCAGACGGGTGATCCCCAGAGCAGATAGGATGGCGGCAGCGTTAAGCCGCCTCCTACCGAACGTGAACGGTCCAGGCGTCAAACCGCGACGCCTTTACGTGAACGTGGTGCAATCGGTGCTCCTTTACGGAGCACCGATATGGGCCCCGTCCGTGGTGGCCAGCCGCAAGATTATTACGATGATCAATCGCGTCCAGCGGCGGCTGGCTATCCGGGCGATTAGGGCCTACTGCACCACGTCACACGTGGCGGCGACAGCCCTCGCGGTGCTCCCCCCTGTTGAGTTCCTGGCGACCTCGTACGCTGAAGTTTATCAGCGTACGAGGAAACCGGGAGGAAGGGGGAGCGCCCAGCTATTACCGGGGGCTGCTGCCAAAATTAGGATGGATGCCCGCCGTCGCGCCGTGGAGGCTTGGCAAGCCTCCATCCGCGGCGCAGCGGCGGGCAAATGGACCGTTCACGCCGTCCAGCCCTGTCTGCCCGAATGGGCGGACAGAGGGGGACGCGGGCTAACGTTCCGCCTGACACAGGTGCTCACCGGGCATGGTTGCTTCGGTGAGTACCTGTGCAGGATAGGCAAGGAGCGCACAACAAAGTGCCACCACTGCGCGGCCGGCAGGGACTCGGCGCAGCACACGCTGGCGGTGTGTCCAGCGTGGGCAGACGAGCGCCGGGCCCTGACCGAGTGTGTGGGCACGGACCTCTCCTTCCCTGCCCTTATTAGGGGCATGTTGGAGGGAGAGGCAAAGTGGAAGGCGGTCTTCTCCTTTTGCGAGGTAGTTATCTCGCAGAAGGAGGAGGCAGAAAAGATCAGGAGGGGGGAGGTGGAGGTGGTACCTCCTTCCTCCCCCTCCAACGGAGGCAGCGATGGAGACGGTGACGGCGGGGACCCCCCTCCTCGTGTTTTGAGGAGGGTGATGAACCGTCCCCGCCGTCAACCAGCCCACTTAAGGGCCTGAACTTAAAGGGGGGGTCCCCCGAGGGCCAGTGCACTTTGCACTGGTCCAAGTGAAAACAGGGGGTCCCCCCCTGGGGAGGGGGCTTCCTTGCCCCCTCCCCATTATCATTGAGGATGCCGGGAGGGCGCGTCATTTCCCTCCCGGCGGGGGGTGACCCAGGGGCGGGGGCCCCTGGGTAACTCACGCCCCCCACCCCCCAAGTGGGGCGGGGAAGGTTTCGGGGAGCCGAACCTTCCCCTTATTATATATCAGGAAGTTATGGGAGGAGGGGACCTCTCGTTCCCCTCCTCCCCCGAGTGAGAGGCCGCATGTGGCAGCGCTCTACCTTTGTGGGAGGCGGGTGGTTAATTCTCACCCCCTCCCCGGGTACGAGGCGGCATGCGGCCACGCCCGAGGGGTGGAAGGACGAAATGCCACAGGCGATACCCTTCCACCCCTCACCAGGGCAAGGATAGGCTCCCCCCAGGGGTTTTAGTGGGTATGCCGGAGGGGAACTTCTCTCCCCTCCGGTGAGTCCCACATAACCCGTAGAGGTCCCCCCGGACCTCTCGGGTATCCATAAAGGATTTCCCCTGGGATAAAAAAAAAAAAAAAGGTATATCGAATTGGTAGATTACGTACTGACTTTACTTTTACTTCTTGGAAAATAATGGTACGAGTTATTGTACCATGTATTATATTAGTAGGAGGAGTATCAGTTATGATATTCAACTAAATTCCAGGTGGAAAGCTCGACTGTCTCCTTGCAAGAAATATAATTTTCGATCTCGATCGCCAAGCGTGTCAGCTGTAGCGAGAGGGAGAAACGGAGACGGAAGATATACGTATATGTTCGCGCTCTTCTAGCTAGCTGAGCGCACACGTACACGGCTTTTCCTCGTGTGCGTGATGTAGCGAGATTTGAATGTGACGATCGCGGGTACACGTGCCGAAACGTTTCTGTTTACGCGAAGCTGCACAAGCTGAAACGCGTTATATCTATCACTAGACAGCTAGTATTTTAGTGCAAAGTTTATTGTAGGATTGTGTAAGGTGTGTTGTGGTTACATATTACACATTGTGTAATACGTAACGTATTAGTGATAAATATAAGTGAGTGTACGTGAAAGTTTACGATGGGGAAAAGTTATGATGCGAAGCACCCATGTCGCCCCAGATACTCTTTGAAGAGGAGACACATAAAAAGGTTAGTTTATTTTTCTATTTTATTTACATAGGTTTTGAAATTAGTGATTAAAAACCGTCTATAATTATTATTATACTTATAATTTTTATTTAAAATTTATTTACAACTCAAGTATTATTACTTTAAAATAATAAAAAAAGAATCGTATTTTTTATTATTTAAATGAAATAATATATTTCTATTATAAATAGGTTGTAAAATTTATAGAATGTATGATTGTAGACAGTTATTAATCATTAATAAATTTTAAAATATTTTATTAATGTATTAATAAAATATTTTATGTATTTTTTAAAATATATTAAATTAATCTTTTTTATCTATAATTTTTATTTATTTATAACTCAAGTATTATTAGAAGTCTCAATTTGTAATCATATACACTTTTCATCATTTGTATGTAATAATTTTTATTATAAGTAACATTGAATAGTTTGTATTTAAAAGTATAACATTGAATAAAAATTTATGTATTTGATAGACAACTTTATACACAGATCTCAATTTGTCATATTTTTCAATATTTTAATATATTACTTTATTATTTCGTTAAAAAAATTGAGTATGATTATGATTATTGATTATTGATTTGTAACTTGATTTTTATATTTTTATTTTACAAATGTGACACAATTCGTTTTTCTTGAACACTCGGACTAACTCGCTGGGATCGGGGTTCGATTGAGTGAAGAACGTAAGTCGTAAACTCAATATAAAAATGGTTTATTATAAACTAAAGGGTGGATGCACATTGAAGTCTCATACTCGATTTGGATTAGACGGATGTGCGGAAAAATTAAAGGGCCGTGAACGGTGTTGGATCGCGCTAGAGCTGATGACGATTTAAAGGTCCGGTGCATACAGGTGCATATGATAAATACCGGTTTCGGCGCGCGTGAATAACAGTGCGAAAGTTTTGTTTACGCGTCGTTCAACATCGCGGCTGTATCGATGCGATTATGGGGTGCATCGTTACAAATATAATATTATATTTGAATATTATATTTTCGTGTCGTATGTATTTTAAAATTTTTTATTCATATAATATTTGTAAAATAGAAAAATAAAAATCAAGTTACAAATCAATAATCAATAGTCATAATCAATTATTTTAATGTAATAATAAAGTAATATATTAAAATATTAAAAAATATAACAAATTGAGATCTGTGTATAAAGTTGTCAATCAAATACATAAATTTTTATTCAATGTTATACTTTTAAATACAAATTATTCAATATTACTTATAATACAAATTATTACATACAAATGATGAAAAGTGAATACGATTACAAATTGAGATATCTAACAATACTTGGGTTATAAATAGGTAAAAATTATACATGATAAAAAATTATAGTTATTCAAAAAGAAGGGTATTATTCAACGCCAAACTGGCTATACGATATCTTTATTCGTGTTCACGACCATTGGTTCTGGTCCTTTTCAAATGGTATAATACTGTTTTTTCTCAACAGCGTTACATACTGAAAGGAACGGTATTACATTTTTAAATCATCCTACAATTTTATAATATATTAATTTACAACTTACAGAGGCCGTATGTCAAATAAAGTCCATATATAAAACAATCAAGAAAATTCAGTTTGTACAAGTGTAGAAAACACGTCAGAGATTTGTGACGGCATGAATGGGGACTGAGTGGTAACAAATTCTACCGTTCTCTTAATCCAGGACAAATTTTGATCAGACATAAATAAATAAATAAATAGTTGAACGTGTCAATATATTAGAAGATAGAAAAATAGATAAAAATATAGATGTGCTAGATGATGCATAAATGGATCAAGTACAAATATGTTAAATGATAAAAATAATCGAAATAGCTAACAGTATCAATAATAAATAAATAAATAAATAAAAATATAACTATAATCAAATAATGCTAACGAGGTCATCATAAATCGCGATTAGTTTTCTGTGTCTTTTTGTACGTTTATAGCTGAATTACATTTCTTGATAAACAGCATTTCCGTTATTTCTCGTTTTTTGATATGTCTTTCTTTAGTTTGCTAACTAAGTGGTTGGTTGGAGTTACATAGAACAAACAAAAAGACATTTAGAAACATAGAATATCTCACGCACACAAATTTGAATGGCAAAACCCAAAAATTTTATATAAAGAAAGACATACCAAAAAATGAGAGATAGCGGAAATGCTGTTTATCAAGAAATGTAATTCAGCTATAAACGTACAAAAAGACACAGAAAACTAATCGTGATTTATGATGACCTCGTTAGCATTATTTGATTATAGTTATATTTTTATTTATTTATTTATTTATTATTGAAACTGTTAGCTATTTTGATTATTTTTATCATTTAATATATTTGTACTTGATCCATTTATGCATCATCTAGCACATCTATATTTTTATCTATTTTTCTATCTTCTAATATATTGACACGTTCAACTATTTATTTATTTATTTATGTCTGATCAAAATTTGTCCTGGATTAAGAGAACGGTAGAATTTGTTACCACTCAGTCCCCATTCATGCCGTCACAAATCTCTGACGTGTTTTCTACTTGCACAAACCAAATTTTCTTTATTGTTTTATATATGGACTCTATTTGACACACGGCCTCTGTAAGTTGTAAATTAATATATTACAAAATTGTAGGATGATTTAAAAATGTAATACCGTTCCTTTCAGTATGTAACACTGTTGAGAAAAAATTTTATAATTTAAAAAGAACCAGAACCAAACGTCGTGAACACAAATAAAGATATCATATAGCTAGTTTGCCGTCAAATAATATCCTTTTTTTTGAATTGTTAATCATTGCAGAAAAGAAGATTTATTTTCATAATTATGTAGAATGTTATATAAAAAGAATAGAATTATGCACAGGGAAAAGACCTTTGCTTATTCATATTTTATAAATTATATATGTATACACATAGAGTATTTATATATGTATTTATACATTGAATATAAAGCCAGAGGCGTAAATCGTGTGCTGGTTACAAAAATGTCAGAGGCGTAAATCGTGTGCTGACTAATTTAAATGCCAGAGGCGTAAATCGTGTGCTGGTTATAAAAATGTCAAAGGCGTAAATCGTATGCTGACTAGTTTAAAAACCAGAGGCGTAAATCGTGTGCTGGTTACAAAAATGTCAAAGACGTAAGTCGTGTGGTTACAGAAATGCCAGAGGCGTAAATCGTGTGCTAGTTACAAAAATGTCAGAGGCGTAAATCGTGTGCTGACTAGTTTAAAAACCAGAGGCGTAAATCGTGTGCTGGTTACAAAAATGTCAGAGGCGTAAATCGTGTGCTGACTAGTTTAAAAACCAGAGGCGTAAATCGTGTGCTGGTTACAAAAATGTCAAAGACGTAAGTCGTGTGGTTACAAAAATGCCAGAGGCATAAATTGTATGCTGGTTACAGAAATGCCAGAGGCGTAAATCGTGTGCTGGTTACAAAAATGCCAGAGGCATAAATTGTGTGCTGGCTAATTTAAATACCAGAGGTGTCAATCCTGGCAATGAAATGTCAGAAGTGTAAAAAATAATAATAATTTTGTATCCTCTGTTCATTGCTACCGCAGCCATAAGTTATGGTTGTGACAATGAAGAAGTAGAAAGAAAAGAATTGGCTATAAAATTGAATAAAAAAATAAAACGTGTGGATTATTTATTAATATTAAAAATCCATGCTTGGGTGCTTCTTCTATTGATGAAAACGGTCTGGTGGAAATTAAATGTCCTTTATCTGCTGAAAATTTAACAGTGGAAAAAGCCAGACAATATCTTTTTAAAAAGGTATCTTCGATTTTAAAAATCCACAAGAAATAAATCAGAATCACCGATATTATTATCAGGTTCAAGGCCAATTGAACATAACGCAGCGAGAATATTATATTTTTGCCGTATGGACACTACAAAGCATGAAATTGGTGCACGTAAATAGAGACGATGTTTTTGGAGAAATGAAATGCTGCCTCTTCTAATACGTTTCTACAACGAATGCATGCTTCTGGAAATCTTGGATAGTCGTTATAATAGGCATATGCCAATTAGAAATCCAAGCTATATTCTAGAAGCAAAGGAAGAAGCAGCTAAAAAAGTAAATATTCGAAAAAGTATTCGGCAAAATGTAGTAGAGAGTAAAAATGTCATCAGTAGAGATGAGAATAAATATGATATCATCGACGAAAACAATTATTACTGCTGCGATTACTCCAGATATAAAGCAGAATGATGATTGTGTTATTGTTAGTATAAGCAACAATCATGATATTACTGAAGACGATAAGGCAAGACATAAAAAAATTCTAGATGAGATAATTGCTCCTATCTCCTCAGTAAAAAAGAATGTCTTGCCTATGTATAGCAAATTAAATGACGAATCATTAGATCGATTCTTACGTGTTAGAGAAACTTCTCATTTTGAAACGCAAAGTGTGCTATATTTAAAGTTTCCTCATATGATTATAGCTAGTCACAGCGACAAAAGCTTACAAATAATTCGAGGAAATTGTAGTGATCACTGGCGATGTATATTTTTTGATGGCAATAAACTTCACGTATATGACAGTTTACCTTGCTGTACATATAATAAGTTGGCAGCCAAAGAAAAAAATTATATACAACTTTGTTATCCAAAAATAAGTCAAAGTGACATTATTTTTGAAAAAGTTGAAGCACAACCTGATGATACATGTTGTAGAATTTACGCTGCAATTTTTACCACAATTATAGCTTTAGGAGGCAATCTTTGTAACGAAAAATATTTCAAAGATGTAAAGTGTATGAGACAACACTTTATAAAAATCATAGAAGATAATAAATTGTTATCTTTTCCAAAAATGTATAATGTATAAAAAACTTTTGGAAATATTTATAATAATGTTAGAGTCTCAATACAGAAGGAAATGAAACAAGACACGTTTCAATAGAAATTGGAAACTATTCTGATTACAAATTATAAATAAAAAATCAGAAATGTCTATTACGACAATACTGATTATAATAAAAATCAGAAGATCGGAGAGACGGAAAAAATATGTTGGTTGCGTTCTCACGAGTATGGGCGTTGGAGGAGCTCATTTTACATTTTCAATATTCAAAATCATATGTTTTGATTTTGTTGTATATTTTGTTATATATTATTTTAAGAAAATATACTAAATATGTATATTATTTGTATCCTGATTGATTCAATAAATAAATCACGCTGCACAAGTTCTAACACGAAAAATACATATTGCATATGTGTGTGTGTGTGTGTGTGTGTGTGTGTGTGTGTGTGTGTGTGAGTGTGTGTGTGTGTGTGTATATATATACATGAAATTTCTGTGCTTGGTGCGTGCTTCCGTCCCGCGTGTGCTCCGAGAGAGGTTCTGCTCCGAGAGGAGACGATTACCACGCAGTGACAAAGTGGTAGTAGTGGCGACGGCGGCGGCAGCGGCGGCTTACGGGGCGAGTGCGTCGTGCGTACGTGCGTACGTGCCGTACGTGCGTGCGTGCGTGCGTGCGTGCGTACGTGCGTACGTACGCGCACCGAGTGAATCATGTTCGTATGTGCGTGCGTGTGCATGCACGTATGTGCGTGCGTGTGCATGTACGTATGTGCGTGCGTGCGTGTGCAAGACCGGATGTGTGTGTATAATCAACTAAGGCAATTGTGTGTGGATGTGATATGTGTGAGGCGTTGTATGGCGCGTGATGTGTATGGCGTGCGTGTCTATCGGTATCTGCGTGCGTGGGTGCGTGCGTGAGTGTGTGTGTGGTGTGCATCGGCGTGTGCGTGGCGTGACGGTGTGCGTTACTTGCGTGGTGCGTGCGTCCGTGCGTGTGTGCCGTTCGTGCGTGTTGTCCTGTCTTTCGCGGCTGCGTTTACTGTGTGTGTATCTGTATCTGCTGTGCCTGGCTCTGGTTTGTGTGTGTGTATCTACGTCTGCTGTGTCTGGCTCTGGGTGTGTGTGACTGTGTGTGGCTGTGTGTGTGTGTGTGTGTGCATATTGTGTGGCGGTGTAGTATTGTGTGTATTGTATTATATATAATGTTTATTAAAAAAACAAAATATTTATATTTTATTTATATTTTTTGCAAATAATAAAGAATATAAAAATGTTTATCAGTAGTAGCATAAATATTATTCATTATCAATGTATTATTCAACGATATAATTCGGTGTAATATGTAAAAAATCAATTTTTACAACATTTTTATTTTTAAATTTTACATTCATATTTTATATTTATTTAGATAAATTGTTTATAAATAGATATTTGTTTATAAAAAACTTTTATATATTTTTTTATAAACAATAAAGAATGTCCATTATGTCTAAAGACGAATATCTATAGACAATTTATCTAAATAAATATAAAATATAAATGTAAAATTTAAAAATAAAAATGTTGTAAAAATTGATTTTTTACATATTACACCAAATTATATTGTTGAATAATACATTGATAATGAATAATATTTATGCTACTACTGATAAACATTTTTATATTCTTTATTATTTGCAAAAAATATAAATAAAATATAAATATTTTATTTATTTTATAAACATTATATGTATGATAAAGCGATCGATTCGACGTCTGATTCCAAATCGTTGAATCGGCTAGCTTAGCGAACAGTAAAAATATACATATAGCGCGAGAGAAAAAAGAGAACATTATCTGCGAGAGAACATTATCCTTGTCTCTATTGTTTGTATTGTTTTCTTGTCAGCTGAGACAGTACTTTCTCTCTGCTGTGCTTTCTCTCAGATCGAGACTTTCCATCTAACAAAACTGAATTTTGAGTATATAGAATAATGTAGAATAGACTATATCGGTAATATAGAAAATGGACGGAATTAAAACTGTCGGTAATTTTACCGACATTTTTAATTCCGTCTAGATGAGGGCGCTATCCCGTCGAAGTTCTGTTTCCGCTTTAGGATCCCCTTAAGTCCCAATTGGATCGCGGCCGTGAACGGCTCCGCCGCTCGTAAGAAGGCATTCCCCGCGCTCCCCCTCATCTCCCAAGTGGAGGTGGGGCAGGGATTCGTTATCGCGCGGTGGGGTGCCTTATTTGTGGCGGGGATATACGCCCCCCCCCCCCAGCAGGACTCGCCCCCAATTCAAAGATCAGTTAAGGGAGTTGGAAAATGGCATTCGCCGATGCCTCCCCCACCCCGTGTTGGTGGCCGGAGACTTCAACGCCTGGGCTACGGCTTGGGGTTCCCGACTCACCAATGCCAGGGGCGAGATCCTGCTGAACTGGGCGGCGGAGCTGGGGCTCGTACTCCTGAACATGGGCTCCCAGAGTACCTGCGTCCGTCCCCGGGGGAAGTCCATAGTCGACTTGACTTGGGCGACCCCGGTGGCGGCGCGTTTGGTGAGTTCATGGGGGGTGGCCCAACGGGAATCTCTGTCGGACCACCTCGTCATCGAGGTAGTTCTCACGGCCACCCCCCGGAAGGTGCTTCTCCGCCGCCGCAGGGGGGGCGCTAATCCCCCCTGAAGATAGGTCCTGTCCCGATTGGATCGGGACAGGCTCAAAGCCGCGGCTTCCGCGGAGACCTAGGCCGACGCTCCGGTCCAGGTTGATGCGGAGGCCGAAGCGGCTGAGATCGGGGCTATGGCCGTCCGCCTATGCGACGCAGCCATGCCCCCCGATCCAAGTCCGCCTCTCGCCGGGCAGCATATTGGTGGAGCGAGGAGATCGCGGAGCTGCGTCGCCGGCGCGCCGCGATCTCCTCCGGGCCCGGCGGGCAACAGGGACGAGATGGTCGCGGAGGCGCGTGACGCGTACCTAGCCGCGCGGTGCGCGTTACGGACAGCCACCCGCGACGCCAAGGCCAGGGCGTGGGAAGAGCTCCTGGCGGAGCTCGACCAGGACCCCTGGGGGCGCCCGTACAAGATTGTCTTGGATAGACTGAGACCAGCGGCGCCCCCTCTAACGGAGACTCTAGATCCCGGGTTCCTCCACCAGGTGGTGGAGGCTTTGTTCTCCCGGAGGGACGTTTTTGTCCCTCCTAAGGGGGACCCTCCCCCCTGGGATGCGGGACTCGGGATCTCGGATGGAGAGTTTGTCCGGGCAGCCAAACGGCTGGGGGCAACTGGAAAGGCCCCCGGCCCGGACGGGGTACCTGGTCGGGTATGGGCCCTGGCCTTGGGCGAAGTAGGTGCCCGCCTGAGATTATTCGAGACGTGCCTCAGAACGGGCACCTTCCCCTCCTTGTGGAAGAGAGCGAAACTAGTGCTCCTTTGCAAGAAGGGGAAGCCGGCGGAGTCACCATCGGCCTATAGGCCGATCTGTTTGCTCGACGAGTTTGTCGCGGGTAGGTCCCAATCTATCTGAGGACCAATTCGGCTTCCGGGAGGGCCGTTCCACCATAGACGCCATTATGTCTGTGAAGGCCCTCTCGGACCGGATTACCGGGGAGGGAGACGTGGCGTTGGCGGTGTCATTAGACGTCGTCAACGCCTTTAATTCCCTCCCCTGGGAATGGGTGGGGGAGGCCATGGAGTTTCATGGCTTTCCCCTATACTTCCAAGAAGTAGTAAGGGACTACTTCCGCGACAGGCAGCTCCAGTAAACGGACTAAACGGAGCTGACAGTCGGCAGGCCGATGTCTTGCGGGGTTCCGCAGGGATCAGTGTTGGGACTCCTGCTGTGGAACCTCGCATATGATAGGGTGCTCCGTACGGCCCTCCCTCTAGACACTCGTCTGTTTTGTTATGCAGACGATACGCTAGTAGTGTCCGGAGGGAAGACATAGATCGAAGCGCGAGACGGCGCCAACACAGTCGTACGCTCGAGTATGGGCCGTACAGGCCATGGGAATGAAGGTTGCCCCTGCGAAGACAGAAGCTACATTCTTCTACAGTAGGGAAAAGGGGCAGCCTCCCCCCACCCAGATCTGGGGGACGTCCGCGTCTGGGTGGGGCCTCACATTAAGTACCTGGGCCTCACCCTGGATGGGCTCTGGGGGTTTAAAGAACACTTTGAGAGAATCGCCCCCAGAGTGGACAGGATGTCGGCAGGTTTAAGCCGCATCCTGCCCAACGTTGGTGGTCTCAACAACAAAGTGAGGAGGCTGTATGCGAACGTGGTGCAATCGGTGCTCCTGTATGGAGCACCGGTATGGGCGGGAGCCGCTGCGGCCAACCGACAGATCAGGGCGAAGTTGAATCGCCTCCAGCGTCGGTTGGCCATTCGCGCGGTCTGGGCATACTGCACCACATCGCATGCAGCGGCCACAGTCTTGGCGGGTCTCCCCCCACTACCCCTCCTGGCAGAATCGTACGCCAAAATCTACCGGCGTACGAGGAACCCGGGAGGTGTAGGGAGGACCCGTTTGCCACCAAGGACCGTGGCAGAGATCAGGAGACAAGCCCGCCAGGGCGTTCTGGAGGCGTGGCAGGTCTTCCTGCCGGACGTCCAGGCAGGCAGATGGACCACCGGCGCCATCCAGCCCTGTCTGCCCGAGTGGGTGGACAGGCGCAGGCGCGGACTGTCTTTCCGATTGACGCAGGTGCTCTCCGGGCATGGTTGCTTTGGAGAGTACCTATGTCAAATAGGCCGAGAGCGTACGACCCGGTGCCACCACTGCGCGGCCGGCAGGGACTCGGCGCAACATACGTTGGAGGAGAGTCCAGCGTGGGACACCGAGCGCCGGGCCCTGACCGATGTGGTGGACACCGACCTCTCCCTCCAGTCATTAATTTCCATAATGCTGGAGGGGGAGGAAAAATGGAAGGCGGTCTCCTCCTTCTGTGAGGTCGTCATCTTGCAGAAGGGGGAGGCCGAAAAAATCAGGAGAGGGGAGGTAGAGGTTGTGCCTCCTCCCTCCCCCTCCCATGGAGACGAAGGTGCTGGCGACGGTGGGAACCCTCCTCGAATTTTAAGGAGGGTCAGGGGGATCCCCCGCCGTCGCCTTGCCCACTTGTGGGCGTGAGATTAGGGGGTCCCCCGAGGGTCGGAGCATCACTAGCTCCGGTCCAAGTAAAAATAGGAGGGCCCCCCTTGGCAGAGGGAAGTATCCCTCTCCCCACCATATACAGGGTGACCAATGGGAATG
Source organism: Crematogaster levior (assembly GCA_901521435.1). Lineage (NCBI taxonomy): Eukaryota > Metazoa > Arthropoda > Insecta > Hymenoptera > Formicidae > Crematogaster > Crematogaster levior. The sequence goes on from CABEGB010001364.1 coordinate 17,669, forward strand.
TGTTGAAAGTAAATAGTTATTACTTCGTAACAAATAGGCCGAATAAAATGAATTAAACGCCATTTTGTAGAGAAAACTTGTCAATTTTATTACCATATATATGAAAGAGAAATATAATAATTTAACAATTGAAATACACAATATAAAAAAAAAGAAAAATTTTGCTTGCGCATATGAATTAATGGTATATGTTTTCAAAGTGTTGTCCATTAGAATTAGCACAGAACTGCAATCGTTTGCAAAAACTTTGAAATACATTATCTAACATAGATGTAGGAATGCTGCGAGTGCATTTTTTAATACTATTTATCAGCTCTGCGGTGTTTTGAGGTTGTACGGCGTAACATTTGTCTTTGAGGTAACCCCAAAGAAAAAAATCACACGGGTTCAAATCAGGTGAATAAGGAGGCCATTCCAGACCTCCATGAGCAAATTTCGGGTATCCTAATCCAATTACTCTGTTGCCATACACTTCATGTATCGATTCAAAGACTTCGCGTGTACGATGTGGGGTCGCGCCATCCTGCATAAAATGGAAGTTCTTTACTAATCCGCGTTTCTTTGCATGGGGAAAGAATTTAGTCTCCAATAATTCTTTATAACTTTGACTAGTCACAGTTCCTTCAAAAAATTGCAGGTAGACCCCTTTTACAGAAATTGCAGCCCACGCGGAGACCTTTTGAGGATGAAGAGGAACGGCAATAGACACGTTTTTCCTGTCCCCAAAACCGATAATTTTGTTTGTTGACATATCCGTTTAATCAAAAGTGAGCTTCATCCGTAAATATTATTTGTTTTTCATCGAGTTCCTCACTTTCAAACATATTGGTTATCACCTTACAAAACTCAACTCGTTTTTCCATCGCTTTCTCCGTCAGCAATTGATGTGTAGTGATTTTGTAGGGATGCAGTTTAATGACGTCTCTCATTATTTTTCGGAGAGTTTCTCGCTTTAAATCCAAAACCTGAGCAGCTTTCCTAATCGAGGTGTTTGGATTTTTGTCAAAATAATTTCTAACGTCATCAATTGTTTCGTCCGTTGTAACGGTACGAGATGGGCCAGGTAAATCATGTCTACGATCGTTCAAAGTGCCATACATACCAAAATTATCAATAATCCTGCCAAAAAATATCGACAAATAAAAATAAAATCTCACCTAACCAACATTGGAATGATGACGCGATTCCAGGGAGAGGGAGCGTGGGTAAAAAGTATCAAAAATATACCTTCTGAGTATTGTTTCGCTTGAAACTTTTTTAGATCCATATTTACTACGGAATCCACGATACGCCTGACTATAGTTTTTGCCTCTACTATAGAAGCACTCGATGAGAAACACTTTTTCTTCGATGCTTAGCGCGTCCATCCTATAACTCGCAAATCGGTTTATACGACGGTTCAAATGAAATTGACGGGTCTTAGGTAGCGGACCCTAGTCGGTAAAACAGTTACCGAAATCGAGGAGGGGATATATAACCGTTTCAACACATTCCCATTGATCACCCTGTAGAAAAAGCCAGGAGGGAACTTTCCTCCTGGCGGGGGGATCGGCCCAGGAGCGGGGGCTCCTGGGCGACTCCGCCCCCCCCCCCACCAACACCCGGGAGGGGCGGGAAAGGTCTCGGGGTGCCGGACCTTCCCCATATTGTTTTTATATAGGTAGATTTCCGGGAGGGGGTACCATACCACCCCCCCCCCCAGGTAGAGGCTAGTTATATCGCCACGCCCGAGGGGTGGAAGGACGAATACCGCTGGTGATACCCTTCCACCCCCTCACTATGGGCTGAGGAAGGCACCTCGCAGGAGTTTTAGTGGGTAAACTGGGGGGGGTCTCTTCTCCCCCGGAGAGTCCCACATAACCCTGGAGCACTCCCCCGAGTCCCCAGGGTACCTATAAAAGGTTTCTCCTGCGATACCAAAAAAAAAAAAGGACTCACGGCGAGGACGTAGCAGGATAGATTTTAGGGCCCTATTTTGGTTCAGCCGATGAAGGCAAGACCGCGACGAACTCGACCAATGATAGCAAAATTCATTGTCCGGCCAATTAAGACAAGACCATAGAGAAACCAACCGATTAAGGCAAAAATCACTGTCCGGCCAATTAAGGCAAGACCGTAAAGAAGACGGCCGATTAAGGCAAGATTTTTAGGTTTTTTAAGGTTTTATTAGAGTTTACCTTATTAAATTTTCAAATATTCCACCATTATTATCAATACAAAGCTGGATTCTCTGTTCGAAGCTAGTGACTGTTGCCCAAAGGATGTTCCTCGGTATACTATTCCTGCAGATGTTTATGATGTTTCGCTGCATCATATTTTCCCTGGTTGTGGGTGGATCTAAATATGCCATATTTTTAATATAACCCCATAGAAAATAGTCAGGACTTGTCAGATCTGAAGATCTAGGCACCATTTTTCCTAAACGTTATTAGCACAAAAAAATTAATGTAATTGTGAAGAACGTGCCGGAGCCTGTTTTCATAACAAAACTGTGGTTCTTTGTGCTGTGCGGTTGCGTTAAAATTGTTTTCTTTGTTGATGTTTGGTACTATCAGCGTGTATTTCATGATAAATTGTTGTAATGGGATATCTCAAATTGTAAAACTTCAAGTGCTACTATGTTAATACGGGCTGCGCTTTTTTTCTTGTTGAATAAAACGTTCATTTTTTTCTACTAAATATGCAGTCTACACACGAAATGAGATTGTTGACATTCTCATGATCCTTGGCGAGTGTCGTGGTAATTACCGAACGGCAGCACGATTGTATCGTGAACGCTTCCCGGGCAGAGATCATCACCCAAATGACAGAGCGATTGCATTCAACGAAAGGCGCGAGAAACAGCAACCTGTTGTAAGGCGACGTCGTCGTATTTATGGTAATTGAACGAGACGATCCACGATTTCTTGCCATGTTGGCTATGGTTGCTATTAACCCGCATATTTCGCTTCAAGAAATTGAGGCTGAATTAGGAATCCTAAGATCAACGGCTCAAAGAATTTTACAACTTCATAGATTCCACCCTTACCATATTACTTTAACCCAAGAATTGACTGCTCGTGACTTCCAGCGAAGATTAGAATTTTGTAATTGGGCTCAAGCAATGTTACGTCGTGACCCAGATTTCTTTAGGTACCTTATGTTCTCCTATGAAGCTACATTTCACAACACAGGACAGCTGAACCGACATAATTATCATTATTGATCTGCAGAAAATCCACACTGGTATGATCGACCATCAAAATCGCTGGAGTTTTATTGTATGGTGTGGAATTGTGAATGGATGTTTGATTGGGCCATATTTTTTTGATGGAAATGTTAACTCAGCCAGATATTTGCATTTATTGACGAATGAACTGCCAATTTTGTTAGAAGAAGTTGATCTGCAAACGAGGCAACGAATGTAGTTGCAACAGGATGGTGCAGGAGCTCACAGAAGCAATATTGTTAGAGATTTCCTGAACCGTGAATTCCTACAAAGGTGGATAGGAATTCGTAGTCAGGTTGTCGAATGGTGTCCTAGATCTCCAGATCTGACAAGTCCTGACTTTTTTCTATGGGGTTATATTAAAAATATGGCATATTTAGATCCACCCACAACCAGGGAAAATATGATGCAGCGAATCATAAACATCTGCAGGAATAGTATACCCAGGAACATCCTTTGGGCAACAGTCACTAGCTTCGAACGGAGCATCCAGCTTTGTATTGATAATAATAGTGGAATATTTGAAAATTTAATGAGGTAAACCCTAATAAAACCTTAAAAAAATCTAAAAATCTTGCCTTAATCGGTCGTCTTCTTTACGGTCTTGCCTTAATTGGCCGGACAGTGATTTTTGCCTTAATCGGTTGGTTTCTCTATGGTCTTGTCTTAATTGGCCGGACAATGAATCTTGCCATCATTGGTCGGGTTCGTCGCGGTCTTGCCTTCATCGGCTGGACCAAAATAGGGCCCTAAAATCTATCCTGCTACGTCCTCGCCATGAGTCCTGGACATTGATGTATGTATTATGTCGTTGACTGAACGCAGGTTCTGGTGTGAACAATTTTATTTTATACGAATGACTACTAATTCAAATATCTTAAAAAACAAACCACGATCAATTTTGGTTTTCAGGTCATGCTAGACTTGTAAGCGGTTCGACCTTGAAATGATCTTTACAGGTCATTTCGACTCTTAACATAACTTTAAAGTTTCTGTTTAAAAAATTCGATTTGACCTTCAAATAACCTTGAAGGTCAAGCTAAAATTAAAGGTCACCATCCGATGTCCCCCTCCATACCCAACAACTTTTGTAAGGGTTATTTGGATTGATGGCTCCCCTGACGAGATATTCAGGTGCGTAATTTAAAATAGGACACCCTGTATATATGTAACATACTATATGTATATATTATAATAAAATGTATTATATTATAACAAAAACTGCAATACAGAGATAACATACGTATTATACATTGTATTAATTATAAAATAAAATTAATATTTCGTCCACGTGTTTGTTGCAACTCATTGAAGCTCTGTTACACCATATTCCTTCTTCTTTAATGATTGAGCAACTAATTCCCAGCATTTTTTATGTGATGTCTTGCTGTCAATAATTTATGCTCCTCTTGATAAATCCTTAATAAGTGTTCGAGAACCAAAAATCTGGCATGCATTTCGCCGTTATCGATGATATTCGGAATCATCTTTGCGACAAGAGTTTTCATTTCAATATAATTCTAGAATCTTTACCTCTAGAAATTTCTGTGTAACAACTCCTTATATGGCCATAAAGAGGAAACCGTGATTGTTTTCCTTGGCAAAAACTTTTATCGCAAACAAGTTATAATTCAGATCAATCGAGTTCTTAATTATCTTATAGGGTACCGAGTAATGTAAGCATGCGCGATCGAATGACGTACATTACTAATCACCAATTATTTCTCTTAAATAGTATTGCGCGCATGTCAGATGCGTGCAACCGAGTTCGTGAACTCATCGGCCGCCAATCCCGTGTGTCGCCTTGAGGTCACTTCAAATTTAACACGAGGCATCAAATTCAATTGGCAAATTGAATTGATGAGTTTTTTTTTCTTCGTCTATATAAGGAAACTCGTGTTTCCTTAAAGCAGACTAGAGCCTTTAAGTTTCCGTCGCAGATAATCGAGAGTTGAGTCGCAGTTTAATCCACCGCTTGTAAAACCGCTCGCAAACCACTATCGCTAGCAAATTTCGCGTTCGTTTCGTCGCACTGTTGTGTGCCGCTAAGCGTCCATGCAAATCTTGACGAGTGTGTTTAACGCCGCTCAAATTCAATTTTTTTGTGTGTGTTTAATCTTGACTTTTTGTTATTTAAAAATAAATTTAAGACTTTTTTTGTGTAACGAGCAGAGAATTTTATTGCTTCCTCAATTCTCTTCCTCCGCTCTTAGTGACACTCCCGAACAATAAGCGAAGGACACATGGATCTAATCATCGAAAAGAGCTATAAATATACATTATATTTATTAAATTGAATGTATTTCAAATAGACGTAAATTTTAAAACACAGATACTTCAAAAAGTTGAATTATTTACCTTTATCATAATCATTTGCTGATGGTGCATCACTATCCACATTTGAGATATTTTCGTCAATCATATCAATGTCCTCTACTTTATTTTTATTTCGAATACTATTTAAAAGACTTGTAGCATAGGTGATATCTACGAGCAAAAATATCTTTTCAAGAGTATTTAATTTCTTTATATTTTAATTGATATTTATGCCATTTATACCTGAATTAGCACGATGAGCATCATCGGGAGATAACATAACGGGTGTTTATCTAAAGGCCGTTGCACATAAAAAAACTTAAGCAGTAAGCAGTAGAACTTACCCATACAGCACAGAAGCTTGCAGCAACATTGCTGTAACGTTGCAACATTGCATATTGCTGTGCAATATTGCAGAGATATTGCAGAGACATTAATTTGCAATATTACTTTTGCAATGTTGCTGCAATATTTTAAAATATTATTAGGACCTTGAATAAGTTCTCGCTTTTTTCATTAAAATTAATGCTTTATTTAAAAAAAAACAGGAAAAAACACTCCTAATGATTCTACAAGTTCATCTAGCGTCTGACATGAGTCTTCATGAAGTAATGTCTCCAATTCTTCGTCAAACTTTTTCGGTGCGCCAGAGCGTTCTTTATCTTCAACATCAAAATCATTATTTTTGAAGCGTCTAAACCAATCTCTGCATGTTGTTTCCGATAGAGCATGGTCGCCGTAAGTCTCAACAAGAATTCTGTGTGCTTCAGCTGCAGATTTTTTTTTAATAAAGTAGTGCAGTAAAATTCCCCGCAAATACTCTTTTTTTGGCACGAAACTCGACATGTTTAACACTATGAAAAAAAAAGTTGTTTACACTTCGGCGCAATGACATACACTGAATTTCAAGCTTGCTTATAGTACTTCCCTATAGATGCGTTACTATCTTAAACTACACGCACGCAGTTCTGGTAACATCATCTGTTGGAAAACAGCGAGAACTTATTTAAGGTTCTAATATTAAAACAGCGTATGATAGAGTGTAAGCGGCTCGTGTAATACGAAGTTAAGTCCCAATATTCATAGTTTATACTTTATTTTATTATAGTTTGTTGAGAAATGCACGAGATACCGCGACGCGGTATGTGAATGTGCAAGATACCGGCTCTGTCCAGCGCTGAGCACGCGGTGTGCGTTGCGTGGGTCAAATGATCCACTGTAGGAAATCTGAGAGGAAGGTGAGCGAGAATCACAAAACGATCTTAATTTTAATAAACAAAGAAACAAGTTATTTATTCACGACAACAAGGTTTGAGGTCGACGTGTAGCTTTATGTTGTCGAAAAACGTCGGAGGTCACGTTCAAATAAAGCCGTTGAATGTTGCAAAACGTGCCGTGACACGGGATTGATTCCGCACTAATTAGACTCGCGAACGGTTAGTCTGATCATCGGCTAGAAGAGTTCATACGGCGTAGAATTCACGCAATTCCCGAACGCGAGATAATTGTGAGTTTGACCCGACCACATGCCGCCGATACACAAAAATCACACACAAGAAGCAGTTTAAAAGGTCCGCTGTAACAGAGCGAGCGTTACGAGATTCGCGATCTGGAATGAAATCTCTCGCGTAATAACAACGAGAAGTATCACAAAATCTGGAGTTCCCCGACGGAGAACCAGAGCGATTGAGCGATTTCGACCGTAGCGATTTTCTGATCTGCGACGACCGTCCCGATTGATTGCGCGGATGTGGATCCAACGCGATGCTGAGACAGAGATCTCTCGAAAGACGTAACTCGATATTCGGAGGAGAACACTCCGAATCACACAAAATGCAGTTCTCGCGACGCGAAACACTGACTTGACTTTTGATGAAGACACACCGATGTCCAGCTACGAAACTCGCAATGCTTTTGTGAGAACGTTTACAAGAACTGAACAGCGATGCTTAGACTCTGACGATCGTCGCAAGACTGACTTTTCAAATCTAAGATCTCGAAACGGCAACGATCCTTCGGTGAAAACAATACGCGGTGATAGGTCGTTTTAGTTGCGAGACCGGGTCACCGAATTTCAGCGCGTTAGATCACGGAGAGCGCACGTGATCTCACGGACTTCTCGCTCTCTCACCTCTCGCGTTTCTTTTGAACGACATAAACAGCGTGAGCGATCAGCTGTTCCAATGTTCGAATTCAAAACATAGTTTATAGCTATATTATTTACATACAATGTTAGTTACATAGTTTATGGAACATACAATGTTAGTTACATAGTTTATATATGTATATAAGCTGTTGTAATTCCATACAATGTACATATAATATGTAGAATATAATTCCGCTCGATATAAATAAATAATAATTGAAAGAAATTGACAAGGCCAAATAAGATCAAGATCGAGACAACAAAACAAAAAATAATCTTCAAATGTTAGGGATAGCACATACTAGAAATTTATTCAAATTTGGTTTAATGAACGTTTCGACTACACTGAGTCTTCTTCAGCATTACAAAATTAACATTACGCACTCCTAATAAAACGGATGTTCGAGTCATGATGACAAACGTAAAATAATAATATTAAAGATGAAGACAAAAATAAAAATAAATAAAAAATAAATAAGGAAAAACGCCGACATCACACAAATAAAATCCGAACGTTAACAGTTTAAAAAGTAAAATTGGAGGTCAAAGGTATAAAACGCCAAAAGATCTTATACTAAAGATGTTAACAAAATTATAAAAAGCGGTACGAACGTATTACTCGTTATCTGGCGAGAATATGTTGGTCAATCAAAGAATAAAAACGGTGTCACTTTGTCTTTACAGCCGATGTCAATGTACAGAAGATTGTGTCGGAGAAGTGTGGGGGGTTCTTATTGTTCTAACAAAGATATAAAAGTAAAGTTATAAAAAATATATATAGTCAAAAGAAACGGTATCAAAAACTTATATAAACTTATTCTTTTTTTAAAACCAATGATATAGGAACAGTACGTAGAAGTTATTAGAATAATTAAATACCTGTAGAAAAGTGAACGACCGGTTACAAAATTGTGGTATAATGTCAACGCAACGACCGAAGACATGTTCACTGGTTAACGGTATAAAACAGAGTGTTGTCAGAAACAGTAAAAAGATAATTTTCGACACTTTCGGATTGAGGCGCTGTATACATAGTGTCAACGGAAGGGATGTCAGTACAAATCCTTGATGAGGCCCAGGTACGACTTATTTAATAGTTCCGTATCTTTTTGGGCATTTATCGCCTGTGTTTGACCCCTGATATGGATCATTTCACTAATTAATCTTTTTTGGTAATTCTGTTCCACATCAAGGATTTTGACATTATCCCAATCAAACTGGTGGTCAAATTCTAAGGCGTGTTCGGATACGACTGTATGTCTGGCTGGATCTAATTTTATATTGTTCTTATGTTCTCTGATACGTGTACTTAGTTTTCTCTTTGTCTGGCCAATGTAGGACGCTTCACAGTTCTTACAATTAATCTTGTACACTACACAATTCTTTTCGGAACGTGGATGTTCGCCCGACCATGGGGAAATAAAACATTTTAGTTGGTTAAGAATTCTAAAACCAATCGAAAATTTCGACTTGTCGATAATAGGATTCACACATCTTGCGACAGAACGAATAAACGGTATAACTATGAAGTTTTTTTGTGTGTCAATGGGTGTGGATGTGGTAGAATTATTTTTTGTTATTATCCTATTTGACAAAGTGTTGATTCTAAAATTGATATGTTGAAAAATAAAGTGGAGAGGGTAACAATTGTTTAAAAGAATGTTAATACATAATTCTACGTTTTTTTGATGGAAACAGGAATGTGATAATAATATCGCTCTGTCAATAAGACCGTAAATCGTACCAATCTTATGTCGTTGTGGGTGGTTTGAAAGATATGAAAGAAATCTACCAGAAAAAGTGCTCTTATGAAACCAGTCAATCCTTATCATACCGTTCATATTAATAAGTTTCAAATCCAGAAAGGAAAGGGAGTTATTATTTTCGTATTCAATAGTAAACTTAAGTCGATCATGGTATTCGTTAAACTTCTTAAGGATTGACTGAGTTTCATTAACAGGAGCCGCCAAAATGATATCATCCACATAACGGTAATATAAAGTGGGCGAAACATCTAAAGAATTGAGAACATATTCCTCCAAATCCTGCATCACGATATCGGCTATAATAGGCGACAGAGGAGAACCCATCGGTGTACCAAAAGTTTGTTTATAAACCTTGTTGTTATATTTAAAAAACGTTGATGTTAAAACAAACTTTATCGCGGTCATAAATTCTTGTAGCGGTAATTTAGTTTTGGACATGATGAAATTCCATCTATTCTCGATACCACGGATTGCAAGATCTAGAGGAACATTCGTGAACAAAGAAGACACATCCAGCGAGAATAAAATATCAGAACTGTTCAATTTCAAGCCCGACAGTTGTTCGTAAAGTACGAAACTGTTTTTGACATGACTGTTAGGTACTGGAAAACTGTCCGTAATAATGCTATTTAAAAAAGAAGCCAAGTTGTAAAGGGCACTATTGGTAGAAGACACGATGATTCTCAACGGGCAATCGTTTTTGTGGACTTTGGGAAGACCATATGCATTAGGAAGAGGAGCATCACTACTCTTAAGCCAAAAAAGCTCTTTTTTAGTAATATACTCAAATTGAAACCATCTTTTGAGTAATTCGTTGAGATGTTTCTCCAAGCGGGAGGAAGGATCTTTTTTAACCATGGTATACGTGTCATTATCATTTAATATCGACAGCATTTTCTCATTATATAATTGTCTGTCAATCACAACTGTTATGTTGCCTTTATCAGCCCTAGTAAATAAAATGTCAGGATTTCTCTGGTAAAAGGATCGTGTGTGTTTCAACATTATGGATAAGATGTTATGAGTTGGAACCTTAGTGGTTCCCATTGATAAAAAGTTATGGAGCTCAGGGATTATAGCGTCATATATTTTCTTCTGGAAATCATATTTTTGTACATCAGAATAGGACTCAATATCTTTAATAAAGCTAATGATAGAATTCTTTTTGTCAAAGGTATCAGGTAAACTGAACTTTTCACCAAGTTGCAGTAAACCTGATACCTCTGGTGGAATGTCTGTCTTGGTTAGGTTCATAAACCAACTATCGTTGGTCTGAAGTAAAGGATTGTGTTTTGGATGGAAAATTGTGTGGACGTATTACAATATTGCATTATTATATTTTATTAAATATTAATCGTACTTTTCTTACGATTTTTTCGAAAAACTGAGAATCATTAATTGATAATATAACAAATGTTTTTCTTAAAAAAAAAACACAAACAAGCGGTATTCGTTTTATTATAAACAATCTTTAAAGTTAGCCACTTTCAATGGTTTTCATCTTTTCCCTCATAACCTGACAAGTGGGAAATGATGACTTGGCAACAATCGCGAAGTCATTATTAAAAAATTATTAAAAACTGCCAACGAAATATAACCTCAAAATTTTTTCAAAACAATAATTACTCTAAAACACGTGTTTCAAGCGGCAAATAACTCTGAGTGAGAATACAACGTTGCCAAGTCAGAGAAAAGACGCAATGGGATTATTTTTATACTTCTGCGCACGCCAGAGGAGGCGAAATAGTGTACTGCATCTCAACTACATCTTATTGTAGTTATGATGGTTTACACAGGCGATAGTTTTCTCAACGTTGAGCACGACTGTTCCCCGGGAACGTCCTTAAGTATAATAAAATATGACTTCATTATTTTTTGAATAATGAGGAGCTAACTTTTAGAGATCCTGTTAAATTTTGTAAATTTCCTGTGTAAAGGAGGGTGCCCATTTCCCTATGGACGGTGGCCCCCGCGAGTCCCAAGATGAAACCTATGCCATTTGATAGAGCTATACCAGTAGAGCATTTTTGCTAATGGGTACAACTTTGTATCATGTGGCCTTCTTATAGAAAAATGCAAAAAAAGTGAAAAAAACGTAATGTGTTTTTAAAGGTTTAGCTGAAGTATTTTCAAATATATTTCTCATTTTTTCAACTGCATAGATCACCCTAACTCTATTTTCAGTTAAATTAAGATTTTTTCATTTAGGGGTATCGTCCTTAAGGACCCACATGGGCTCTTTAATAAAGATTCTATTGTTGCTGCATTGTGGACTACAGCAAACAGTGCTCCCAACACCAAAAGCATTAGCTTACTGGACAACACTGTTTACCGTTCCCAACACCCAATGCCGAGGTTACTTAAATGGGAAATGTTTTGTCTATATTTCTGGAGACGGCTGATGTTCTATTTCCTCCTCGTCTTCTGATTCGTCATCTGAATTTTCAAGAATGATATGGTACTCTTCAAGATACTCAGCTGGCGCGTTTAACGGCAAGTGGTGTCTGCCGTAGCCAAGGTACCAAATAACATTCATAATGTGTGCGCAGTAGCCTACAGTACGCGATCCATTTTTACATTGACAGTAGTGCTCAATAATAGAATCAGTACCATCTTGATCACAGTCAATGAGAACGTAAACGTAGTAAAGTGCAGTACTACGAAATCGGGAGTGAATTCTTGCTCTAATTAGCAAAGGATTATCAACCCGTATCTCCGCTGTATTCACAAGTAGTGGAGAACCGTGCCTTGCAATGTCAATAGTGTATCTCCCTGCGTTTTTAATATGCTCAGCTACATAACACTTGGCTTGTTTTAGCTGGTAAGTTCCTAGAGATACGTAGTAACATAACTCGTCTTCTGAAAATTGAGGAAAATCATCTATTTCAAATTCAGTGAGACTCACAAAGCCGCGTTTTATTCTGTTAAGTCTTTGAGCTTCGACCAGTGTCTGTAACTTGTTAGGGCGGTTAAGGTTTTCCAAGATTCTTTCTGCTATTTCTTCTGAATCAGATTCGATTCTGGGATGGAATCTGTTGAGCAACGCAGCAGACACTCGAAAGTCTTGTAAAAGATGTGGAACAGATTTGTTTTGAAATTGCTTATCAAAATAACGGAAGCACTGCTTTAGTCTGCCATTTTGCGCTTCGATCACGAATCTGCACTTTGTTATGAGCAGAGATTTATTAGCAGCTAAAGTAGAGAGTTGTGAGTCTGATCTGGGTATAAAATGTGGCATGTGTACATCATAACCCAGGCGTTGAAGTAAAAGAAGTGAGTCTCTAAATCCTCTATCAACAAGAAACACATCATCTTCTTCGAAAAAATCGATCGCTTCCTGATTATTTGTAAAAATGTGATTCATGATTACGGCATCTGATATAGTAGCTGCATAAAGACCGAAAACTTCCAGAATATAACCATTTGTTGTAACAGCAAGCAGTGGTTTCATAAGGTTATCGTGCTTATGCATGCTGTAACTTTGTCTTTGAAAAGCGTAGTTACCACTTTTCTGAATGTAGATGTAGGTGCCGTCCCATATTGTAATCACATGCTCTTCGTCTTGATTAAATAATGTATTTGCTACTGTCGTTGTCTCTTGCAATATATCGTCTCGGCTGACGTGAGAAAAGCCTAAGTGGCGAGGAATAAAATCAACAACAAAGGACTGTCTTGCTTTCTGCATTAAACGTTCAGCTATGCTACGTGCAATACGGAAAAGTGAAGCAAGTCTCTCATCACTTTCACCTGTTCTTAGCTTTGCAAGATACAATCCAACAGCAGCATGTAAGTGAGGCTCTGTACTCAAAGAGTTAAGTTCACCTGACAGCTCCAAAAACTTCTTTGGAAAGACCTGTCCAACTAAACACAGAGTTACTTTCTATATCCTCTACATAGTCAAAATTGAAAAGTGACGCTCTAGTTCTTGAGTATAAACCTCTTAAAGAGTCAACCATTTCCTCAATTTCTATAGCTGTATAGTCTGAGAGCAAAGGAAGTTGAGGTACTTCAGTCCACCTTACGACATTATGTTCACTGCAAACACGAGCTCCAGGAACAATGTTAAAGCGAAAGCGCTAGAACATCTTGCCGCACTTTTTCCGGTACTCTGTGAAGTTGAGTGGTGAAACACCCAAATAAACATTTCTTAGAGATTTGGTAGAGCGCGGAATATTTAGTGTAATCGATGTAGGCTCACTAGTTGTGGATCTTTGACGACTACCAGAAGCTTCACTAACATTAGACTGCTTTCGAACAAACCAGTGGTAACAAGAGTCACAAAGAATGTCACTGTCATTCAACTCTTGGTCAAATTCTTCATCTGGATAGGCAGAACGTCGTTCAGCAATATGTTCTCGTACATGTTCTAAAAAAACAGTATCTCGGTTCACTGGCCGCTTTCTAGCCTTCCTTAGACGCTTGTTGCATGCACAACAATATGCGTCGTTGATAGACTGGTCTGCCATTACAAAACTAAAAAGAAGTAATCCAATGGTAGCACACTCACAATTAAACACTAAGTACACTACACATTCAAAAGAACTCACTTCAGTGAAATACACAACACAACATTACTTTGAATGATAATCCTATAACGCAAAGGTATCTTGGCCTATATATAAAGGACTTAGAATATTTGTAACCCTATAATCATGAACAGTAAAAGGGGGCGTGGCCTACATAAGCCCCGCCCACTATGGGTGGAGTTAGTGCTAAGCTCCGCCCATTTTTTCAAAATCATTTCTTTTTTAGTTTTAGCGTATTATTTTTAATGTTAATAGTCTACATTGAACGCTCACTACTACTTTTACTTATGTACCTTACGCAACTCACAACTTCTCAATTGGCATTATAGTTTCTTTGACAATAACTCATCAACCTATCTGTGCCTTAAGATTACGAAAAAAATCCATTTATGCCACATAAAAAACACAAAAGATGTTCAAACTTCTTTTGCTTTTTTCACTATGAAGGCCACCTCGTACAAAGTGTTGCGTATTAGCAAAATTACTCTACTAGTCATGCTCTATCGAATGACATATGTTTCGTCGTGGGACTCGCGGGAGCCATTTTGGGCATCCTCCTTTCATTTATTTTTGTTTTAATGGTAATTATTTACTATAGGGGAGGCAGCTCCAATGGCCTTGACCTTGACATATGAGGCGTTCCACGTGAAGAGAAACGTCAAATCACCGATTTTGTTTATAATTGGTTATTATGCAGTCTTTGGGCAACTAAATACTGTTGTCAAACAATTTTGCAAAATATTCATTTTTTTTCTTAGTTATATGCATTTGAAAATTTTAGTAGTCCAAAGACTGCATAATAACCAATTATAAACAAAATCGGTGATTTGATGTTTCCCTTTCACATAGAAAGCCTCATATGTTGTCAAGGACATGATCCTGAGTAACTTTTTTTTGTAACTTAATCGGCGCTCATCGCTTATTAAAAAGTTATAAACAAAAAAAATTAGGAAATATAGCAGTTATTTTGAGTATTGAAAGGTATAAACAATTAATATGTATGTGGAAATAGTACAGGTGGAGCGGAGAAATAGTGCATAAAGGTGGGATGTCGCTTCGCGTGGAAAGTTGCAAACCTATGTGGAACAAAATAATTATAGATCTCGTTTTGTGCTGGAGCAGGGGGTGGGAGTGGGATAGATATCGGTTTGCGTGAAAAGTCGCCTGTGCACCCATGTGGAACAATAATTATAGACCTCGTTTTGTTAGGGGGGGGGGGGGGTTTCGTATGTCTATTGACTTTTTTATCACATTAATTATGTAAAGATCCTTTCACGTTCCAAATTAGAATGCTGACATTTACCGGCAAATATGTATATCCGGCAAGTGAAATCTACCCTACCCCCACCCCTTGTTCCAGTTCAAAACGAGATCTATAATTGTTCTATTCCACATGGGTTTGCGACTTTCCATGTAAACTGACATCCACCGCATCCCATCCCCTGCTTTGGCCCAAAAAACGAGGTTTATAATTGTACAAACTTTTTTGTTTATAACTTTTTAATTGACAACATATGTCAAGGTCAAGGCCATCGAAGTTGCCTCCCCTATAGTAAATAATTACCGTTTTAATTAATCAAGAATGTACAAACACTAAAAATTATAGTACATTCATGTACAAACGATGTATAATCCAAATATATTAATGTTTTTGTATTTTGTTGTAAATGAGGGGCCAAATGTATAGACTTTTGAAAATATTCCTTTACAATTGCGATGTACATCGGGTAATGCGAATACCGGCGATATGTCAACTTTGAAGCTTCATATCTTAGGACTTGTGCAAAATAACTAGTGCAAAAGAAAAGTAGATAATGTTTTGAAAACATCTCGACAAGTGCTATAAGAATATGGAATAAAAAATGGGATTTTCTATTGGAAAATTTCAAATTGATTTTTACATGATTTTGACAAAGCTCTTCAAGGTCATACCGATATTGTTACGTAATGCGTAATACTTGAAACCCTAGAACTTTTGTCTGAAACATTTTCTGCTCAATTTTCGAGATATCCGGCTGGTCTGAGACACCGTGTATATTACAACATATAACGCAACATATAATACAAACATATAATACAACATATAATACAAACTTAAAAAATTTTTTTGAATTATTGAACAATATTTAATTTAAATGTTCAATATTGTCGATGTAAATACAAATATGTTAAATAATTAAAATTTAAATTCGAAAAATGTTATCAAGAGACACGGTAGTGTCTTGTGCTAAGTCCGCGCAAGCACAAGACACTACCGTGTCTTATTACGCGAGTCGGTCAGTTGAGAGCACTCAATATTTCTGGTTTTCATATATCCGCTCAACGGATCGACTTCTAAATAGTCTCAATCGATAGAGCGGGGTCGAATTATATAATAAAAGTGTTTTTATTTTTGGGTTACATGCTCTATAAATCGAGCTATTACGACGCAAAGTCCAAATGTGAAAAATATCATTTAAGAAACGTCGTCGTCTTCGTTGTCGTCGACCGCTCAGATTTTACTGTTGTGGCATTCGACATCAGATCGCGCTAGTGACGCTCTGGAAATGTTGGCAAGAGGGGCTGCGGTGAGGGGCGAAGAAATGTGCTAAAGTGTCGGCAAGGGGGGCCGCGGTCAGGGACGAAGAAATGTGCTAAAGTGTTGGCAAGGGGAGCAGCGGTGAGGGGTGAAGAAATGTGTTATACAGGACGTCGTTTTTAGGACACGTTTACTATAACGTAGTATGATCGATAATCGACAGTAAGTGACGTCGATAATCGATCGACAGTAAGTGACGTTGATAAAAGTAAGCTAGGTTATTAGCGGCGACGAGACATTATTATTGTATTTGCACATGCAATAACACAAATTTTCTTTCGCTCTCGTTATCACGCATTCACTCTCTCTCTTTCACTCATTACTTATTCTCTAATCTTTCATTTATCAGACCGATTAGTTAAAAAATTTCGAGTAAAGTATATATAATATACACATGTATTTTTTCTACTTATACTTTATTCTATTTCTTATACTTATACTTTTTTCTATCTTTTTATACACTATAAAAGTACAAATATAAATGTTCGCAATAAAAATATACGTGTTCTCAATAAAAATATGTTAAAAAAAAAAATAAATAAATAAAGTTATTCAAGCGTATTTTCCTTAGACCTTGTAAATCACATCCAGCTAAAGTACAGTTTTACTTCTTAAAAGGATCTCCTTACACCTTGCACAAATATATGATAATGATTATAATAAAATATAATAAATAGTATAAATAAGTATGAATAAATATTGTGTATTCAATAGAAAAAAGTATAAGTATAAAAAATAGAATAAAGTATAAGTATAAAAAATAGAATAAAGTATAAGTAGAAAAATTATATGTGTATATTATAAATACACATGTGTATATTATATATACACAAAAAATCGAACTGATGTACAAAAAAGAGTGATATCTCTAAAAAAATTACCTTTTTAAAAAAAGGTAAAAAAAAGGTGCTAAGTCCGCGTCAAAAAGTTCTTTGATCTTTGCAAAATAGTATAGTATTATTAACTCTAAAAAACTATTAAAAAACCTATTTCCAAAAGAGTATGATATTAATCTACACACATAAGTTATTTTAATCCAAACAAAATGGTTTATTTTAAACCATAAAAAAACTATAAGTTATTTAATTATACGTTCTATAAAAATAATGATATCAACAAAATTGTGCTAAGTAAAAATAAAAATTAAAAAAAAATATTTTTAAAAAAGTTACAAAATAATAAAAAAATAGTTTTAATTTTTTTTAGTATATCCTACTAAAATATTGATATCGAGAAATAAAAATTAAAAAAAAAAACAAAAAACAAAAAACAAATAATGTAAAAATATAAAATTAAAAATTATTTACAAAAAAATAAAAATTAAAAATTAATGAAAAAATATAAAAATGTATATAAAAATTGAAAATTAATATAAAAATAAAAAATTTAATTAAAAGACTTAGCTCTGCTACAAAATATGTTATTTTAAAAATTAGCAGCGCTAAGTCTTTTAATTAAATTTTTTATTTTTATATTAATTTTCAATTTTTATATACATTTTTATATTTTTTCATTAATTTTTAATTTTTATTTTTTTGTAAATAATTTTAATTTTATATTTTTACATTATTTGTTTTTTGTTTTTTTTTTTAATTTTTATTTCTCGATATCAGTATTTTAGTAGGATATACTAAAAAAAATTAAAACTATTTTTTTATTATTTTGTAACTTTTTTAAAAATATTTTTTTTTAATTTTTATTTTTACTTAGCACAATTTTGTTGATATCATTATTTTTATAGAACGTATAATTAAATAACTTATAGTTTTTTTATGGTTTAAAATAAACCATTTTGTTTGGATTAAAATAACTTATGTGTGTAGATTAATATCATACTTTTTTGGAAATAGGTTTTTTAATAGTTTTTTAGAGTTAATAATACTATACTATTTTGCAAAGATCAAAGAACTTTTTGACGCGGACTTAGCACCTTTTTTTTACCTTTTTTTAAAAAGGTAATTTTTTTAGAGATTACCAAGAAATTTTGCATTTTTAAATATATCACAACTAAAAATTAAATTACAAATTATTTAAAAAATTGTAGTTTAAAAAATAAATTATAAAAATCTTATGGCATTACAAAACAGTAAATTTTACTCAATTTTTGCCGACAATTTTGCATCAAACTGCGTTACATAACCTTGTTCGGTTTTTTACAACAATTTGGCATCAAATTATACCAATTATGCACAGATCTTGCTTTTCGGTAACAATTTTGCGTCAAATTACCACGCAAACCTTGCTTGACTTTTGATGTCAAATTTATCAACAAACTTTGCTCGCTATTTTATCGACAATTTGCTGTTATGGCATGTCATATTTTGTCGTATTTCTATTGACAATTTGTCGACACTATCTGATATAGTAAAGTTTGTACCATTTTATTATCTTTTTGCCAAACTTTGTAACAAGCATTTGGCAAAATTTGCTTTAATAAGTTTGAATGTTCCTGTTAATTCTTTATGCAAATTTATTTGAATAAGATTTCATCGAATGTCATGTGTTATCTTATCTTTATAAAATTTATTAAAGTAGTTGAATAATCATGAAAAAGAATAAAAAAATAAAAATTAGTCCAATTATTTTCGATATTTTACAAAATTTACATAATTAATTATTTAAATTCTTATTATTTTAATTTTTTATTTTTTCATTATTCTTTCATTCAACTATATTTCGATATTTGTACACATTGCAAGATGTTTAAGATATGTAATCGAGAAATTAAACAAAACCATAAGCAGCATTCATAAATATATTTATTACTTTCTTTATAATAGAATTTTATATATGTGATAGTAGATTAGTGGTATATAATAATAACTATTATTAAAACTAATAATATATAATAATTATAATTAATAGAATATTATAATACTATAATAATTATATAATAATAATTATATAACAATAATAATTAGTTACAATAATGTTTTTTAAAATAACTGCAATTGAAATGTTAACTAATTCAGAATAAATCGTTGAACACTCCAATGTTATTATCTAGACTACAATCCAGTTGATACTACAAATGCTTTGAAGTGTTTTTTTCTCTTACTTTCTTCATTGAGAAAAAGAAGAATAGGAATACTTCGAAACAATTGTAGTGTTAAATGGATCACAGCTCTAGTATCTACTTGAATAAAAATGCACGTTAATGGAATGTGTTTAAAAAACATTTTAAAGAATTTATTTATTTGAATTATAAAGCTAGAGTTATACATGTAATTATATTATTGTTTAAGGAGTTAGCCTACTGTAAAATTAAAAAGGCATGTAAAATCTTTTGCTTAAAAAATAGTTTGAAGCCTTAAAAATGAGACAGAAAAAATCCAAAATATAAATATGTTTATAATTTATAAATTATGTCCATATATTTATATTTTAGATCTCGAAAATATAAGTATTTTCTGAGTTATAGAGCTTAAAGTGAACTCGTATTCCTGCGTGCTCCGAGATACTCATAATAGACCGAACGGATTTTTATAGGTCGAGATTTTAACCCTTTGCGTCACAGTGTGCCGCTCAGCGAGCCACCTTTTAGTTAACAGTTTTATAAATTTATAATTTATATTTATCAATAAATGAAAGGTTTTTTTAGTTTTGGTATGTTCCTCATACTGTAACAAGTCTAAAAAAATTGCTGATCCACAAATTGTTAATAATAAAATCATTATAAACAAACGGATAACAAAAAATAATGTTCCTTTTCCAGAAAAAATTAATTTTCTTCATTCATTTTCACTGAACTCAGTTGAAACTCGTTACTTGGGGGTTTTCGGGGTCGCTAAATACGAATCTCGTGTCTGTTTTCCAAATGCAAAGAATGCAATGTAGCCTTATGTTTGTCGGCGGAGAGAAATTGCTTCCTGGAATATCATGCCTAGTATGTGAACATAGGCTTCCTTTCTGTTCTACTGTGATTAAAAATTAATTTTTATTTAAAAAAAAAAAAAAAATAAAATAAAATAATAAAAAAAAAAAAAAAAAAAAAAAAAAAAAAAAAAAAATAAAAAAAAGTGGAACCACAATCTCGCCACGTCCTCGTCGTTGGTTTTGGGTAGCGCTGAGAGCGAGATAACCAAGTACAATAATTCAATTTTCAATTTCCATGTCCGCCATCTTGGATCCGCCATTTTGAATTTTGGAAAACTGACACCAGATTCGTATTCAGCGACCCCGAAAACCCCCGAGTAACGAGTTTCAAGCGAATACAGTGAAAAGAAAAATGAGTGACTGAAAGAGTTAAGAGTCCTTGCGGTTCAGTATGACAATTATGTGAAACTGTACTCGAAGCGGAGGATTAGATTTATGAAGCAAACATGGCAGAAAAAATACATAATAAAATAGAAAATTATGTTATCTAACTTAAAATGTATATTTTTCGAACGGTGTGTAAGGTTTCTCAAATTGCAATTGTTCAAATGTAATAAAAATTACGTGGATACCATTATGAATCACATTAAGTCATACAAGAAGCCAATGTCAGTTGAAACGCTGTGATCGAGAAAATACAAAAAGTCTGTTCTTTTTAGCTGCACTGCTGAACTAGTGTAATAAGTTAGAGTGAAAAAATATATATTTGTCTCATTTTAACTTATTGCACTAGTTCAGCAGTGCAGCTACAAAGAACAGACCCAAAATTACAAATAAATATGAAAAGTCGATACATCTACCCACGTTCGTTTATATTATTTTTTTACATCTTTTTATATTATTTTGCTTTATATTTTTTGGCAAAATTCTTGAATTGTTTTTACATGCTTTAATTTTCAGCTGATAAAATCTCAGTGGTATGAAATGTTCCGATAACACAAGACCACAAAAAAATTTTTTGAAAATCAACTGGGATCAGAATAAGTGTTTCTTACAGATTTTGAGTAACTGAATCCATTTGTAAACTGTTTTGCTCCATCACGTCTAGGTTTTTAGATAATCGAGAAAAATATCGGAAAATCTGTGAAAATTGAAATCATTTGAAGAAAGAGCAAAAGTATAAATCAAAATGCACTCGTAGAATTGATTTAAATAGAGAAGTGGTACCTCCACGTTCAAGATGGGTAACGCTAAATCTACTTTAAAACGAATTAAAATCTCATCCTAACTTTTGGAACTTATCTTCCAAAAGTTACAAATCTGGATTCGAAATCTTAGACATCAGCGTTTTTTGAAACTCATACTGGTCGACTTTGTGTTCAAATCTGTGTCTAACTTAACTAATTTGCCTAACTTATCAAAAGTAACAATTAAAATCTATTTCTGAGGCTGAAAAGACCTTCTATAACTCACGTGGATTGCCTAACCGTTCGTTACTTCACATCGTTTTACATGTCAAGCTATAATACCTAACATTAGTAAAGTACATTTTTTTACACTTTATTTAACCTACCAAAATATATTAAAATCAGTTCTGCCACATTTTGATGTTATACTTTTGTTCTTTCTTCAAATGTTTATTTCAATTTTCACAGATTTTCCGAGATTTTTCTCAATTGTCTAAAAATTTTTTACAGAAAATGGTAATTGATTTTCAAAATCTAGACGTGATAGAGCAAAACGGCTTACAAATTCGGATTCAGTGACCTGAAATCTATAAGAAACACCTACTCTGATCCCAGTTGATTTTCAAAAAATTTTTTTTTGTGGTCCTGTGTAATTTACTAATAAATCGTATTATTTGTGTTATATTAAATATCTTTATTTTGTTCATTATTGTCCTTTTCACTTTGTATTGCAAAATATGAGCTTGACTTTAGTTACTATCTTATAAAATAACAAATAAGTGAACAATTTTTTACAGAAAATGGTAATTGATTTTCAAAAACATTTTTTCTAATATTTTTAAAAAATTAAGAAAAAACTTGGTAAATGCTTGGAGAATACATAATTATTAACAAAATTTTTTTTTCTATTTCAGTTACTCTTAGATAACACAATCCTGCACACCAAATGGACGTCTACGAAAAAGACTAGCAGGAAGATGTCGCACGGCAAATATAATAAATATTTTTGCATTATTATATCAATTTCTATAGTTAATATGTTAAAATAAAATACCAAACACACAGCAAGTCAATCACATTTTTACTTTACCAATCCACGACTAAAAACATCTATTTATGGTCTGTTACAGTAGGTTAACTCCTTATCTATTCATAATGTGCATAAAATTTTCTAATTATGATAATTAATAAATGTCATAAATTAAGATTAATAAATTTGTGCTTAAAAAGAAGACTGTAGTGTTTTTAACAATGTGATTCAATTTTACATATGTTGCTCAATATCAATTAATAATTGATCAATACCAATGATCCAGATTGACAATTAATGCTTTTCTCGTATTTATTTTTAAGTCTTTGGACTGAGCGATTAACGATGAAGCATTAAGTGTTATATATTATATCATTATATATTATTTAATGATTTAATTATATTGTTCAGGTAGTACATAAGAAATATCATCCCATGGATGGCGGTAAAGACCCTGCTTTAACCTTTTCTGATCCATATAATGACCTAAAAAGAAAAAGATTTCATTGAATTAATTTATCATACTTATATTACTTACATAATATGTATGCGATAAAATGAATACTAATATACATAAATTTATACAATATAATCATACCGATAAATCCTATACTTCGACCGAGGACAAACAAACTATTTATGGCACCTATTTCAATATATTCTTGCGCTTCTTCTCTTGTAAAACTACCACTGTTTCGCAGCATATCGACGAAAGAACAAGCAATAATACCATCCACATTAAGAATTAAATTAGGCTTTTTGCTGGTTGTTATTTTTTCAACTTCTAAGGCATATTCGACTAAAGGTTTCGCTGGAAAATTTTCCAATACGAATTCCTTGATAAGTTTTACACGCATATCTGGATTGTTGATTGACTTAACACGATGGCCAATACCCATGATCAGTTCGCCCTTCTTACGTGTATTATTTACAAATTCTTGTGGATGTAAACCAGTGTCATATGCTTCAGAAAACATACGAGCTGCACCATCTAGAGCCCCACCGAAACGGTCTCCCTGTAGATAATTTAAGTATTGTAAAAACATATCATGCGTTCTTCAAGATTTAATTTTTTACTTACAATTGTTAGAAGTCCAGAAACGACAGAGCTAACCAAGTCTTTTCCAGCACGTGCACAAACGATAGTATTGTGAGCTCCGGAAACAGCTGGGCCGTGATCAGCCGTGAGCATCAGTGACATTTCAAGAAATTTACAATAGGTTGGGGGTAAGCAACGTTGAAACCACAAAAGTGAGACAACGCCACCAATACCCACGTTTTGTTTCAGAACCTCAGTTACAGGCATACCCGCGTATAATAATTCCTGTCCACGTTCGTCACAAATTGATGTCATAAATGATGCAGGTTTGCGTATTAAACCAAGTTCCTGTTTGTACAATAAAATAACAAATAAAATTTTAATTATAATTTAATCTTCAATTATGTTAATAAATAGCAATGGTATTATTTACAAATTATTACAAATAGCAATGTAAAAATAAGCTAATGCTAATTTTGTCACACACGTGCGCACATGTGTGTAATCAAATGTACAGTGTCTGACGTAAAAGTACTCTACCGAAAGATAGAGGTAGACTGGGTTAAACTGAAGAGAAAAGTGTACCATTTTGTAAAATTCGTTAGAGTGATTATTAGAGTAATTAATTTAAACGTCTGAGCGAATGAGTATGTAAAAAATGGTAGACTCTGTAGACATGTAAAATGATTTTAATGTTTATATCCCACGTCGCTCATTGCTTGCCATTCGCTGTGACTTTTTTTCCGGTGCGGTATCATATGTCGCGCGTTGCTCCACTTCTCGTTCATCAGATGATCATCGCTCATCATTGTTAGATTTAATAAGCAATTTTATTCATTTTTTCATTCATTCACTCAGATGTTGAATTAAACTCGATAATTATTACGAATTTTACAAAATTCCGTAACTTTTTTTTCAGTTTAATCCAATCTATCTCCATCTTTCGGTTGGATATTTTTATGACAAACATCCTGTATAATGTGACTATACAATATACAAATCAATTATATTATTTTGAAATAAAATAATTTCATTCGTGCGAAAATGTTTTGCGTCATTTATTCATTTCAAATAGTTTTATCCATGTTAGAAAGATATGTATTATACTTCGTTGACACTGTTATAATTTTCCATCTTAATAGCAAAAATAGACTGCAGTAGATCAATGCAAAGGTAAACAAAACTTACCCTAGCCCACCCATAATCCATTGGTACTGTTGGCACTGGAACTTCGGGTTCCGGTACTATTGTACCATCCTTTACCAATTGTTCGTAAATAGTTTGTATAATATCACCAAGGTTATCGAAACTGTTCGGAACATATGCACCGGCAGCTTTTAACGCTGCATTTTTCGCAGAAGCCGTTTCAAGATTGGAGTTTGCGATAGAGCCAGCGTGACCAAATTGCACCTCAGAATTGAACATGCTGGCACAGGTACCAATGCACCAAGCTACCAACGGCTTTGTAATTCTACCTGTTTTTAATGCTTCGCATACTTCATATTCTTCAACACCACCGACTTCTCCGAGCAATACAATTAGTTTCACATCTGGATTCTTTTGATAACGCATTATATGATCCATAAAAGTAGTTCCTGGATAACGATCTCCACCGATGGCAACACCTTCTAATACGCCATTAGAAGCTTTGGAAATTATGTTATTTAATTCGTTTGACATACCACCGGAACGAGAAACGTAAGACACACTGAAAATAATGTTATTATTGATCAACCAATTGATTTTATTAAATGTTATCATATCTAAAAATCCAAATTACTACCTGCCAGGTCTATATAATTTGCTGTGTAAAATATTATCCATCATTCCGCCAGTATTACCGATTTTAAAACAGCCCGGCTTTACACCTCCCACAGTTGCCGGTCCAATTATAGTTACATTCTTCAGTTGTGCTGATAAAATCAATTTTCTAGTCATATTTTCAGGTATACCTTCCGCAATTATGGCAATTGTTCTGATTTGTGGAAATTGTAGTGTTTCCATAGTGCTTTCATAAGCAGATCTTAAAGAGGCAAACGTGATCATAACATCTGCGTCCTTATGTTTAGCCATAGCATCTTTCATTTGTTTATAAACAGGAATAAGAACCTATTTACAAAAAATAAAACTAATATTTATATTAAACAAAACAAATCTTTCTTTCGCCTTAGTCAAATAAATAACAGAAATTTAATTTATACTAGGCTGTTCCTGACTTTTTTCTTTATTCTTCTTTATTTGAAACTCACCTCTTTATGACCCCAATAAAACTTTTGTTTATGATCGCCAGTAAAAGGATAAACAATAGCAGCAACAGATGGCTCAAATCTTCGGCAAACAAAATCAAAGTCCAGCATACTCTGTACTGCTCTTGTTTGCATACCCCAAATAATAGATCTCGTTTTATTGCTGAAAAGCTGTTTGCCATCATTACTTGAATCAACTGCATCTACAGTTTTCAAATTAGACTGTTCCGAATATATGTTATTCTTCGATGGTGTACACGGTGGTCCAACATCTTGCCCGGAAGGTAAGAGAAAGTTCGCGGTTGAAAATTCTTGAGCTTCTGGATCAGGAATTGGTTTTGTTCCTAGTGCCATAGCACATATAGCTGTCATATGTGTCTCGGGACCAAATACATGAACAGGAATTCCTAACTGTCTACCAACTTCCCGTATAATCCTATTAAAATAATTCTTTTAAATTTTATATACACATATACACAAATATTACATTTTTTAAAGTAAGAAATTTTCCTCCTTTACCTTAAGCCCTCTTGATAGTTAGGACCAGCTCTTCTTACAAAAATTCTTATATCATGTTCTACTAACTTAGGCTGATATTCTTGAAGAGCCTTAACAATGCCTTTAAATGTGGCAGCTACATTTGTAAAATTAGCTATTCCTCCTCCTATGATAAGTACTTTCCCATTAGATCGTTTTGTTTTTGTCATCAAATTCAATATAGTTTTTGCATATTCATAAGTTTGTTGTTCACTAGGAGCGCCAGAATATTCACCATAATTGGCCAATTCACCAGCTCCTCCCAAGTCGCAAATTGTATCTGAATATATCACAGAGGCACCTACAAAAATTAATTCAATATTGTATTCAAACACAAAAAGAAGACATTAATATTTGTTGAAAAAAAAAAAATGAAATTGCAAAAGAGTAAATGCAAGTTATTCTATATATGACAGCGTCTACCAACCACCACCAGCAACCATAGTCCATATGCGACCGTTTGGATTAAGAATCGTTAGCTTTAAACTGGCGCCAGATTTAGCATCCAAGTCAGCTATATAGGCTTCTTCTGGATAAGCATCTCTTCCAAATGGCGGTGGATAATCGATTTCTCCCCAATCTGGTTTACATATGAAATCCGCCGTTGCGTCTAACTTGGCCCGCGAGATCGAGAATATAAATTGCGGTATCCGTCACCACTAGTGGATTAATTTCCAAGTATGTGAAATATAAATTAACGTAGAGCTTGTAAAGAGATCCTATGAATTCAGCAATCATCCTAAAATAAAAACAAGAGTATAAACAAAAAACTATAACATCTATAATATAATTTAAAATGATTAAATATTATTTTAAGTCATTACATTTTTTTATCATCCATCACATTAATCAAAAGTTTATTAATCAATGTAGACCGATCAAGCATCTCGCCACCAACTGGTATATCCAATTTTAAAGCTTTAGTATCGACATCTCCGATATCGATACCCCCTTGATGATGAAATAATATTGTATCAGCTGTGCGATGAGAATAGATACAGACATAAGCTTCCTCTTCCTGTAAATATAAACATGCATTATATGTATGTTAAACATGTATTAAATAATAATCCTGAATAAGTCTAAGGCCAAAAAACGAGCCTGTAGAGTTTTAAAACTAAATTTTACTGTCTAGTAAATGAACAACGTGTACGTTTCGACTTCATGGAGTCTTCTCCAGGATAATTATTGAACGATAACGTATAACCAGGATTGACAGTTACATCAAACTCATAGGACTGATATATTTTCTCAACAACGTAAGTTTTCAATGTCTTTTAACGTTTAATTCGATCTAATATTAATGTTTTCTATATTATCTGATTTAATTTTTAGATGTCTTAAATTATTAAGTAGATTGGATTTACTAGACATAAAAGATCCAGTCTGATCGTAAAATAGCACGTCATTTATTTATTAATAATTATCAAAATCGTGACTTCTTAAAAATTTATTAAAAATTAAAAATGTTTTTCCTTGTCGTTGACTGAGAAATAAAATTTTTGCAGTTAAAATTTTATAATCAACTACTGAAACTCATCAAATACCGATAAAAGTGTCCAAACAAGCTATAACCATCGAAAGTGTGACAGATAAAGTCAAAGGCCAAAAGAATATCAATTGAATTTTTTTATTAAAAAGACTTACGAGGAGAAGCTGTCAGATGTCCCTCTCTAACTTTAATGAAACTTTGTGGATTTGTAAAGAAGGGTCAAAATATTCTATACGTATGTATTTTTTTATTGGCAACCAAACACACGTTTAAAGAATAAAATCAATTTAAAATCCTCAAAAATCAGCCAAATTTTCATTTTTTTAGCTATAACGAAACATACCAGTGAATAGCTTTCGAAATTCTTTACATTTTGTATGTTTACGAAATCACTATCATGCTTCATACAAAAGTTATAGTAAAAAAAGGAAAATTTGATTGATTTTTGAAGGTTGATTTGATCTTTAAACTTGTTCGATTGCTGATAAAAAAAACGTATCAAATATGTTGATCACTTCTACAGGTCTCTCTTCAAGTTTCATTAAAATCGGAGAGATATCTTTTTCCTTGTTACCTCAAATATACCGAAGAAACAAATGATAAATTTTATTTAAAAGTAATAAAGCTTTTCTTAAATTGTATTGTTTGGATATGACTAGAATTGGTAACTCTGATGATTTTTGACTGCTTGACATGTTTAAACATTCATTTATTAAATATAATTATTAACAGATGACTATGTTGTGTTATTCTTTTTTTCATTTAATCCATTATTATTAAACTTCTATTTTTCACCAAACATCAAAATATCATTTTTTGACAATATAAAAGACAAAAAAGAATTATAGATCAAAGATTTATAATCAAGGAAATTTAGCATCTCAAATCATATACAACGACATTGTGCGAATAATATATGTATAGATAAAATGATTATGCTAAATCATAAATAAAATAAATAATTCTTTTACTAGAACTATTGTATTTTATTAAGGTAGTCTCTTAGAACTTTCTAGACTCACTGTATATAGAAAAAGCAAAGCTTACCAATTTGTGTGGTATGAATGGTTCAATTATAAATGTTTTTAATTTTCCGACTGTCTTGCCAATGCGTTGCTCTTTGTTCATGTGCTGCTCAATCCATTTTTGTACTGTACTTAAATCTGCATTTACTTTAATTAATCCGAGTTTTCCCCGTCGCTTAATTAATTGATCCGGCTTAACAACTAATTTTTCTGTTTTAAGCCATGGATGTTCATTGATGATATCGACCCAGTTTGTGTTTTCCGTAATGAGTACGAATCTACATTTTGCTGCCTTAGTTCCAACAGGAAGCTTACGATTGATCAAATCCTTCCCAGTTGCTTCTCGAATTGCCTTTGCTGCCATTGTTTAGAAATTTCTGTCAACAAATCAATAAATAAATCTGATTTAGATTTTTTAACATCATTTCCACTTCACTGTGCCATTTTTATATTTGTTTTTATTAATTTCCATGAAAAAATTCATTTCTTTCATGATAAGTTAATTATATTTGTAACCAAAATTTCTAAAACAATCGGTTTTCAATAATATTTTTTCATTCATGTAATCATGTTATGTGGTGATTAAATTACTGATAAGATTGATAATTCTTTATATTTCTGCAGTTTGTAAAAATAAAAAGAAAAATATGATACGTTAAAAAATATAAATATCGAAAAATTTTAGATATGAAAAGTCTATTATAAGTCTATTATATTATATTATATTATATTAGAACTCTATATATTATGAACTGAGAAATATAGACATTAACAAAATTTTCAAAGTTCAGTTTACACAAAATTTTTGAAAATGTGGTTTTGTTGTTTTCATATAATTATTAATGCTGGGTGTTGAAATTTTTAGGACCAATAAATATTAATGTTCGTAAACCTCCGAAAATATTTGACTTAATGTGGATGTCACAGTTCTTGCTGTCACTTGCGGTAACTAACTGAACGTTCAATGTGACACTACAGCAATATGTAACATCGCCCCATCTTCACGCGATATCACAAGATATCGTATGATTCTACGAAGAATTTTTTTTATGCAATATCTTTTTATTTCTGTTCCTCCACTCTTTATCTTACATATATATGCCACACTGATATGGTTGAGCATATCAATGGACACAACACTACATTTGCTTATGAAGCAAAAGAAAATGCAGAGAATAATAGAGAATAATAGACGCATCGAAACTTTAAACGCCTTGTACGCAAAACATGATTTATTTGTCTGCCGACAAAAAATAAAAAAACTACTAGACTGATCGGTCTGAAATTTCAGCACATTATTCAACACATTAATGGTTATCGTCGGAACAGAATAAAGTTTATACGATTTTTTTTTCAACTTTTTGAAGCAAAAAATGATGTAAAAAAATATAAAATTTTGGAAGTTTATTTTTCAACATCCGCCATTTTGTTAATTCGATATAGATTTAATTCATTCTAGTTCCGACGATAGCGACGCGCATATAATTTCAAAATCTTTTTGTCTGTTTCTGATGCATAGTTTCTTCGGAATTTTGTCCGCAGCCGAATAATTTTTTTTTTTAGGCAGTACGTTCATACAGTTGTATCTCTGGTAATCAGTACCAAATAATTACAAAAAAAATTGTATGTACTTTTAAAATGTGTTAATAAAAATCTATAATATTTATATATTACAAAAACATTGTTTTCATTTCATAAAAAATTTTCAAATATTGATATTTCTTCAGGCTGTTACAATGGAGTGACCCCTTAATGAGAGGAATCATATTACATTTTAAAAATCTTATAATTCTACATTTTTTAAAATTGCGGTGGCTTTATATGACCTTAAAAAATTTCGGTGCTTTTATATGACCTTAAAAAATTGATTTTTTCGAAAATTAATTTTACTATTTGTCCCCTTCCAAACCATATAGCTTTTGTCGAAAACATTTTTTCTACAATCAAAAATAAAAAAGCTTTTGAGGGATTAAAATGGTATATCCTGTATACATACTTTACACATACATATTGTGCGTGCGTGCGTGCGTGCGTGCGTGCGTGCGTGCGTGCGTGCGTGCGTGTGCGTGCGTGCGTGCGTGCGTGCGTGCGTGCGCGTGCGTAATATGCGTAATATGTATATATTATATATATACATGTAATCCAATATAAATATATATCATATATCAAGATATTTCGAGAGAAGGACATATAGTGTTATACTAAATAATAAAGTGTTATACTAAAGAAAGGTTTAACATTGGATAGAGTTGTCGAGACAAAATAAAGATCAATTTTATTATTATTTTATTTTTTAATAGAACTAAAGTTTTTAAGTTATCTATGCTTGTATCATTTCTTATGACAAATTCAATAAATTACTGAAGGTCATTAAAAATTAAACAAAAACAGAACCTAAACCATTAATTGTCGTCGCTACAATGTTCGAGTTAATACATCTGACTGCGTAAAGAGTAATAAAGAGTAATATGCAATTGAACGCATATATATATATATATATATATATATATATATATATATATATATATATATATATACAGGGTTGGGTAAAAGTCCGGAAACGGTCAAATATCTCGAAAAGGATCAACTATAGCGAAAAATATGTAAGTAGCAAAGTTGTAGGGCTTAATAAAATGTACCTAATGATGGCTAAAAATTTGACTTTGGGTGGAGGACGAAGATCATATGAAGGTCAAATTGAATTTTTTAAATGGAACTGTCTACTTTTTATTGCATATTCTTGTAGCTTATCTCGAGACCTTTCCAAAACACTATAAATAAATGTTTTTTCGTTAAGTATTTTTCGAGTTATAAGGGTTGAAATAATTTCTTAATTTTACATAAACTATAAAATATCTCGTAAAATATTCACTTTTCGATGACCTTACCTCAATACTTTTATGCACAGAATAATGAAAGAAATCAATTGATGTAAAGAAAACACATAGTTGTTTTTAACAAAAAATATGCAATTTGTAACTAACAATTACATACTTTTTCTTAAAAACAACTATGTGTTTTCTTTACATCAATTACATTTTGATCGGATTATTCTGTGTAAAAGTATTCTGTGTGTGTTGCTGTGTGTTTTGTTTGTGTGTTTTTGTTTGTTGTGTTTGTTTTGTTGTGTATGTGTGTGTTTGTTTGTGTTTTGTTTGTTTTGTTTGTGTTGTGTGTGTTGTGTTGTAGTGTTTTGTGGTGTGTGTGTGTTGTGTTTTTGTTGTTTTGTAGCTTTTTTCAGCAGTTATTTTTTCTATAAAATCCGTAACAGCACAAAAAGACCTTCACAAGAGTATGACAATCACGTGATGGATGCATCTTCTTGCTGGACAGGTGATGAATCAAGTAGTGAATCTTCTTGAATGTATTTAACTTGAAACAAATATAAGTCAGTGCTTTTTCTTTTTTATCAAATAATTAAAAGCTGATGTATAATTCGTGATCAGCGATCCTATGAACCCCCAATTAACAAGTTTCATGCGAATTGGATTGATTTTGAAAAAAGTCGTCCGCCATTTTGTATCCGCCATATTGAATTTTTGTAAACTGATGTTTGATTCGTGCTCAGCAACCCCCATAAACTCATAATAACAAGCATCTTGAAAAATGTTTTATTTCTTAAAGATTTGATAGAGTAAAATAATTCCCATTTAGCAATATTACTCTAACTTTGATCGATCGTAACTATCGTTTACCCCAACGAAAAAGGGTTTAAATAGGGTGTTTTGGGAAGCTCTTGATATCTACTATTCAAAAATGCAATGGAAAAAGTGCGACATTTCAGCCCAAAAATCAGCCTTATTGACCCTCCTCCTTTGTCAATGGCTGTATATATAATCGAACCTGGTGCCATTGGACGTCGCTGAGTTAGAAAGTTGTTCATTCTTTCCTATATTCGATTATTCATGATAAACAATTTTTAAAAATCCTTCTTATAACGTTATAACATAACATAAGATACAAACTAAAAAATTTTTTAAAACTATTAAACAATATTTAATACCTTAAATGTTTAATATTGTCTATATAAATACAAATGTTAAATAAAATTTAAGTTCTGTACGAAAGATGTTGTTCAGTAAAGATTGACAAGAAATTTTGCATTTTTTAAATATATCATAACTAAAAAATTTTAAATTTTAAAAATATATTATATCTAATTTTAAAAATATATTATAAATAAAAATTATAAAATGTGTTGTAGCGAACTGGCAACTATTATTTTAAAAGTAGCACTACGTTCGTCCTTGTCTATGAATTGTTGACGTGTCACTCATTGTCAGTCATAATGTTTGAAATTATAGTTTTTCTTTTACATTTTAATTATTTGACATAATATATGATTAATACTGTTTATCTAGTACTAAATTGGTGTATCTCACAGTTTCTTTCTTCAAGTAACAACACATATTAGTGATCTTCTATTTATGTTTCAGTTATTTCCATTACTGGTGGACTCATACTGGTACATTTTGTTATTTCAGCATATGACTATGACTTTTTTGTCAAAATCTAATAGCGATAAAGTTGTTAGGATGTAAAAAAAATTTTTCTGTTGATTGGACTTGAGAAGGACCCAAACCAAGGGTCGAAACGTACTGCTTTTTTAAAGATAATAGTTGCTACAACACATTTTGTAATTTTTGTTAAACATTGCTGGCGAAAGAAACTCCTAACATTTCTATAAATAAAAATCTTATGACTATACAACAGTAAATTTTGCCCAAAATTTTTTTGCCGACAATTTGATGTTAAACTGCGTTACAAATCTTGTTCATTTTTGGTGACAATTTGACATCAAATTATGCCGTACAGTCCTAATTACATTTGTCTCCATTGAGCATATAAAATAATAATTTCTTATGTTTGTCTTTCTGGTAGACCAAATTATCATGCAATTCGTAAAAGTAAACATCTCTTTTTTTTAAATCGTCACGAATTTTTTACCTCTTCCGAACCTGTTAGCACTTGCATCGCAATGCAACTTGATCTCGACATGTGACGAATATATTGCAAGGTACTGGTTTATTCACTAAATGATGTTTCAAAATTTCGATGCATCATTCTCCACACTTTTAATTTAATTAAATATTGCGTTTTTTTTAATTAGATCACATCAAGGCTTAGCTAATATCAAAAATAAATCTACGAAAATAACTAATTGTGAGACTCACAAACCTACAGCGTGTAAAAAGTCCCAGACCCCTTAAATATCTTGAAAAATAAGCATTTCTAACAAAAATGGTTCATACAAAAGTCGTAGAACTAAGTTACGCGTTACATAATAATATTCGCATGACCTTGAATAGCACCGTCAAGGTCACATAAAAATTACTTTGAATTTTTTAAATGGGACCCTCTATTTTACATATTCCTGGCATATATTATATCCTAGCATATCTCGAGAGCTTTCCAAAATACTATAAATAAGTTATTTTTCATTAAGCACTTTCTGAGTTATGAGACTTGAAAGTTACAGTATCGCCGATCTTCCTTCGAACACAAAAAAGGTGTAAAACCGATTGGGTAACTTCCGCATTGTACATCTTGGGTGCTAATGTCGGCGGTACTGTAATTTTCAAGCCTCATAACTCGGAAAGTACTTAATAAAAAATAACTTAATTATAGTGTTTTGGAAAGCTCTCGAGGTAAGCTAAAAGAATATGTAAAATAAGGGATTTCATTTAAAAAATTCAAAGTAATTTTTATGTGTTAAAGGTGCTATTCAAGGTCATACTAATATTATTATGTAATGCGTAATTTAAAGCCCTACAACTTTTGTATGAACCATTTTTGTCAGAAATGCTTATTTTTCAAAATATTTAAGGAGTTCGGAACTTTTTACACACTGTATGTACATCCCTTATGTTATGTGGAATTGGATAATTTAATACCAATTCGATATTTTCGTCACTCTTTAAAATGCCGGTTCATTTATGAGATAACCCAAGTAATAACTTAATTTCGGTTTGAACAAAATAACATTTGTCTAGTCGAAATTATACAGGTGATGCTTACTAGAGAGTTTAAAGCTAGCTTAAAAACTTTCGATGGAATTTTAATATACTCGTCTACATTTTCCGTAGCTACCAAAATATCGTCTAAATAGAGCAAAATTTTATTTCCGTTTATTAATAGCAAAAACACATTATTAACAAAGCGTTGAAATACGCTTAGCGTATTCGTCAAGTCGAATGCGAAGATATTCATATTGCCCTGACGTTACAAGTGATATAAACTTTATAGAATCTTTATTTTTACATGATGAAAATCATCCTTCAAATCAAGAATGGAAAATGTTTTCTTATCCTTTAAGCAGTCAATATTATCGTCGGTCAATTGAGCCGGAAAATTATCGCGCGTAGTGATCTTGTTCAATTCGTGGTGACTAATGCATAATCAAACATCATCGCTTTTCTTCCTCACAAGCACCATTAGGCTAGCATATGATGAATTACTAGGGCAAATAATTCCTTTTTGCAACAATTCGTCCAAAATTTTATACAGAACCTCTTATCTACGAACGATAATCTTCGGGACGTGAGATAATCGGTTGCTCATGCTTCAAAGAAATGATCATTTCGAAGCCAGATGCACCTTAGCCTGTCTTCAGTCCCTCGAAATAGTGTGACTTGTAAATTTTTCGAATCCTATTAGCCACTTCCCTATCAACTACAGCATTTACAATTTCTCGATTGTTAAGCAGGTCCTCATCATACTCGATGATCATGATTGAGCTTTTCTCGTGCACAATTGCAATCTCGAGTTGTCCCCAACGTAGTACACAAAAACAAATAAGTCAAAAAGTCTCGACCGAGTAGACCTTTATACACCATTGTATTGTTCGGTACCGCATAAAATTTTAATGCGTACATTTTGAATATTTACCTCATCATAAAAAATTCTAGTTATTTTGAATCAGAAATCGTTTTCTCACAAAATTGAATAACCTCGTCATTAGTTGGTAAAATTATTAGAAACAAAACTATTGTAAATGAGACTTATCGGAGAAGTCGATTATCACGTCACAAACATACGTGTAACTATAGCAGTTACCGTGTATCGCTCAATAAGAATTTCAAATCAACCATTTATGATCTAACTAACGGAATTGCCTGTACATTTGTAGATGTAGTCTCGGCCGGTTTTTTTTCTAGTCGTCCTCGGGCTGTAGCTTCCGTCTCTCGTCAAATGCTCCAGAGATTCATAAATATATTATAGCAAGCACGCTCGATGCTGTCCACAATGCAGCAATGACTACTTGGTTTACTTCTGATGCGTTCCATATGAAAGGGAAACGTCAAATCACCGATTTTGTTTATAATTGGTTATTATGCAGTCTTTGGGCTACTAAATACTGTTGTTAAACAATTTTGCAAAATATTCATTTTTTTCTTACATGCATTTAAAAATTTTAGTAACTTTTTTTTCGAGCATTTATAGGTCTGTTATTATTACTCCTACTAAAAAATATCCAAATACAATATTACGTAAAAAAGACTGAATTTTAAGAAAACAATGTCAAAAATTTAAAAATTTTAATTTTTCAATTGTTTATTTAAAAAACAAAGTGTAATTTCAATTTTTCAAGGCGTAGGAGATAACAGATTTAAACAAACCAATTTTTTTTATGTAATTCAAAGATATTTTAATTGGTGAAAAAAATTTCAGAGTGGTGTTTTGCTTTGTTATCGAATAATAAATTTTTAAAGATGGAAGTTGCGACGGGCGCAGCTGCACGGGAGCAACAGACCTATAAATGCTCGAAAAAAGTTACTAAAATTTTCAAATGCATATAACTAAGAAAAAAATGAACATTTTGTAAAATTGTTTGACAACAGTATTTAGTGGCCCAAAGACTGCATAATAACCAATTATAAACAAAATCGTGATTTGACGTTTCCCTTTCACATGGAACGCTTCTTCTTTCTTGTATCGTTCATTGGTCGAACTTCTTTGGCGTCAGAATTTTTGGCGTCAGAACATCTACCCCATTTCTCGCAACAGTTCTTCGATACTCATCATGACGTATTCAACCGAGAGGTTAGCCATTTCGGAAATCATTGAACCACTTGTTTCGAAATCGCATAAGAAACCGCAGGGAATCACTGGAAATCAATGGAAATCGAGGTGATTTTTCTTTGCATTTGATTGCTCTTTGTTTTTGAGGAATTATGTGAAATCATTATGAAAACACATGAATTCGGAAATCGCTTGAAACCACAAATGTTTTCAAGCTATTATAATATGTATCAAGATATGTATACTATATTCAACGACAAAAATCCTAGGGAAGGACGAAAATTCATACGTCTCGCATAGATTTCATCCTCTCCATGCTACGATACTGGGCTACGATACCGTTAAACGCCATGTTTTTCCCCTATGCGCAGAGGTGGGATGTTTTTTCGTTTATTAGATATACATATATATAAACGTATATACATACGTATATACAGGGTGTCTCATGTAACCTGACAAATCGAAATAACTAAAAAAATACGTATTGGACGACATAATATCCAAAATAAAAGTTGTTCCTGTCGAAGAGCGTCGTCGAATGATACCAAAATTGACCCTGCCCCCGCTCCCCTGGGGGTAGGGTGGGGGGCAACTTTTAAATCTCAAACGGGAACCCCCATTTTTTATTGCAGATTCGAATTCTCCATAAAAAAATAAGTAAGTTTTATTCGAAACATTTTTTTTGATTCGTGACAGATGGCGCTGTAAACGATGAAATAGAAAGATAGTGGGGGTAACGAAAGATTGAGACTGGGCATTGGATAACAATTTTTAAGAAAATTTTAGTAATTTTTATAACAATTTTTGAGGAAAGTACCTAACGAATCAAACTCCTCTCGCCTCTCACCTTCGGGGTACTTGTTTTCGGTGAGTCCCCTCGCCTCTCACCTTCGGGGTACTTGTTTTCGGTGAGTCCCCTTGCCTCTCACCTTCGGGGTGCTTGTTTTCGGTGAGTCCCCTCGCCTCTCACTTTTGGGGTGCTTGTTTTCGGTGAGTCCCCTTGCCTCTCACCTTCGGGGTGCTTGTTTTCGGTGAGTCCCCTCGCCTCTCACCTTCGGGGTGCTTGTTTTCGGTGAGTTCCCTTGCATCTCACCATTCGATTAAATTAAATGTTCAAATTGATGACCGCCAACTTCGATGCACTTGTTGACTCGTGCTGCAAATGCCTGCACGCATCTTAAAAGCATGTCTGGTGTAATTGCGGCGCAAGCATCCCTTATTCGTTGCATCATATTTTCGCGGGTGGTAGGCGTTTCTTTAAAAACAACATCTTTTAGGTAACCCCATAAAAAGAAATCTGGCGAGGTAAGGTCAGGCGATCTGGCTGGCCAATTCACCGTACCTTCTCTACCGATCCAGCGATTACAGTAAACTCGATTTAATACTTCGCGTGCTGCTAACGAATAATGTGCTGGACAACCATCATGTTGAAACCACATGTTTTGTCGCAATTCGATGCTCAGGTCTTCAAGTAATCCTGGTAGTTCGTTTTCAAGCAGGTTTTTGTATTTTTCGCCATTCAAAGTACCATCAATAAAATATGGACCGATAAGTTTATCGCCAATTATTCCACACCAAACATTAACCGACCAAGGACGCTGATGGTTTACTTCTCGAATCCAGTGTGGGTTCTCTTCACTCCAATAATGCATGTTATGGCGATTAACTTCACCGTGGTTTGTAAATGTTGACTCATCGGAGAACAGTACACGGGCAAAAAAATTCTGGTTTGTTTGTATTTGATGAACTGCCCAGTGACAAAACGTTAATCGGTTTTGGAAATCATTGCCTTCTAATTCCTGATGCATGGACACATGATAAGGATGAAATTTGTGTAGCTTCAGTATTCTCCAAACACTCATACGAGAAATTCCTGATTGGTGTGATATTTCTCGTGTGCTCGCATGTGGATTATGAGCTGCAGCAGCTAGGACTGCTACTTGATTGTTTTCTCCACAAACAGTAGCTGCACGCGTTCTTTTTTTCTGCTTTACACTCCCTTCAGTAGAAAACTGTTTAATAACTCGAACAAAAGAAGACCGTGATCGTACTTTGTCAGGAAAACGCTCAGCATAAAGATTGACTGCATCATCAAAATTTCTCCCACTTTCGCCGTAAATGTAAACCATTTCAATTTTTTCTTCTATAGTAAGATAATCCATTTCGGCGGTTCTCTATGGTCTGTGCTCATAATTGTGTAGGCGCGGACTTCAGTTGCAACAAGATTATTCGACACTTGCCTCTCTACTTTATATAAAATTCAGCCAAATCGGAGGGAGCCAATTCTGGTGTTCCCCTTGTAAGTAGAGAGGCAAGTGTCGAATAATCTTGTTGCAACTGAAGTCCGCGCCTACACAATTATGAGCACAGACCATAGAGAACCGCCGAAATGGATTATCTTACTATAGAAGAAAAAATTGAAATGGTTTACATTTACGGCGAAAGTGGGAGAAATTTTGATGATGCAGTCAATCTTTATGCTGAGCGTTTTCCTGACAAAGTACGATCACGGTCTTCTTTTGTTCGAGTTATTAAACAGTTTTCTACTGAAGGGAGTGTAAAGCAGAAAAAAAGAACGCGTGCAGCTACTGTTTGTGGAGAAAACAATCAAGTAGCAGTCCTAGCTGCTGCAGCTCATAATCCACATGCGAGCACACGAGAAATATCACACCAATCAGGAATTTCTCGTATGAGTGTTTGGAGAATACTGAAGCTACACAAAGTTCATCCTTATCATGTGTCCATGCATCAGGAATTAGAAGGCAATGATTTTCAAAACCGATTAACGTTTTGTCACAGGGCAGTTCATCAAATACAAACCAGAATTTTTTTGCCCGTGTACTGTTCTCCGATGAGTCAACATTTACAAACCACGGTGAAGTTAATCGCCATAACATGCATTATTGGAGTGAAGAGAACCCACACTGGATTCGAGAAGTAAACCATCAGCGTCCTTGGTCGGTTAATGTTTGGTGTGGAATAATTGGCGATAAACTTATCGGTCCATATTTTATTGATGGTACTTTGAATGGCGAAAAATACAAAAACCTGCTTGAAAACGAACTACCAGGATTACTTGAAGACCTGAGCATCGAATTGCGACAAAACATGTGGTTTCAACATGATGGTTGTCCAGCACATTATTCGTTAGCAGCACGCGAAGTATTAAATCGAGTTTACTGTAATCGCTGGATCGGTAGAGAAGGTACGGTGAATTGGCCAGCCAGATCGCCTGACCTTACCTCGCCAGATTTCTTTTTATGGGGTTACCTAAAAGATGTTGTTTTTAAAGAAACGCCTACCACCCGCGAAAATATGATGCAACGAATAAGGGATGCTTGCGCCGCAATTACACCAGACATGCTTTTAAGATGCGTGCAGGCATTTGCAGCACGAGTCAACAAGTGCATCGAAGTTGGCGGTCATCAATTTGAACATTTAATTTAATCGAATGGTGAGATGCAAGGGAACTCACCGAAAACAAGCACCCCGAAGGTGAGAGGCGAGGGGACTCACCGAAAACAAGCACCCCGAAGGTGAGAGGCGAGGGGACTCACCGAAAACAAGCACCCCGAAGGTGAGAGGCAAGGGGACTCACCGAAAACAAGCACCCCAAAAGTGAGAGGCGAGGGGACTCACCGAAAACAAGCACCCCGAAGGTGAGAGGCAAGGGGACTCACCGAAAACAAGTACCCCGAAGGTGAGAGGCGAGGGGACTCACCGAAAACAAGTACCCCGAAGGTGAGAGGCGAGAGGAGTTTGATTCGTTAGGTACTTTCCTCAAAAATTGTTATAAAAATTACTAAAATTTTCTTAAAAATTGTTATCCAATGCCCAGTCTCAATCTTTCGTTACCCCCACTATCTTTCTATTTCATCGTTTACAGCGCCATCTGTCACGAATCAAAAAAAATGTTTCGAATAAAACTTACTTATTTTTTTATGGAGAATCCAAATCTGCAATAAAAAATGGGGGTTCCCGTTTGAGATTTAAAAGTTGCCCCCCACCCTACCCCCAGGGGAGCGGGGGCAGGGTCAATTTTGGTATCATTCGACGACGCTCTTCGACAGGAACAACTTTTATTTTGGATATTATGTCGTCCAATGCGTATTTTTTTAGTTATTTCGATTTGTCAGGTTACATGGGACACCCTGTATATACATATATATGTATGTATATATATATATATACATATATATATTACGGCTTGCCGAGCACAACGCGATCAAACAAATTTGTCGAAACCAAAAACAGTCAACACTGTAGAGACATCGCATGTAAAACAAACTCGTTATAAGTCAGTAGCCTCAGTCCGTAACGTAATAGAGAGTGTGTAATCCGAGGTGCAATCAATCATTTTAACTCGTAAGAACAGTTCAATATTCTCGAGCATTTCTCGTTGCTAGTAAGTTATTGAATCTCGAATTGAATGTTTACTGTTCCATTATCTAAAATGTTAAGATTCGAGATATTAAGCATTAAGAGATTATAAAATCTAATAACCGAGTGTTTTTTTAGGTGATTCAGTGTCTATACGAGAAAAATTATGGAAGGAAAGAAAGTAGAAAATAAAAATTACGAGAGTGATTTATTAAAAAGTGATATCGAGATATATTCGCAAATAAATTCTTCAATTTATTAGAAGCTAAATCAGGATCAATTATCCCCATTTATGTCAAAAATATTTTACGTTTGAATAATCTGGACAACCCAATTTCATTTCGGCATCACTACCAACACAATTAAAGAATTGGAATCTTTTGTCAAAGATGAAATGAATTTCTTGTTGAAGCCAGATGATGATCAAAAATATTTTTATGGTCCTTATTATACGCGCCCAAAAAAGTTTCAATTTATGATTGGTGACAAACATTTATTCTTGGATCTTATGAAACTCGTCACATCGAAATCCTTGGATTTTTGAAAACCACTTATATTAAATACTATTACAAAAAAGACAAATAAAGAAAATAAAGGAAATGTTTGCCCTTTACTTGCATCTCGTTCCTCAGGCACAATGACTCTAATATCAATCAATATCATCCCAAAGGAGAAAACAAATATTGAAGAAGAACGAAAATTGTTGTCGAAACTTGTCAAAAAAATTGTATAGATTGAAAATAAGGAAAACATTTTTAAAAAATCTAAAAAAGTGTTTATACAAGATCTTGACATTCAAATTTCGGTGAACAAAAATTATGGAGACGAAAAGTTTCCTCAATCATATAGCTATCAGGTCAAATGTACTGAGTATCCACAAATTATAACTATAACAAAAAGTGGTTGTTCTGGAACAAAATGGGTCCTATCTAATTATCGAAGACATTTAATGATGCATCAGAAAACTAAAATAACAAAAGGAATAAAACGAAGAAACATTTTTATTTTGCAAACTCTTCAATCGACATCTCAATCAACAGTTAAGTTAAAAAAGGTAGAAGAATCCAACATTGCTACACAAGCTGTAAAATGTCCAAAGACATCAAAATCTCTAAAATCATTTTAATTTTTTATTCATCTGACATCGAATCTGACATGCATCAAGATCAAGATGGATTACTTAAAACTGAAAACATAAAAAGGCTGTCACATGATGATTTGCTTATAGAAAATTCAGGTAATTTGTTCTGTTTCAAATAAAAAACATTTTAATTTTAATGGTATAAACGATTAATTACTCTAATTATTTTTTCAGTTAAAATCAAGGAGTCATCAACGACTATAAAAATTGAAGACAATTTACTGTCTTTAAACTCATGTGAATCGTTTACACCCACTCCAATTATTAATTCAACAAAACAAAAGTTTAAGTGAGACATTGACACATTTTTACAAAAAAGAGTTGAAAACGACAATGTTGAGATCATAAAAACCAAAAAATTACACTCCAATTTAAAAAAAAACTACTTCAAAATGCTGCAAATCAATGTAACAAAAAAATGGAAGTAATATGTATGATCAATCATTAAATCTTTTTTGTACTTACTTATTTACTATAGGGGGTAGAATGCTCTATAAAACATTGCACGCTAATCTTCCAATTCCTTCTTTAAGAACAATAAGTAGAGTTACGTGTAAAAATAGTTGTGATATTATTAAAAGAGCCGTCCAAACCAAAAAGAATTAAAAGAACTTCTAGTCTTAAGAAATTTTGACTGTCTGGCTGAATGAAGATGCGATTCGTATTACGGGATGTATACAGTATGACTGTCAGTCCAATCAATTGGTTGGTTTTGTATTACCATTGAATAGCCATGGGTTACCAATATTTGGAATACATGAGTCTACATCTGCTTCCAAAATACAAAACAGCTTTGAAACAGACATTATTGCTAGTTTAACATATATTATAATAGCTCAACCTTTGGCATATAATTCTCTCTATGTTTTGTCTTTGTATATTTGGAACAAACAATAAGTTTCATTCAGATCATATCCTTACACGGTGGACATATATTGTTGAGTGTCTAAAGAAGGAACAGATCTCTGCTTGGTGTTTCGTCTGATGATTCAAGATTATTAAAGGTTATACGGGTAAAGAGTAAATTAGGAATGGATATTGAAGTATATATAGATTCATTGGAAGAAATTTTCACATGCCCTATTTTCACGTAAAATTTGAACCGGAAATAGTTCCTATTCAAAACCATATTCACATAGGTGTTAAATTATGAGTACGTTTTTTAAAACATTCAATTATGCTTTCAATGGGAAATTTTTTAATATCATCAACTTATTTATCAATCTTAATGAATACAGTATCAAAAGATAAACATTGTTTAATTGAAAAGGATTTGTCTTTGGAAGATAAAATGAACTATTCGTCTGTTAAAAAAATCAGTGATTTGAAAGTAACTGATTTGAACAGTATGTCCCCAATAGTGAAACAACAGTGTTTTATTTAGAGATAATAAAACTATTCTTGAATTCATTTCTTCAGGAAGAGATGGATCCTCTTCAACGAATTTACAATGGTATTATATTTTTATTTTACGATATTGGAGAATGTGGTTACTCAGTATTCCTCACAGTATTCTGTTTCTGATCATTTCATATCTTAAACACCTTTATGCATGAAGATAAATGACCATGGCTTATTAATTTGTATTTTCAATTTTAAAAAACATTCATCTATCTCGAATAATTTTATATCCATGTTCTTATCTTGGCAAAACAGTAGTCAATCATTGGAAAGTTTTTTGAAGACGTTTGAGGTCTATGAGTACTACATACTGCATAAGTTAATAGCGCACTTCTTGAAACTTTCCAACGAGTCAAAATCCGGAACCGATTTGATTCTCCTTCAAATATGTTTATTAAATATACAAATCTAAGAAACACGTATTTTTTTATATGTACGAATTTTGACTTTTAAGGGGTAAAAAACCCCTTTAAAAAAAAACGGTTTTTATCTTTCAAGGTGAATATCTTCGAAACTATTGGGTTGGCAAGAAAGTATTTTCGGTGTTCACATAGCCAACGTTGTGATAGTTTTGAAGGACTTCTGTCAATATTATGATTTTTTCCTTTTGACATTTGATATCAGTCACATTTAGGTTAGGTTACAAGCAAGTTGTGCGTAATTTTGTTTGTAGCTGTTAGTTTAGGGTCAATTTTAACATGGAGTGCAAAAACAAACATTTTCGGTATATTTTACTTTTTTATTTCTGTAAAGGAGAGACAGCTGCTGAGGCTCACAAAAAGGTATGTGAAGTTTATGGTGTTGATTGCATAACAGAGCGCACGTGTCAGAATTGGTTTACAAAATTTCGTTCTGGAGATTTTTCACTTAAAGATGGCCAACGTTCTGGTTGACCAACTGAAGTTGATAATGACCAAATGAAAGCCATAATTTAAGAGGATCGTCATATAA
This sequence comes from Crematogaster levior, assembly GCA_901521435.1. Classification (NCBI taxonomy): domain Eukaryota; kingdom Metazoa; phylum Arthropoda; class Insecta; order Hymenoptera; family Formicidae; genus Crematogaster; species Crematogaster levior. The sequence goes on from CABEGB010001364.1 coordinate 62,476, forward strand.
CTTCGTGAGATTGCAGAGAGGTTAAATGTATCGCACACAATTGAAAATCACTTAAAATGTCTTGGAATCGTTAAAAAGCTCGATATTTGGGTTCCGCATGAATTGAAAAAAATTCATTTAACATAACGAATCAATATTTGCGATATTCATCTCAAACGCAATGAAGTCTCTTTTTTTAAACGAATCATCACTGGTGATGAAAAATGGGTCATCTACAGTAACATCATTCGAAAACGATCATAGTCCAAGCGTGATGAACCAACACAAATCACATCAAAAGCTGAATTGCATCAAAAAAAGATAATGCTGTCAGTTTGGTAGGACTACAAAGGTGTTGTGTATTTTGAGCTGTTTCCAAGGAACCAGACGATCAATTCAGATGTTTACTGTCAACTGATGAAACTGGATGAAGCAATCAAAGAAAAACGGCTCAGAATTGGCAAATTGTAAAGGAATTGTGTTTCACCATGACAATGCAAGGCCTCACACATCTTTGGTAACTCGTGGGAAATTATTGGAGCTTGGCTGGGAAGTGATGTTGCATCCCCCATACACCCCTGACCTAGCGCCATTTGATTACCATTTATTTCGAAATTTGCAACATTTATTTTGAAACTCTTTGAATGGTAAAACTTTCACTAATGACGATGACCTGAAATCGCACTTGGTTCAGTTTTTTGCTGCTAAAGACCAGAAGTTCTATGAGCACAGAATTATGAAGTTGTCAGAAAGATATCAAAAGGTCATTGGACAAAATGGAAAATATATAATTGATTAAAGTTTATTCTTTCTATTTAAAAAAATGAGTTTTATTTCATACTACAAAACCGAAATTACTTTCTTGCCAACCCAATATTAGAGATTAAAAAAATGCTCCAAATGAAAGTTTCAATGGTTTCAATTCTTTCAAACAGTGTAAAAAAATTCAACATATAGACGCGAGAATCAACACTCTCTCTAGGAAGATTAAACAAAAAACAGTTAATTCAACAGATAACCAGATAGCGGAAAAAAAGAGGTTTCTAATACTTCCGTTCATTAACAACATAAATAGAGTAATAAACAGGCTGTCGATGGGTCAAGAGTCACTTTGGGATATCGATGTATAAATCGCCTTTCCAAATTTATATCTCCACACACAGATAGACATCCTAACGGAGAAAAAAATGGAGTAGTATATAGGATTAAATGCAGAGATTGGATGAGGCGTCGTACGTGGGACAAACTAAAAGAAAATTAACCATCAGAATTAAAGAACACAAGTACAACGTAAAATTAGACCCGGCTAGACATTCGGTGTTAACACAACACAGTTCCCACCTCAATCACAATTTCGAATGGGATATGGCTGAAGTCCTTGATGTAGAACATCATTATCAAAAGAGACTCATCAGTGAGATGATTCACATTAAATTTCAGCATTACAGCATAAATTCACACAAGGATACAGATCTTCTAGATAATTCCTACAATAACATTTTGGATAGCTTAGCTATATTCCCCTCTACTGGCAGTTAATAACGACACTAACGACAATAAACATAACTTGTAATGATTGTTTGTCCCCAATGCTCAGATCCGTTCTTTACATTGTAAGTGTCGGTCACGATCCACGGCACCAACGAGAATTTTGAATAGTTAACCGCTAACTTGTTTCCTTATACACTTGGATAGGTCCATAGAATGTAAGTACCACAAGTACTATGATTGTTATCCTAATTAATAATGGTACTCGCATTTACACCGAAAGAAGTATAACTACACAATTCTTACGCGGAATACTTGGGTCGTTGTATAATAGGAAAGCGAACCGAATAATAATTGTATTCGCGTGACTACACCGCATATAACACACAATTCTTACGCGGAAAATTTGCTTGGATGTTAAATAGAATATTGTAGAATGAACATCGCGTGACGTTTAAATCAGAGACACTTCCCTGAAGATACGGATAGAAGATGACCCCTTGTGATCATCATCTAGTGTGACACCTCCAGGATATGAACCAACATTCTCTCGCCAGCTAACGAAAAAAAATAGTCACAATAGTTCTTTATGCTCTGACAGATTTATTGTATATTTATTTAATTATTTATTGGTTTTGGTGTCACGTAACGCTGTTTCTAAAAAATAGTTATATTGAGATGTATTAACCCTTTGAGGGGCGGTGGCTACTATAGCGACCACCTATTTTATATTCATTTTCTTTTCATTTCTTCGATGTTTCACTCCTTTAACCTACACTAAGACGTGTTTTAGACTCTTAGGTAACTAAGTTATACAACCATTACGAAAAATTAGGCCAACTGACTTGTTTTTTTATTGTAATAAAATATCAATTGCAAAAAAAATCGATTTTTTTCGGAAAAAATCGGCTATCGGTAAACGGATAAAACTAGAGCTCTGTAAATTTTTATACATATTGTCTATACTTAGTACTATTATATATATTTTTTGCAAATTTTTTGACACGCTGGTTTTTTTTTTTAATTTTTGAATTTTAAATAACCCCAAAACCTAATAACTCAATAACCGAATGACCTTGTTAATAATTTTTTTCAATTATTTTAACTATTTTCACGTGTATATATATATATATATTTACAAATTTTTTTATCGAGTCTACGGAAAACTGCGAATTTTGAAAACAGACGCCATCTTGGATTTAACATAACAATATTTTGACGTAAAAATAATAATGAGCAACCTCAAAAACCCCTCTATCAAGTTTCATGCTAATTGAATGAAAAAACATGATTTTGAAAATAATAGTTGCCATCTTGGATCCGCCATTTTGAAATTTTGCAATTCTGATGTCAGGATTGTAATTAGCAATCTTCAAAACCTCCATATACCAAGTTTCACGCCAATCGAAGACAAAACCATGAATTTAGCTACAGATAGTTGCCATATTGAATCCGCCATTTTGAATTTTGAAATTCTGACTGCAGAATCGTAATCAGCGACTCCAAAAACCTTACGAACAACTTTGACATTGGTGATTGATTCTTTTAAAAAATGTGCCCCTCAAAGGGTTAAATCATAAGCGTGAGATTATATGGAGTTAGTATATAGGAAACGACCTAGATAGTTATTGATGTGCGCAGTTATCATATGTTTCGCTGAAGAAGACCCTGTGAGGTCGAAACGTCCGAACGTTTTGTTAGAGTGAATCGTTTAATGTATATATCTGACCACACAATGAGTCATTAAAGCTTTTTTATATAATCTATTATCATCCACAGATGCTCGTTATTTTACATTGGCCTGATCGTTTGATTCCAATTTTAAAAATTTTTTATTGTAAAACGAGCGGTATATATTTTTTAGTGTAAAAAAATTTTTTATTTTTCTTTAATTTTTCAAAATATCCTCACCCCTCAATTTTTTTCAAAAATTTTGAAAATTTTTATCACCAAATTAAAGCTTATTTTTTTTACGAATCCAATCATGTATGATTAAGTTACGTTCCAAAAAAATCATTTTCGAGAAGTCATTACAAACCCCTCCATATATACGTTATTTATGCTCGTATCGTACCTTTATGCGTAAGAGTGTAATAATTATCATCAAAATAAGATATTTAAAAAAATGTTAAATTTGTAAAAGAATAAGCTTCTATTTGTGTAGCGATAAAAAAATTTTGAAATTTAGAAAAAAGAGTAATAGAAATAGTAAAAAAATTTTTTTAAATTTCTTTTGCATTGTTTTATAAAGTATTCCTGAAATTATTCAACTTTTATTATATGATATTTTTCTAGCATTACAGATTATAAAGAATATTAAGAATTAGCGTAGTTTTTATTATACCTTCTTAAAATTATTAAAACCTTTGTATTCATCTTTATACATTATTTCCTTATAATATCTGAAGATTATTTTCTCTTACAACTATTTTCATTCCAATGCTCTAACATTTTGTTTATTTATAGTTTTGCATAATAATATCTACACTTAATGAATAATGAAATAATTATTAAAAGTTACATAATAAATTTATACTTTTTACTACAAAATAAATTTATACTTTTTATTATTCACTCATTATATACATTACAATAATGATATTCGACGAAAAAATGTTTTAAACATAATGACTGTTTGCATCAAAAACATCTTACTACAGCTATATTATTGTAACCTTCGATATCACATGTTGTTAAAGTTTTGTCAAAACTGAATTATACTGGATTTTCAAATTCTTCTGGTCTTTCGTTCGTATACCCACTTTTAAACCATGAATATTTAAATAAGTTATGAAATTATGGGGATGACAATTGATTATGTATCAAAGATTGCAATTTTGTTATATTATTGCGTTCATGCAAATTTATATTACTTTCCAATAGTAAAACAGTATCCGAAAATCTTTTAGCAAAATTTTTCCAAATTCTAAATCCATAAACATCTAATGGTTGTATTTTTCCTGTAGTACCTTTCGGTATTATTATAGTAGTAACATGTTTTCCTCGAGATGTGTTAAATCCGAAATAATATAAATAAACAAAATGTTAGAGCATTGGAACGAAAATAGTTGTAAGAGAAAATAATCTTAAGATATTATAAGGAAATAATGTACAGAGATGACAGACAATACAAAGGTTTTAATAACTTTAAGAAGGTATAATAAAAACTATGCTAATTCTTAATATTTTTTATAATCTGTAATGCTAGAAAATATCATATAATAAAAGTTAAATGATTTCAGGAGTACTTTATAAAACAGAGCGAAAGAAATTTTTTTACTATTTCCATCACTTTTTTTCAAAATTTCAAAATTTTTTTATCGCCACACAAATAGAAACTTATTTTCTCACAAATTTAATATTTTTTTAAATATCTTATTTTGACGATAATTATTACACTCTTACGTATATAGGTACGATACGAGCATAAATAACGTATATATGGAAGAGTTTGTAATGACTTCTCGAAAATGATTTTTTGGAACGTAACTTTATCATACATGATTAGATTCGTAAAAAAATAAGCTTTAATTTGGTGATAAAAATTTTCAAAATTTTTGAAAAAAATTGAAAAGGGGTGGGGATGTTTTGAAAAATTTTTTAAAAAAAAAAAACTTTTTACACTGTTTGAAAGAACTCTTGAAACCATTCAACTTTCATTTGAAACATTTTTTTCTATCTGTAATAGTTTCGAAGATATTTGCCTTGAAAAACCGTTTATTTTCAAAGGGGTGTTTTACCCCTTAAAAGTAAAAATTCGCACATATAAAAATATACATATCTCTTAGATTTGTATATTTAACAACATATTTGAAGGAGAATCAAATCGGTTCCAGACAGTTGTGACACTTCCCTTGTAAGTATCACAAATAAATTTAAACATCTTTTGTAAATTGCAACATAGGTTGCTATCATAAGAAACATTTTGTATATCGAATTCACTACTCGCATGAAAGGAGACCCAAATACCGAATACTGAAAATTAGAAACCTTTATCAAATCTACATAATGACTGTTACAGCCTTCCAAGATGGAAGGATTAGTTTCCATTAGCAATACCATTAATATTAATACTATTTGAATATCTAGATCATATTTAAGATAATGTGTTACGTGTTTGAAATAAGATCTATACTTAAACTAAAATTAATGAATTATAACACTTTGATTAACACGTTACGAATTAACACGTTAAGAATTTGTGACAACAAAAAGCACAAATACGTGAAAAACAAATTTAAACGTGACTGCTCACTTATTAAACAAACTTTCACAACAAACTTAAACGACATGTGCGCTACTGCACATGTTCTTACCAGTTGGTCCCATTGCAAGAGAAGCTGAGAAACCTTGAGGACATCAATTTAAGGCCAAAGACCAAATTCAAACGCTGTTTACTGTATGTTTACACACACACACACACACACACACACACACACACACACACACACAACAACCTCCTATACACGGTTACTTTGTTCCGTGTTATATCAAAATAGTGTTCTCGGAGTGTCGTGCTACATCGAAATCGTGTTGAGCAAAACTTAAAAATAATACAAATCCAAGGAACATATTCCAAGTATTTTTAATGATTTTAAGAGTTTCTACATTAAACCATAATAAATTCTGCTATAGGAAGGTTGTCCAAGTTTATTATAAAGCCGTGTTATATCTAAACCATATTTTGAGTACATATTAAGTAATAAGTTAAGTAATATATTGACATTCTTCTAAGGAATTATACAAGAATTTTTATATACATTTTAAGTTATTTTACTCTTTAAGAAAAGATTTTTCTCTGCTTCAATAAATTATATTAACTAATAAATTTAGAAACATTAATAATAAATTAAATTTAAAATGTTATAACATGAATGTGTGTGCGTGTGTGTGTGTGTGTGTGTGTGTGTGTGTGTGTGTGTGTGTGTGTGTGTGTGTGAGAGAGTGTGTGTGTGTGAGAATTGTATTTATACATTCACATAAATATAACTTTTGTATACAATTATACATGAACAGATACATTTTTTTCTTACATTATATCAATGGAGGTAGGCCTAAAAATTGATATTTGTTCGATAAATAAGTCTACTCTTTAAATCAAGAATTATTACAATTGTTAAAACTATTCAATTTCTATTAACATGAATTAAAATGTTTCTTAATAGATGATAATAACTTGACGTATTTTTGCTAAAATGCTGTTTCGACTGAACTGATTATTCTATTAACCTAGTTATATACAAGTTATATTTTCACAGTCATTGTAAAGAATAATAAAATTAGATTCTGATTGGTAAAATAAATACTATAATATTAGACATTATCAAATACTTAAAGAACTGTCTTTCTTGTTATAAAACATCTTTTTCAATATTGCAAATGTAATACTGTAAACTTACATAAAGAGTACCTATATCTTTAAACATTAGTTATAATTAATTATTTATGCAAATCTCTCGAGATAAAGTTAATATTATAAGAACTTTGTTACATGAAATATAAAACTAGGATACAAAGCAATTTTCCAATGTTATCTATCACATAGATCAATTTTCCAACCATATCTATTAACATTATCTATCTGCAAGCAATGACAAATGTGTCATGGAAATAAAAAAATGAAACGTGTATCTTAGTTTTTTGTTCCAAGTTACATTTTGCATGTTTATCGTTTCTTGCTTACGTAATTGAAAATGTGGAACATACATGCATACACCAATATTACGTAATTGATTAGCATTTCAAATATCAGTAGAAACTGACAGGAAGTTTCCTAGAGATTAAAAATTCTTAGTGACAAAAAGCATTCTATCATCCTATATATTTGTTTGTACACACATATATGCATGGATGTATATGTATATATGAGTCCATCCATGCAATAAAGACATAAATAGTAATTTATTCTTCAATATATAAAAATGAAAACTTTAAATATATATGTTAAGTAATATAAGTTAAGAAATATATTGACATTCTTCTAAAGAATTATACAATAATTTTTATATACATATTAGGTTATTTTACTCTAAAAAAAGAGATTTTTCTCTACTTCAATAAATTATATTAACTAACAAATTTAGAAAAATTAAAAATAAATTTAATTTAAAATGTTATAAAATTTATAAATATCAAATAAAATAAATATACAATAAAAGGAGCAAAAAATAAATTGAAATATTTAAAATTATGAAAACAACAATATTCTATTAACCTAGTTATATACAAGTTATATTTTTATAGTCATTGTAAAGAATAATAAAATTAGATTCTGATTGGTAGAATAAATACTATAATATTAGACATTATCAAATACTTAAAGAATGTTTTTCTTGTTGTCAAACATCTTTTTCAATATTGCAAATGTAATACTGTAAACTTATATAAAGTATATCTTTAAACATTTTCTTATTACTATGTTCGAATATAATTCAGGTTTGTTATAATTTTACATAATTTCGAATAAAGAAATAATGCAAAATAGTTATATCTGTGAAGCTTTAACAATGCTTAGTAAAAGATTTGTCGGAATTCATTGCAACAGAACATGAAAGAGGTTAGAAATCTAAAATAGTTGTGCAATGAGCTCAGATGACTATTTCTATCGAGTATTTAATTGTATTTCAATAATTTTACTTACAAGCCACAAACAACGCAACTAACTTCGCGAACAGTGAACGTTTGATAGATCTTGAACAATTCCAAGAGTGACACGATGTACATCATCCACTTACACTGCCATAAAGATTGCTTGAGATTACTCTTCTTGATATCCCTTGATATGTGAGAATTGCCACAATACCGGAACGAAATATAACGAAGATGCTCGATCTTCCACGATTAATGTCAAAGCGATATTATAATCTTTCGATTCCGAGAGCAGATAAAATCATCGTGAGACAAAGAAGGATACAATGAAAAATAATAAATTTTAATTTTATTCGAACTGCATATACTTAAAAAATGTCAGATTTTATGCTCTCAAGTTGGCTACGGCCGCCATTGCATCGTAACGATTGTGACGTCATGAGAAACGTCACATCGTACGATCCTACATGGAGCCGGTTAAAACTAGAGACGTATGATTTACAAAATTGTACATCGCATTTCCGATCTTTTTTAAGAATTGTAAATGCGATTTATCACATCACAATTTTTATCATAAACATAATTTTGAATTGTGCAGAATTTACTACACGAAATATTAAATAATTATAACCATGAACATAATACTCAAAATTATTAAATTTTAGAAAATATATAAATTGTATATTAAATATTATATATAAGTATAATAAATTAATTATAAATAATATAATAAATTAATTATAAACATACAAGTTTTTATTCATAATAAAAAAATAACATATATTTTTTTCATATTTCACCGTAAATAAAAACTTGTCCAATCAATTTATATACTAACATCACACACACTACAGATTTAAAATATATTTTCTCAATATAACAGAAACCGAACACTATATTCGTTATATTGCTTAATCGCATAAATTATATCTATTTAAAATCATCAGTGCTGTAACTAGCTTGCATGCGAGCTCAACGTTTCTCTTTCCTAAATATCTATAATAAAAAAACTGAAGGACATTCATTTGCTACAAATAAATATACCTTTTTATTTTTCAAATATTAGATTTTTAAAAGTTATTATCATTTATTATCATATTTGATATTATTCTTATGTATTTATTATAATTATAATAAAAAAATAAAAAATAAAATAACTAATCATTTTTTTAAAGTACGAACATTGGGACATGCACATGGGGGGATAATCGACATTCATAAATAAATATCCTTAAACTAAATAAAGATTTTTTTAAGTGCAAAATGAACAATGAAACATTAAGACATTAAATAAAAAGATAATATTTAAAAATATCAATTGTTTCACAACGTAATTTTACAACGCATTTTATGTGATGCAAACTCATCAATAATTTTTCATAATTAAGTTGTCTTGCAAACGAGTTATCTGTGAAAAGAATAATCGATTGGTGATTAGTTAATTTTTTACGGCTTACTGCACAGATTTACACACACACACACACACACACACACACACACGCACGCACACGCACGCACGCGCACGCACGCGCACGCACGCACGCACGCACGCACGCACACACACACAACGGCGATTAATAGTATTGTACAATAAAAACGCATTTGTAACTAACAATTACATATTTTTTCTTAAAAACAACTATGTGTTTTCTTTACACCAATTAATTCCTCTCATTATTCTGTGCATAAAAGTATTGAGATAAGGTCATCGAAAAGTAAATATTTTACGAGATATTTTACAGTTTATGTAAAATTAAGAAATTATTTCAAGCTTTATAACTCGGAAAATACTTCATGAAAAAATACTTTATTATAGTGTTTTGGAAAGCTCTCGAGGTCAGCTACAAGAATATGTAATAAAAAATAGGGGATGCCATTTAAAAAAATTGAGGTGACTTTCATGTAACTTTCAAATAATTCTTCAAGGTCAAACCAATGGTATCATCTTATGGGCCCCTCGAAACCAAATAACTTTTGTCTGAAAAATTTTTCTCTCCCGGGCTTGGTTTTCGAAATATTCGACTGGATGTTTTATAATGGGACACCCTGTATATATATATATATACAGGGTGTCTGAAACATTTTGGAAAAGCCGAAGATAAAATAGGTCAAAATAGAAGGAATGTCACGTATTATTTTGTAATTTTTGCAATATTTATTTTGTAATTAATTATAACGTACGAGCCAATGAGTGCAAGGGAAACCGGTAGGCAGGACTCTATAGAGATGTCTGATGAAAGATGGGTGTCGATGTAAAAGAGAAAAATGGCTTACTCCTTAGCAACGAGTAACAACTGATTTTGAGAGGCGGAGTAACGAGCGTCATATGACAAATCAGTCATACGGCGAAGCGATCTACAAAGGACAATCGCTGCAGCGAACGCGGATCTTTATCCGGATAGGTTTTGACGCGAAGATCCGCGTTCGTCCTTTGTAGATCGTGCCTCCCATCGCTTCACCAACCGGCTTCTATCATCTTGCAATGGGGAGGTCTCTTCTCGTCGCGCGCTTTTACTCGCGCGGATTGGCCTATCTTATTAAATTAATTTCTCGTTAATTATTGTGAAAACAACAAAGTGGTAAAAGACTTTTCTACTTGATTTTACCTGTTCTACCTGCACACTTCGGCTTTTCCAAAATGTTTCAGACACCCTGTATATATATATATTATATATATATATTATATATATTATATATATATACAGGGTGGGGAAAATGTACCGGGACACCTAAATAACTTCTGAACGGTTTGAGATATCGGATTGAAATTTACGGGGTTACAATAGTATCACACAATCTACCACATAACACCAAAAACGCTCATTTTAACACCCCCGGGGGGTGGGGGGAAAGGGAGGCGAAAAAATCTTCCGAGAGGATAAGGAGATCGAGAGGAAAAGGAAAGGGGAGGTGGAGGTTTTACCTTCTCCCTCCCCTCCCTCCCCCTCCCAGAGGGGCAGTGCGAATGGAGACGGCGGGGGTCCTCCTCCTCGTATCTTGAGGAGGAACATGAACACCCCCCGCCATCTTCCTGCCCACTTACGGGCGTGGTGAGTTTAAGGGGGGTCCCCCAAGGACCAGGATACTTCCGTCCTGGTCCAAGTAAAATAGGGGGACCCCCCCTTGGGGAGGGGACTTGTTCCCTCTCCCCATTATTTCAAGAGGGCCGGGAGGGAGTCTTCGTCTTTCCCTCCCGGCGGGGGGTTACTCAGGGGCGGGGGCCCCTGGGTAATACCCGCCCCCAACACTATCAGGAGGGGCGGGGGAGGTCTCGGGGTGCCGGACCTCCCCCAAATTACTCACACAGGCAGTCACGTGGGAGGAGGGGGCTAACCGCCTCCCCCCTCCCCCAAGTATGAGGCCGTATACGACCAAAGTCATGCCGTGTGGAAGCAAGGGGATTCACGCCCCCTCTTGCCCGGTTGAAGCCGTATACGGCCACGCCCGAGGGGTGGAAGGACGAATACCCCATGGTGATACCCCACCCCTCACATGGGCCAAGGAAGGCATCCCGCAGTGGTTTTAGTGGTTAGGCCGGGAGGGAACTCTTCTTTCCCTCCCGGAGAGTCCCACATAACCTTGGAGTACTCCCCCGGGTCTCCAGGGTACCTATAAAAGGTTTCCACTGCGTCACCCAAAAAAAAGGCGAAAAAATCTTAAATGGAATATGGGATCGAGTGAGAGTTTGTTCGAAAGAGCTTCTCGAGACAAGAACAACGCGATGTCGCCAAGGTCTCTACGATTTTTTTTCGCAGAGTTATGATCATTTAAACATTGAGATTTCGCAGTAGCAGAAGGTGTGTGTGCGTGTGTGCAAATGTGTTTCACAGAAGAGACAGGGACCCCGTGGTTCGTCAATTCCACAGTAGTTAACGACTCCAAATCCCCTATGCTGTGTGTGTGTGTGTGTGTGTGTGTGTGTGTGTGTGTGTGTGTGTGTGTGTGTGTGTGTGTGTGTGTGTGTGTGTGTGTACGTGTGTGCGTATGTGCGTGCGTGCGTGTGCAAGACCGGGTGTGTGTGTATAATCAACTAAGGCAATTGTAGGGAGGTTTATATCAATTGTTCAAAATGTGCACCGTCAACTGTTTGACAACAAGCTATCCGATGATAAAAAGATAAAACGGCATTTTGAATGTAATTATGAGGGATAAGAGCAGCTTCCTGAAGAATCCGATTTCGTAATTCATCCAGATTTTGTGGTTTTGTTTTGTAAACTCTTTCTTTTAAGTAACCCCACAGAAATTAGTCGAGAGGTGTTAGGTCAGGCGATCTAGGACGCCATTCGATAGCTCCTCTCCTACCTATCCATCGCTCAGGAAACATTGTGCTAAGATAATGACGGACGTTCCTTCCGTAATGCGGTGCAGCACCATCTTGTTGAAACCATGTGTCCTCAAAATTGTCCTCCACGATTGCCTGTATTGCTGGAACTATTTCATGTCTTAGCATATCCTCATACTTCGCAGCTGTTAAATTTCCATCGATGAAAAATGGACCAATGACGGCATTATTGAGAATACCTGCCCACACATTTAATTTTTGCGGATACTGCGTGCGTGTTTCTTCAATCCAGTGAGGATTTGCGTCAGACCAGAATCTACAATTGTGCCGATTAACGTTGCCATTTATCTGAAATGTTGCTTCATCTGAGAAAACTATGTTTGATAGAAAGTTAGGATCCTCGTCTATTCTTTCCATCATCAACTCACAAAATTCAATGTGTCTATCAAAATCACCCTCATTTAGCTCTTGCACAAGATGGGCTTTATAGGGATGAAATTTATTATTTTTTAATATTTTAAGAACAGACTTTTTATCAATGTCATGTTGCAAAGCAACTTTACGACTTGAATCATGCGGATGTTCGACGAAAGATTGTAGAACATCCAACGACTTTTCTGGATTTGTTGCTGACTTTGGCCTACCTAATACTGGACGATTTTTAACACTTCCAATTTCGTTGAAACGCCTTATCGTTCTCTCGACTGTAGATCTTGAAATGGCAGTACCTTCATTACGAAAAGTTTCATTGAAAAGCTGTCTCACGTCATTGTACGATCTCAATCGATCGCCCCAGCCTCTCATCATCAAAAGAGATATGCGTTCTCGTTCAGAAAGACGTAACATCGTTGACTGAAGAGATAAAAACTAAATAAACTAATACTTGGATACTCAAGTGTTAAAAGTTATTAAAAATACAGCGAAGAGTAAAAATCACGGATTGTGATACAGTAAACTGTAATGAATGTTCAAAAATTAACTCGGGAAGCGAAAATCGAACAGAACTTGGGTATGATCTAAGATTGAAATCAATTTCAACCGTGTTCGTGATCCAAACTTCGAGGAAGAATCTGGAAACGAAAAACTGAGACCACGTGCGCTGACAATAAACGGCAGTGCTATGGTTTTGGGAATAATTCATGTTTTGATTTATCGATCGACCGATTAAGCGAGCACGGATCGTCCCAGAGGGTGGATGCCGCTCCTTGAATTACGCGAACCGTGACAAGTACTCTCGGTACGCATTGCAAGTACGAAACAGTTTGACGCACGCACATACGCACACACACCCTCCGCTACTGCGAAATCTCAATGTTTAAATGATCATAACTCTGCGAAAAAAAATCGTAGAGACCTCGGCGACATCGCGTTGTTCTTGTCTCGAAAAGCTCTTTCAAACAAACCCTCACTCGATCCCATATTCCATTTAAGATTTTTTCGCCTCTTTTCCCCCCACCCCCCGGGGGTGTTAAAATGAGCGTTTTTGGTGTTATGTGGTAGATTGTGTGATACTATTGTAACCCCGTAAATTTCAATCCGATATCTCAAACCGTTCAGAAGTTATTTAGGTGTCCCGGTACTTTTTCCCCACCCTGTATATATATATATATATATATATATATATATATGTATATATATGTGTCTATATACAGGGTGTTTCAGATCAACCGCAGGTCCTTGAAGGAGTGGATAGATCTCGATAATGTGAGTAAAAAATGTCCTTACAAGAAAGTTGTGAGATCAATAGTTTTTGAATAAAACGCATTAGAAGTTAACCAACCATGGGGCCCGCATTTCGCGCCGTCAGGAGCGGCGCGGCATGAACCATTCTTGTTCGCAATACATTCTACCACATCAATTACTCGTAACATTTGTTAATAAAATGTACAATTAACAATAAAGTTAATAATTACTTGTCGTTCAGTAATTGTAAAATTAAGTTTTGTAGAAGCTATTTTTTCATATCGTAATCATATCGTTTAGAAATTATTATTAATACTATCACGTTAGTAAACATTAAAATAAAAATCAATTGTTTTAAACAATCGCTTGTGTATAAAAAATAAATTCTTCAGTTACTAGACAAACATTTTTTTCACTAAATACATAATTTCACTATTACTCTCAGTTGTTAATTCATTTGTCGATATTATTTCATAATAAGCCATTTAATTATAAACAATTTCAAATAGTACGAATTTTTCAATCACGAAATCATGGTATCACTGTCTATTTTCATTATCTTATTAAATAAAGTTTACGAGTTCGTAAAAATTAAAACTAAGAATGGTCAAGTAAGCTGACGATAGACGCGAAGTAAATTTCAACCACTTTATTTTAATCAATTGTTTTTAATTTGTCGTTCGTCATGTAAATAATTATTGATATTACAATTCGAATTATACTTTTATGACTGTAACAGAAATATTTCCATAGAAGATTTTTTAAAATTGGGGATTAATGCATACATACTTCGACAATTTAAAACTCTTCGAGTTAAGATTCTTCGTTGATGCCGCTTCGGATATTTCCAAAAATCAGTAGCAACATCAGTAGCAAAAACGATGAAAACAAATGAAAACAATTACGAGTAATTGATGTAGCAGAATGTATTTCGAACGAGAATGGTTCATGCCGCGCCGCTCCTGACGGCGCGAAATGCGGGCCCCGTGGTTGGTTAACTTCTAATGCGTTTTATTCAAAAATTATTGATTTCACAACTTTCTTGTAAGGACATTTTTTACTCACATTATCGAGATCTATCCACTCCTTCAAGGACCTGCGGTTGATCTGGAACACCCTGTATATATATATATATATATATATATATGTATATATGTATATATACATATATATTATATATATATATATATATATATATATAATGTTCATATTATATATACTTTCATACAATTATTCTTTTATAGTTTTTAAAATCAATTAACACATAAATTTGTATTTATTGTATTTGTTTACAGCATTACAAAGAAACGTTTTTTGGTACTTCAATGCTTAAAATTTTTATATTTACTTAAAAAACAGGTACATTATTACGTTATTAGTAAACAGCAACATTATTACGTTTTTTGGATTGAATCGCATTTTGCCTTAAAAAGTATGAATAATAAATATATAGATATACACATATATGTTTAAAGTTTAATTAGTAATTGTGTATATTAAAAAATAGTAATGTTTTATTATACTTGTTATATTTACATTATATTACTTATGTATTTAAATAAATATATTATTTTATTTTTTAAGTAATAAAAATGTTAAGCATTAAGCATACCTTTTTTTAAACTATAAATACATTCCTCGTTAAAACTTTGTTTGGATAAAGAAGAAATTTTATATTATATTGTATAAACATATACATGCAGTAAAGGACCCCGCACAAAATGGCTTGAAGTTGGACCTCACTAAAAATTTCTAAATTTTTGATATGTTGTAGATTATGACCTCCTTATGAAAAGTCCAAATGGTCGCAAGACCCAAAAATGAACAGTTTTCGAGATATCGAAGTCAGAAAGTCTTAAATCGTTCCTAGGAACACCAGTGAGCGCGCATGTTTCTAAGGCTGTTTTGTCCACGCGCACTCTCCTGTATGAATGGGTATGTGTGTGTGTGTGTGTGTGTAAGGTACGATGACGATGATGATGAAGTTGGCGATCACGATGTGACTACTATGTGTGCGTGTGTGTTTGTGAGAGAGAGAGAGAGAGAGAGAGGCGCGTGTATATGTTTATTTTTTTGTAACCACCAATGATTTGTGGACAGTTGCTCAAGAGTGTCTGCAGGCTACCCGTTCAAACCAAGACATGATTTTTATTTTGTTTTTATGTATTTTTGTGGATACCAATGAATTCTAGGTTTTTGCTCAAACAGTTCTGTGGAGGGGGGTGGGGGGTTTAATATATGGATAAACTGCTGTTACCGTCGGCATCAGCGTGACCCGATGTGCACCGCGAGGAGGTTGCCGAATCGGGTTTAGCACATCATGTGGTCCTAAAAAGGACCGATTAGGTTCAAGATTTTTATTGTTGAATTCGCTCGACATATAGTGACTTGAGCGGTTATTTAATTCCAAGACATTTAGAGAGTAGTCATAGTAGTCGTCATCGTGATCGCCAACTTCATCATCATCGTCATCGTACCTTACACACACACACACACACACATACCCATTCATACAGGAGAGTGCGCGTGGACAAAACAGCCTTAGAAACATGCGCGCTCACTGGTGTTCCTAGGAACGATTTAAGACTTTCTGACTTCGATATCTCGAAAACTGTTCATTTTTGGGTCTTGCGACCATTTGGACTTTTCATAACGAGGTCATAATCTACAACATATCAAAAATTTAGAAATTTTTAGTGAGGTCCAACTTCAAGCCATTTTGTGCGGGGTCCTTTGTATTTTATGATTTTTAAACAAAAGTTATATGAAGTACCAAAAAACGTTTCTTCGTAATGCCGTAAACAAATACAATAAATACAAATTTATGTGCTAATTAATTTTAAAAACTATAAAAGAATAATTGTATGAAAATATATATGAACATTATACATATATACATATATATATACAGGGTGGCCGATTTATCTGAAGACATTGAAATATCTCGAGAACTATGCACAGAATCAAAAAAGGCGTGGAATGAAAGTTGTTCGACACGAAGGGGGGCATCCAGTGATAATGAAATCGATCCCCTCCCCCGCCCCCTAGGGGTGGGGTGGGGGGAACATATCAAAACTTAAATAGGAGCCCCCATTTTTTATTGCAGATTTGGATTCTCCAGAAAAAAGTACACCAATTTGACCTAGGAGCTTTTGCATTTTGGTTCACAGGTGGCGCTGTAATCGATAAAAATCCAAATTTATCTGAAGACATTGAAATATCTCGAGAACTATGCACAGAATCAAAAAAGGCGTGGAATGAAAGTTGTGCGACACGAAGGGGGGCATCCAGTGATAATGAAATCGATTCCCTCCCCCGCCCCCTGGGGGTGGGGTGGGGGGAACATATCAAAACTTAAATAGGAGCCCCCATTTTTTATTGCAGATTTGGATTCTACAGAAAAAAGTACACCATTTTGATCGACGAGTTTTTGCGTTTTGGTTCACAGGTGGCGTTGTAGTCAACAAAAAGCAAAAGTAAAAAATCCCTAAAATTTGAGAACGTCTCCAGAATTCACATCACATCTGATAAATAAAAGTAGACGTATTTTATTTTAAAAATACTATTCAATGTCACCAATACGAAAAGTTGGTTTTTCTTTGATTTGATATTATTATTGTAATGTTTTCTAGTCGCTACAATGGAAAGTATCTGAGAAATAATCATGGATTTGGTTGTGTCAAAAAATACATTTAGCGTTACCCAGGAACAACGACGTGGACGTAGTATTTTTCTGTTCCCTTTGGGGTGCTTGTTTTACGTGAGTCCCCTTGCCTCTCACTGTTCACTTAATTGAGTAAGTGTTCGAAATTTTGACCTTCCACTTCAATACATTTATTTATTCTTTCTTCAAATGACTTTACACAGGATAGTATCATATCTGCGGGAATTTCTGCGCAAGCAGTTCTTATGCGTTCCACCATGTTTTCACGAGTCGTTGGTACTTGTTCGTAAACTTTACCTTTTAGGTAACCCCATAGGAAGAAATCCGGAGATGTTAAATCAGGTGACCTCGCAGGCCAATTAATCGGGCCACCTCTACCAATCCACCGACCATTGTAATCACGGTCTAGTATTTCCCTTGCTGCTGTTGAAAAATGTGCTGGGCAACCATCATGCTGAAACCACATTGTCCGTCGAACGTCCATGGCAACATCCTCAAGTAGTAGTCACGGTAGTTCTTGTTCTAGAAAAATTTCGATATTTCGTTCCATTCAAATTACCTTCAATGAAATAAGGACCAATGAGTTTATTTCTTGTTATGAAATTTCCACACCAAACATTCACCAATGAACCAAGGACGTT
This sequence comes from Crematogaster levior, assembly GCA_901521435.1. Lineage (NCBI taxonomy): Eukaryota > Metazoa > Arthropoda > Insecta > Hymenoptera > Formicidae > Crematogaster > Crematogaster levior. The sequence goes on from CABEGB010001364.1 coordinate 80,801, forward strand.
GATGATTAACTTGTCGTAACCAATGACGTTTTCTACGCTCCAATAATGCATGTTATGCCTATTGACGCCACCATGGTTCGTGAATGTAGATTCATCTGAAAATAAGACATTAACAAAGAAATTGTGGTTCGTTTGCATTTTTTGAAGTGCCCATTCACAAAACACCACTCGGTTACGAAAATCATCGCCATGTAGTTCCTGATGCAGTGAAATGTGATATGGGTGATACTTATGACGATGCAATATTCTCTGAATACTATCTCTGGAAATGCCGGAATCGCGATGTAATTGTCGAGTGCTTACACACGTGGGTTTTGGTAAACAGCTGCTAGTGCAGCTACTTCATTAGCTTCTCCAGTAACTGTTAATCTTCGCTTTCTTTTTTAATTTGTACGCTGCCATCAGAGTGAAAGACATTCACAACTTTGTAAAAAAAAGAACGCGAGCGAGCATTATCTGGAAAACGCTCAGCATACAACGCAACAGCATCGTCAATATTCCTCTTACATTCACCATAAATAAGAATCATTTCGATTTTTCGGGAACTGTAGCAGGATTCATTTTTCACTTGCAATTCGATTTAAGCAATGAAGGGTAGACAAAAAAAATAGTCACGTAAACTGAAATTTGTTATTCTGAAAGCAAAATGACCTCTGACCGAATTACTCTACCATTACAACATATCTACTGTGGAACAGTTAGTTCCCCGCACAGAAATGATCAATTCGCCGTTGATGGATATTTCCGTTCAAATGTACGTAATTCTCAGATACCTCGAAAAAGATAAGATACGCAAAATGTGACAAAATTTTCGGGGTTGTCGAAAGGGGGGGTCGATCTCGAGCTGATTAAAATAGGCTTACCCGCAAATTTACAAAAGTTGCAAAAACTAACATTCATACTTCTTACATCGAACTTTCAAAACTCTGATTGTAATACAGAAGAGAAGTTCAGCGAAAATAGTATGCTACAAGGGAGGAGAGTGCGCGATTCCACCGAGAGCGAGGATTGCAAGCGGTCGTAAGCCGGTCGTAAGGTGGTCGTAAGCGGTCGTAAGCCGGTCGTATGATTGTCGTAAGCGGTCGTAAACCGGTCGTATGATGGTCGTAAGCGGTCGTAAGGTGGTCGTAAGCCGGTCGTAAGCCGGTCGTAAAAAGGTCTTCATCTTGTCGGGACCCCTGAACTAGATCCAAAATTAGACCATTTGGAGAAGAAATTCGCTTGTACAAAGCGGATCTGCGGAAAGAGCGAGCCCATCAAAGTAATCAAGCTCCGTACCGATGTTGTTGTATTTCTCTTCTGTATTACAATCAGAGTTTTAAAAGTTCGATGTAAGAAGTACGAATGTTAGTTTTTACAACTTTTGTAAATTTGCGGGTAAGCCTATTTTAATCAGCTCGAGATCGACCCCCCCTTTCGACAACCCCGAAAATTTTGTCACATTTTGCGTATCTCTTACCTTTTTCGAGGTATCTGAGAATTACGTACATTTGAACGGAAATATCCATCAACGGCGAATTGATCATTTCTGTGCGGGGAACTAACTGTTCCACAGTAGATATGTTGTAATGGTAGAGTAATTCGGCTGGTCAGGCTTTGCTTTCACAGAATAAATTCTCAGTTTACGTGACCATGGTTCACCCTCTCTTCATTGCTTAAATCGACCACCATTGCAAGTGAAAATGAACTTAAGCAGTTCGAAAAATCAAATATTCTTATTTATGGTGAATGTAAGAGTGAATATTGACGATGCTGTTGCGTTTGTATATGCTGAGCGTTTTCCGATACGTCACTCATGCTCCTCTACAAAATGTCTTTTCACTTGATGGCAGCGTACAAATTAAAAAGAAAAAGAAAGCGAAGATTAACAGTTACTGGAGAAGTTAATGAAGTAGCTTGCACTAGCAGCTGCTTACCAAAACCCACGTAAGAACGACAATTACATCGCGATTCCATTTCCAGAGATAGTATATTCAGAGAATATTGCACTCGTCGGCAAGTATCACCCATATCGATTTCACCGCATCAGGAACTACATGGCGAT